>JAKUBF010000016.1:0-183081 GCA_030563185.1 Saturnispora sanitii | reverse complement strand
TAAATATACAAATACCAATTGGGACCATCATTGTCTGTGTACCTGGCAATGTTGATAGATCCCAACCGATAATTGTCTTCAGTTGAACGTCTGATAAGCTATTATCCAATAGCGAACCAAGTTGTCAACTGGATTATTGTCTAGGCAATAATGGCAGCACACATGAGAATTCAATTGCCTTTAATAACCGGACAAAGTATTAAAATGGATTCACCCTAAATTAAAACTCATTCAATTAGCCAACAGGTCACCTACTCCTGGTGGACTTTGGATGTTGATGGTAAACGGTACCAACACCGAAGCCTTAATAAAGTCAGTTGTTCAAATCTATTAACCTATTAACGTGGCCATCGTTAAAATAGTTCTTTGATTTTTCCTGCTTACTTCCCAAATCATCGGCTCTCTTGTCGATTCCATCTTCGCACTAGGACTATATCTTTGTTTGAAGGTAAGAATAATAGTTAAAGAAAAGAAGAAAGTGGTGGGTGGTGGTTATAAAAAAATTTGGGGGGGTCAATTACTTTAAATACTTTTTTCATGAGCAAGTTGCCCTTCTGAGCAAATACACGAAAAATATTTTTGTAATGTTATAATACATAGTTAGGGGTTATAAATTAAAGGTGTGGTATTAGAAAGTTATAGAGATGAATTGTTTATATGTATATATGTGAAAAAATATGTGTGGTGTCTAATATTTAAGGGGGGGGGGATTGCATTTAAAAAAATTATATGCTGAGCACTTTTGTCAATACTACAAAAACCTTTTATGTATATCAAATCACAATATAATGAATGTAATAGAACTTTTTAATCTGAATAAAAATAAATAAATATACATACGACAATTACTCACCATTAAAATTAGTAAAACCAGTAAGTAAGAAAACATTATAATAAGATTTTTTCCCAATGTTATTACAGAATTCACAACTTGAAGTACTTGAAGCATCGACACAAGAACCAGCAAAATAAAAATTATCAGCACCTGAACCATCAAATCCATGTCTGAAATAATCACCAAGGATTGTTAATTTTAATTCATCAACCCCACCGAATTTATGTTCGAAATAATCATTAATAAAAGGATCACGAGCTAAAATTGGAATTTGTTCAATACATTTATCAATTGGAATAAGAATACTTGGAATTTGAATATATTTATCCAAGAAGAAAAGTGCATTAGGGACTGCATCATCACCTAAATGAATAACTGGGACACCAACCCAATATGAAAATTTAGCTTGAACTTCATGAAGAATTGAATACATTTTTTTGTAAACTAATGGGCATGGTTTAATTCTATTAAAACCTTGACCTGTATCAGCTAATCTATATCTATCACCATTGAATAAATCATGATCTGCTAAAAACCATAATTCAATTAAATCTCTCATAACATGATTCCATAATTGTAAAGCTTGTTTAACGTAAAGAAATTGTTTCTCATGATTATGAGTTAATCTTGCACCATTAAAACCAGAACGGATACCTAAATTATATTCTTCCTTTATAGGATTTTCAAAATGTTTATCTAATTTATTAATCATATTATTAACAGGGATTCTATTTTTATTTGTATAAGCATGAAAATCACCAATTGAATAAAGAATTGTTTCAATTTGTTCAATTGAAAGACCATTAATTGAAGAATATTTTTTTGATAATAATTTAATAGCATTTTCCTTTTGTTTAATTAATTTTTGAATTGTACCTCTTGATTTATTCTCTGATCTAACTTCTGAAACTGCATCTAAAATTAATGGATCATTTAATAATTCATTTGATTTTAATCCATCACCATTTTCATTAATGAAACTTTCAACAGTTATAATTGGTTTATAAAGATCGAATTCCATTTGTTCTTTAATCATAGGTAATCTAGAATCCATAATCATATAACAAAGTTTACCAAAAGTTTCCTTCATTCTTTCTGGGTTCATAATTTTATATCTTCTACCAATTTCAAATATCATTTTATACCAATCGGCATTATCATTAAAATTTTTATCTTGAATTAAAGCTTGACCAATTTTCATATTAGTTGAAACAGCCATACCTGCAAGAATTGAACAAATTTTTTTAAGTTGAGTAATTATACGTTTTGATTTTGGTGTATGAGACATAATATCAACAGCATCTGTATAATCAGAAACTGAAAGAGCTGCTTCTAAAAGTTTTAAATATTGACGTTCTTTATAAGTAAGTCTCATTGGGATAAATTGGATATTTCTCTTGATCTTTTTTAATACTTGTGAATATTTATCATTTGTTTCGGTTTCTTCATCTGACAAATCTGAATTTGAATCTGAATCCGAATCTGAATCCGAATTTGAATTTTTCAATTCTTCCTTTTGTAGCTTTATTGCTTCATTTAAAGCATCATTAAAATTTGTATTAGATTTTAATAATTCTGATTTATGATCTTTTCTCTTACCACCTTTGTGAACGAATTGGAAACATACTTGACAAAAAGTTTCATCACAATCTAAACATTTGATTTCTATTGGTTTAGATTGACAATCAATACAAAGATTTGAATCAAATGGTGTTTTATCTTGTTCTTCTTCTAAAATAACATCATTTTCATTGTCCTCATTGTCCAATAATGATGCCAATTTGGACATTTTTTTTCAACTTTGAGAGATACACTATACTAGTGGAAAAAAAAAATAAATACAAAAAGGAAAAATATTGAATCTTACATTTGTTGAGTAATCAATTTAAAGAGGGGTTCATGTATGATAGTCCTTTAATAGGAGTTATTTAAGATTGTTGGATTATCGTTTGATTTTAATTTAAATATTAGCATGTTATAAAAAAAAAAAAAACTAATCTTAATACAAATACAAATACAGATCAGTTATATTCAAGTGGGGGAAGTCATTGAAATTCCATCCTTTTTAAAACTCGCTTTATAAATAATAACTATTATTCAGCATTTAATGAGTAAAAATAAATAAAGATAAAGAGGGAGGGGGAGAGTGTATTATAACACAATTATAACTGAACTACGCAATGACACTTCATTTATTTATTCAAAAAAGGCTTCCATTTTAACCGCTAATAGAACATTCTATTCTAGAAAAAAAAAAAATTCCCGTTAAAACAAAAATGACAGATCGGAGTTTTTTAAAATGTCTTTTTGAATAGTTTATAAAGGGAATTAAGTTTCGGTGTATTCTTTTTCATATTTTTGTTAATCATTAATATAGTATATGTTTTTTTAAAAATTATTTGCTTTGTAATTGCGTGAAATATTATCCAAAATATAATTTATTTGTTCCTAAATAAAGATTGATCACTCGACTTTTAAAAAGTGTAATTTTAAAGGGAATTTGGGGGTCACTTGTATATAAATTGGGAATATACTAACTTATTAAATTAACTATAAAATCCCCCTATTATCACTTTAATCAATTTAATATGCTAGCTTATCTATTAAAGAAAAAGGAAAAACCATCGTTTCTTTTTCCCCTGTATAAAAAGACCACTGAAAATTTTTATATTAAAATTTTTTTAAAACCATTAAATCTTTCTTATCAAAAACAATTTGAGTCTTTTAAAGGTCTAAATTCACATTTACGATGTCTCTAATGCCTGAAACTCAATTCCATGAATCAAATGAATCATTTCAACCTCAATTGGGGCCAAAAACGCCTCAGGGGATCCCAATTGAACAACCTCAAGCTCAGATGAGATTATTTGACTCATTAAATATGCCATCTCCACCATTGTCACCTTATGCACGCTCAATTGAAGGAGTAGAAATTAGATTACCAGAATTGGTTTTCCCTAGAATGGCCAAGTGTGTCGAAAGTGATTCTAGAAATACTTCTCCATTACAATCAAATGCCGTGTTGCTGAGCACAAGTACAACTCCAAATCCAAACCATATTGATAGATCATCAACACCAATTAATCAAATTGATTGTGTTAATTTAGAAATTCAGAAAAAAGTTATTAATAGTAGTTCTGATATCATCATTTCAAATGAAATTTCATCTAATAATATTTTCCCATTGGATAATCTTAATAATTGTCAACTTCTTATCAATCCATTTAAACAAATTTCTAATCCAAATTTTAAACGTTCACAACTTAACTTTATCAATTCTTATCGTTTAAAAGAATTCAAATCTTCTTCTAATAATAATACCCATCATGCACCAAAACGTGTTAGATCCACTAAATATACCCATCATCAACAACAACAACAATCGTCTAATTTATCAGATTATGATTCTAATAATGATGAAAAACCAAGAACTAGAAGAACAGTTAGACAAAACAAATTTGAATTACTTGTTGTTGAATCAGATACTGATAGTTCATCAACAACACCAACAGCAGTTTCAAAAAGGGTTAGATCAACACCTACAAATGTTACAATTAAATCTGTTATTTCATCATCACCAAAACGTAGTAGACCTGCAACACCAACACCATATGCTTATGATTATACAAATTTACCAGATTATTGTCCACCACTTAATACATTAGCATCATCAAAATCATTAAAAGCTGATTGGAAGGGTCAATCAATGGATTTATCAAAAGATCCATTATTTTCAAAACTTCACCCAGCTGAAATTTCATTAGCTGGTACATTAAGATTACCATGTAATGTTTATTTAGATTCAAAAAGGAGAATTTTTATGGAAAAAGTTAAAAGAATGAGAAATGGTTTACCATTTAGAAGAACTGATGCACAAAAAAGTTGTAAAATTGATGTTAATAAAGCAAGTAGATTATTTGCAGCTTTTGAAAGAGTTGGTTGGTTAGAAGATGATCATTTTGAAAAATTTATGTGATATCATAAATTTTACTTACTTTTATATAGACGATATTTTTATTTATTTCTGCTTTTTTTATTGATACCTGTTTTACTTTATTTTTTTTAATTTATATATATTAATAACACCTACCACCTATTTCACTTTAAACATTAACTTACGGTAATTATTTATTATTGTTTGGTAATCTATTTTTATTTATTGTACATCAAAAGAAAAGAAAGAGAGAAAAAAAAAAACTACATCTTAAAATTTCAAAATGAACGCATTGTAAACTTAACAGTCTCCTTTTTTCTATTAAATTGGATATGAAGTTACTACAAAATCTAATTGTGGTTACTTTTTTAACACTCTTTTGTGAAGCTGAAGCATCCAATAATGGGTATTTTCGTCTATTAGCAAAGAAAAAGACTCACGCAAAAGAGAAAAGAAATGCGCTTTTTGAAAGAGATGAAGAAGGTTCAGTTAAACTTTCATTAATTAATGAAAAGACATTTTATATGGCTGAAATTGAAGTTGGATCAAATAATGATAAAGTTGGTGTTTTATTAGATACTGGATCTTCTGATATGTGGGTTGTTAATTCAAATAATACTTATTGTAAATCTGGAACTGCTGGATCTTTAAAGCGGAGATCTTTGGAATTATTCAATTCGGATCAATATTTAAATAAAGCTGTTAGCAAGGCTGAACAAATTGATTGTTCTGAATATGGTACATTTGATCCGGATAATTCTAAAAGTTTCACAAATAATAATACTGAATTTTCAATTTTATACGCTGATAATACTTATGGTAATGGTACTTGGGGTCAAGATACAATTAATTTTAATGGTGTTTCAATTAAAAATGTTAATTTTGCAGTTTGTGATCAAACTGATAATTCAATGGGTGTTTTAGGTATTGGTTTACCAGGTTTAGAAGTTACTTCACATTTTAATTATGCATCATCATCATCAAATTCAAAAAGTTATATTTATGAAAATTTACCAATGAAATTAGTTTCTGATGGTTTAATTAATAAAGCTGCTTATTCAATTTTCCTTGATGAAAATGATGATGCAGAAGTTTTATTTGGTGCAATTGATAAAGAAAAATATTTAGGTTCATTAATTAAATTACCAATTGTTAATACTGATTCAAAATCATCAGATTCACCAATTGAAATTGCAATTACATTAAATTCAATTTCTTATATTAATAATGATGAATCAACTGAAGCAAAATTAGCTGAAGGTGCAATTGCCGCTTTATTAGATACAGGTACAACATTATCTTATGTACCAAGAAATATTTTAGATGCAATTACTTATCAATTAAAATTAACTTATTCATCATCACTTGGTTATTATGTTATGCCATGTTCATATAATGATTTATATTCATTTGAATTTGACTTTCAAGGTCAAAAAATTGTTGTTCCAATGAAATCATTTTCAATTGCATTAATTGATGGTTCAGGTAATAAATCTGATCAATGTGCCTTGGGTATTCAATCAGCAACTGGGTCTTATATTACATTAGGTGATTCATTTTTAAAATCTGCTTATATGGTTGTTGATTTAGATAATTTATCAGTTGCATTAGGTCAATCAAGTGGGAAAAGTAGTGATGATATTTTACTTATTACTGATGATATCCCACAAGCTAAAGAAGCTAAAGGTACTATTACTTATGGTCCAAGTAATGATTCTTTCACTACTGTTAGATATCCATATTTAAGTGATGTCCAATCAAGAACATATGATGATAATGATGATAAAGATGATGATACTTCAAGTACTAAAGCTACTAAAACAGGGTCTTCTTCTCAATCTACTGATATATCTTCATCAGATGAATCTTCCACAACAACCACTCATATCAAATCAGTTTCCACTACTACTTCTTCTAGTTCATCTTCATCTTCCGCATCATCTTCATCATTAACCGCATCAACCACTAGAGCATCTGCTAGTTTTTCCAGTTCAATTGAAACTAAATCATCCTCTATTTCTACTTCTAGTTCCGATTCCACTTCCACTTCCACTTCCACTTCAAAAACAGTTTCTTCCATTTCTTCTATTTCTAGTAAGAAAAACGATGCCAATGGTTTAACTATTGAATCCAATAACATTATTTTAAGTTTATTTGCATTTTTATTTTCATTGATTTAAGTCAATCAACTTAAAAGTATTCATAGCATGTTAGTCAACTAAAAAAAAAAAAAAAACAGGAAAACAAGCAAGCAATAAAAAGACATTCATTCATTCATCAAAAGTGTGTACTTGACACCTTATATGATTGTCTCTTTTTATCATTTTATTTATTTTATTTATTCATTTATTTACATTCAAAATACGTTTTATTTACATATATTTAAATAATTCATTAAACACTTTAAAGTTAACGACATTAACTTTTTTCATTTAATTCTTTTTCATTTAATTCTTTCTCTTTGAAAACATCATCGAATCTAGTTCTAATTGACATTGTATTACCGACATTTTTTAAAAGTTCGAATTCTTCATTAGTTAATTCAAAATTGAACAATTCAAAAGCTTGAATCATTCTTTCCCTTTTAACAGTTGTTGTAACTGGTAAAACCCCATTTTGATAAACCCATCTTAAACAAATTGAACTTGGTTGAACTTGATATTTATTAGCTAAATCTTTAATAATATTTTTCAATGGGTGATCATTCATACCAATTAAATTGTCTAAAATTGGAGTTAATGGAGCAAATGCTTCAATTAAAATATCATTTTTTTTACAATAATCAACAATACCTTCAGTTTGATTTTGTAAATAAAGATGATGTTCAATTTGATTAACCATTGGTTTAACTCTTGCAATTTTCATAATTCTTTCTAAATCATTAACTGAGCAATTACAAAACCCAATTACTTTAACTTTCCCTTCAAGGTAAACATCTTCTAATTCTTTCCAAGCTTCTTCTAATGATAATGGATGTAATTCTAAAAATGGACTATGTAATAAATATTGATCATAATAATCAATATTTAACTTTTTTAAACCTGAATAACATGATTCTTTTGGACTTTCACTTATTGATTTAATATTAAAAGATGGCCAACCAGAATCTGCTTTATCAGAAATGTATAAATTTTCTCTTTTAATATTTGATTCAGAAATAGCTTTTTGTACTTCACCTTGAGTTGTATAAACTTCAGCTGTATCAATATGAGTGAATCCTACATCAATGGCATTTTTAAGAATTTCAACCAGTGATTCATCAATTGTATCACTTGGTAAATTACTTTCCCATTTTTTCTCTCTATGTTTTGAACCAGATCCAAAGGCTAAAGCAGGGACTTTAATACCTGATTTAAGTGTGAAATATTCCATTTTATACGTTAAAAAGCTGTTATAGAAGCTGTTATAAAAAAAGTTTTAACTGTTGAATTTCTTTTTCAAATCTTGAATCTGATTGGCTTGATTACGTAATCGTTAAATTGAAAAGAGTCATATTAAGAGTCATAGTACAGTACAGTAAAGTACAATACATTTACATATGATAGTTAATTAAATATATGATAACAATTAATTAATTAATCTTTAATAATTCAACATCGAAAACCAAAGTAGCATTTTGTGGGATAACAGGTGGGTAACCTCTAGCACCATAACCATAATCTGGGGTCATAGTTAAAACAGCCTTTTGCCCAAGAGAAAGTTTAGCGAAACCTTCATCCCAACCACGGATAACTTGACCTTGACCAATATTGAATTGGAATGGTTGATTTCTATCTCTTGAAGAATCAAATTTTGACCCATCTGAAGCTAAAGTCCCTGTATAATGAACAGTAACAAGATCACCTGGCTTTGGGAAATTAACATTGTCACCTTCTGCAATTGTTTTAATTTCAACACCCATTTCAATTAATAATAACTAGTTAGTTTGTTAATGAAAGAAAGTGTGTGTGTGATTCTATTAATTTTCCAATTTTTTTTCTAAAACCACCTCCTTTTTTCTTCTTTTTGTAATCAAATTAAATATGGTCAAGTGTCTCACCATTATTAAGCTTGTTGGTATCGGTTCTTTAGGGATTTCTACTGCATTAGGGTTTTATTCTTCTAAAACTTTAAAAAAGGAAGAATCTAAAAATGAAACTGAAACAACATTCATTTCAAATACTCTTAATTGGGCAAAATACGCTATTGGGGTTTTAGGTTCTATTGGATCATATTCATTTTATTTAGCTTATTCAAGAGCTAATGTTTATGAAATGCATCCATATCTGACATATGCTGCTTTAGCTTTCCCTATTGCTATTATTACTTGGTATTATAAAGTTAATTCAATTGAACAAACTCTTAAAGATAATAAAATTAAAAAAACAGTTATCAAAAAGGAAACAAGTGTTATTAGAGAAGTAGTCGAAGAAGATTCCCCATTAGATAATTCAACATATGGAGATTTAGGTGGATCCCCAAAAACAAGGGAAGTTGAAGTTGAAATTGAAGTACCTGTTGAAGTTGAAGTTGAATTAAATGATCAAGATAAAAAGAATTTAATTGATCAATTATATAATGGTTTAAAATACCCAATTAGAATTTTAACAGCTGGGTTCACCATTTCTGTTATTGGTTTCTTAGGTGAGTTTTTATAGTTTTCCCACTTCTGTTTGTTTTTTTTAAAAAAAACTATTATACTCTTATATATAATATCATCTTCATATACATATCCATATAAAACAAAACATGTTATACCAAAAAATTAAGAGAGTCGTTTCTTAAAAATACGTTTTATATTTATGTTTTATGTTGTATATGTATGTATGTTTAAACGCTTATTATATTAGCTTACAAATATTATTTCAGTTATTTTTCTTTAATATAAAATACTTGCTTTACAATCATCAGCAGTTGTAGCTAAAACTTCTTCGATTGTCCATCTTGGTGCAATTCCCTTTTTATAATCACCACTTTTTCTTTCACCACCTGCAATACCAGTTGAAAATTTTAAAAATAATGAATCACCAATTTCTGATGAAATTGCTAAAACTTTATCAAGATCTTCCTTTGTTAAAGCTGATGACATACAAAATCTAACTCTTGAACTAATAACATCAGTTGCTGGGTAACCAACTAATACAATTGCAACACCATATTTTAACATTCTACGACTAAATTCTAACATTTTACCAGGATTGTAAAGTAAAAGTGGGATAACTGGTGAATCATCATCACCATAAATAATAAATCCTAATCTTTTTAATCCTAAACGTAAATAACGTGAATTAAAACAAATTCTTTGTAATCTTTCTTTACCTTCATTACCATTTAATTTACCTGAAATGATATTTAATGAAGTTGAAATTTGTTGCAAAACTGCTGGTGGCATTGATTCTGCATATGTATTTGTTGTAATATCTAATCTTAATCTATCAATAATTTCTTGTGAACCTGAAATATAACCACCTGCTGCACCAAATGATTTTGTTAATGTACCCATTAAAATATCAACTCTCTTTGGATTAATATTAAAATAATCACAAATACCACCACCATTTTCACCCATTGCACCAATTGAATGAGCTTCATCAACAAATAAATAAACACCATATTTTTCCTTTAATTCAATAATTTTTGGTAAATTACAATAAGTACCCTCCATTGAATATAAACCTTCAACACAAATAAAAATCTTTTTAAATGGTCTATGAGTTTTTGTTTGACCTTGAGAAATTGCATCTCTAATAATTTTTTCTAATTGAATCATATCATTATGTGGGCAAACTCTAACTTCTGCACCTGCTAATCTAATACCAAATCTAATTGATGCATGATTTAATGAATCACTAATAACTAAACATTTAGAATTAACTAATGATGTAAATAAATGAGCATTTGTACCCCAACCCATTGAAAATACAATTGAATCATCTTGACCAACGAAATTTGCTAAAATTTTCTCAGTTGATTTATGTAAATCTGTATTACCAATTATATTTCTTGGACCACATGATGAAATACCATATTTTTCAATTGTTTCAATTGATTTTTCAGTACATGTACCAACAGATTGTGCAAAACCTAAATAATTATAACTTGATAAATTTAAACATGGTTTTGAAGTACCATCATAATAAAAACTTTCATTATAATCATCAGTTGTTCTATTAAAACAATTAATAAATCTACCAGGGACACCATGAATTGGTCTTGCAAAACAATCATCTAATCTTCTTTTTAATCTTCTTGGATAAAATGATTCAAATGCTGAATACCAAGGTGGGTAACCATCCTTTTCCATCATTGCTTCATAATATTGAGGCATAAACATCATTCCAAAAAAATCTTTAATTTTACCAATTATAATAAGTAAAAGATAATTAAGATAAGTTGAAACAACAACGAAATATGGTGGTTCATCTAAAATTGGGGTTTTTAATTCTGGTTTTGCTATATAATCATGTTTAGCAATAGCAAGGTATTTATCAGATGTGAGTGTACCAAATTCGAGCTCGGCCTTCTCCTCGATTGTAAGGTTGGAAATCGGTGGATCCGGGACTCGATGGCTGTAATTTGCGGGAATAGCACCCATTTGAATATTATGAAAACAAACAAGAAGTTGAATTTACGCGTGTTTTTTTTTGAGTTTCACTTGAGTTTTTTTTTTTTTGCAATCTTCGTTTAAATCGAGATTTCATACAATATAAATAAATTAAATTAAATTAAATTAAATAATGTTGCTACTAGTTAATAGAAGCCAAAAACGTTTAGGTAAGTTCATTTTAAAAAATTACTATTCAACGAAAACAAATTTATTACATAAAGTTATTATTGGTGATGATAGTAAAACTGAAATATTATCAAAATTGCAAAAAGAGTCACCGAATTCAAGTTTATTAAAATTTGTTAATAATGGGAATTGGGGTCATGGAGCACATGATTCATCAGGTGGTTTTACTCATTTAGGTTCACGTTATGAATTTTTTAAAGATTTAGAAATTGATGAAAAAGTTAAATCATTCATTGCGGATCAAAGTTATAATTCAACAATTAAATATAATGAAGATTATGTTATGAAATTAATTAAAGATTTAGATTTATTAGGTTTAGAAGATAAATTTATTACAACATTATCAAATGGTCAATTTAGAAGATGTAGAATTGCAAAAGAATTATATATTTTAAATTTTAAGATGGGTAAACTTTTTATTGATGATCCATTTTTAGGTTTAGATCCAAAAAGTTCTAAAATTGTTAATGAAGTTTTAAAAAATGTTGATACAACTATTGGATTAAGAATTCAAGATGATATACCAAATTGGATTGATAAAATAACAATTGTTCAAAATGGTGAAATTATTATTAAAGATGGTGATAAAAATGATTTAAAAGTTCAATTAAAATTAAATGAATTAAAACAAGATTTTTTCAAAAGGCATGATATATTATTATCAAAGATTCAAAAACAATTGAATTTAATTCCTTATCATAATTCTAAAATATTAACTAATGAAAATAAAAATAATCAACAAATTCTTAAAATGGATAATGTTAATGTATTATACAAGGGTAAATCAGCAATTAAGAATTTTTCATGGGAAGTTAATGAAAATGAAAAATGGCATATTCGTGGTCGTAATGGATCTGGTAAAACTACATTATTATCATTAATTACAATGGATCATCCACAGGCTTGGAATAAATCTATTACATTATTTAATCAACAAAGATCTGTTGGTAAAGTTAATTATTTTGATACGAATAAACAAATTGGGTTTACATCACCTGAATTACATGCAATTTTCCCTAAAAATTTAAATGTATTTAAAGTTATAAGTACTGGTTTTATTGTTGGATCATTTATCCCACCAAAATTGAATAATGAACAAATTGAAATTATTAATAAATATTTAAAAATTGTTGAAATTGATGGTAATATTAAATTTGATCAATTACCAATTTCTAAACAAAAGATGACTTTATTAATTAGGGCATTTATTAATAATCCAAAAATTTTAATTTTAGATGAAGCACTTAGTGGAATGACTGATGAAGATATTATTAAGGGGAAATTTTTAATTGATAATTGGAATGGTACATGTTTAGTAATTGGTCATGTTCCTGAAGAAGTTTGTCAATGTGATAAATATGTTTTAATTGATAATATTAAAGATGGTATTTATGAAATTGGTGATGTTAATCATTAATAACTATT
This sequence comes from Saturnispora sanitii, assembly GCA_030563185.1. Taxonomy (NCBI): domain Eukaryota; kingdom Fungi; phylum Ascomycota; class Pichiomycetes; order Pichiales; family Pichiaceae; genus Saturnispora; species Saturnispora sanitii. Next base: position 170,115 of record JAKUBF010000016.1, on the reverse strand, counting down.
TTTTTAAAAAAAAGACGTATGTAGTATATATGTATATTTACAGATTTTGATATATCTATTAAGCAAGCTTATAGATATGATTTTTATTTATTTATTTATTTATTTATTATGCTTATTCATTTACTGCTCTTGCTGTTGTTGTTGTTGCTTTTTCTTTTCAATATTAGCTTTAGTATTAGCTTCAATTTCAGCTTGAGCTTTAGCCTTTAATTCTAAAGCTAAATTTTCTCTTTCCCTTTGTCTTTCTTCTCTTTCTCTTCTTTCAACCTTTCTAGCAGCTCTCTTATCTTTACCTTCTTGTTCTAATTCCTTCTTAGTCTTTCTAACTCTATTTCTACCAGGCCAAACTTCATATTCATCAGTGTATGCTTTATCAAAATTGAATTCCATATGAACAACTTCATCACTTAAACCTAATTTTGCAATTGCCCAAAAATACCTTTGTGGATCATCCCTTTTTAAATATCTTAAAATTCTTTGTCTCTTTTGAGTTAACATTCTAGCTTTTCTTAAATGTAACCAATCTTGAGGATTTGCCTTAACATGATTCATTAAATTAATTAATTCAACAGACATTATAGCAGCTTGAACTTCACTTGAACCTGTATCACCTTCAAATCTTTGAAATTCTTTAATTGCTAATGAAGTCATCATTTTTTGTTTATCAACATTTGAAGCATTTCTCATCGATAAAATCCTAAGTATTGTCTCTCTCTTCTTTGCTTCATCAATTTCTAACATTTTTAAATCAAATTCAATTTTTTCATTTGATGCATTAATTAATTTACCCTTTGATTTAATTTGATCAATAGCTGAATTTTTAGCACCGAATAATAATTTATCAACTTCTTCTAAAGTATAAGATTTACTTAATCTATCAGGTTCTTCAACTTCAAATGCTAATCTTTGGAAAAATGGGTTTTGACGACGACCTAAAACTGGATCAATTTTCCCCCTTTTATCTTCCATTGCACGTTGAAATGCAATATTTGTCTTCTTTTTAGCTGCAGCTGCAAGTTTCTTCTGTGCTTTGGATCTAATAACCTGGACAGCACCACTACTCATACTGTATTGAATTGAATTGAAATGTTTTAAATGAGAAATTTGAGTTTTTTAATTAAAAAATTATCCAATGAAGTTAGCTAATTGAGAACAAGTGCGGTGTTAGGGTGGATCAATTTTTCAAAAGAAAACGACGCACAAAAAAAAAAAAAATTTTCAATTCTTTAAATTTCAAAAGTGAAAAATTTTTTTCTTGTTTTAATTTTTAACTTTCTTTTATTCAATTGAAACTTTTAATTAAATGAAGTACGTCCAATCCGTTGAATCTGTTGCTATCCCAGAAGGTGTTACTGTTTCTATTAAGGCTAGAGTTATTACCGTTGTTGGTCCAAGAGGTACTCTTGTTAAGGCTTTAAAGCATATTGATGTTGCCTTTGAAAAGGTTTCTGATGCTGAAATTAAGCTTTACGTTCACAATGGTGATAGAAAGCACGTTGCTACTTTAAGAACTGTTAAATCTCTTATTACCAATTTAATCAAGGGTGTTACTGTTGGTTACAAATACAAGATGAGATTTGTCTATGCGCATTTCCCAATTAATGTTAACATCATTGATGAAGATTCTAAGAAATTCATTGAAATTAGAAATTTCTTAGGTGAAAGAAGAGTTAGAAAGATTGCTGTTCCAGAAGGTGTTAAGGCTGTTTTATCAACTGCTCAAAAGGATGAATTAATTGTTGAAGGTAACTCTGTTGAAGATGTTTCTCAAACTTGTGCTGATGTTCAACAAATCTGTAGAGTTAGAAACAAGGATATCAGAAAGTTCTTGGATGGTATCTACGTCTCTGAAAAGGGTCACATTGAAGAAGAATTATAAGTTAATTAATAATAATAGAAAGATGCTAAATCAATTAAATTTGAAACCAATAGAATACTATGTTTATATATAACCATTGATTTGTTTATTTCCCTCTTCATCATTTATTATCAAATGTTGATATTTTTATTCATGATTGCTTTACCATTAGAAATATCATCATCATAATAAAAGTGAATTATTATCAATTCACTTTTAGCAAATCATTAAAGATCCCAATAACGACTGGATCACGTATGATTATGCAAAAATTAAATTGTAGTTAGCTAGCTATGCTATGCTATGCTAATTGTAGAGTAAAAATAAGTAATCTCTTTTTAAAAGGTGAATGTTGTTATAGCCTTAATTATCTTTTAAAAGAAAATAGCCTTTAAATTGTAATTAACCTTAATTTAGTAATGAGCCTAGTGTAATTCCCCAATTCTTCTTACACAAATACTTACTTATTTTTTTTTCTTGCTGAGCAAAAAAAGACATCAAATCCCGTAAATTCTAGACTTTGATTAATTAATAAAGAAAGACAAATTAAATAGACCATTAAAACGCTTACAAATACCAACCAATGACTATTAACTAATAGTAATATAATTATTTGTTGTATTAGATTCTAGACTGTTAACAAACTTACATTTATTATAATTATTACTATTATTACTATATAAATTAAACATTTCCCTTATAATCATCTAATATTTCAAAAAAAAATAAAGTTATCCATCCAATCAATTTAATTTCATTTCAAATTAAAAATGACAACTTTAACAAAACCAGCAATTAAATTAGCCTTAGCAGGTTTTACATTAGCAGGATTAACATTAGCTACAACTACTACATTATCTGAAAACAATGGCCCACAATTTAACTTTAATTCAAATTTTAATTTTAATCCATTTAATAATGGTAAACCATTAATTGCAGCTTGGGGTTTAAGTAATACAAAATCTGATAAAGAAGCATTAGCAAATACACGTCAAGCACGTCCATTAACACATAAAGAATCTTATTATCAAGAAATTTATAATGCAATTGCAACAAAACTTCAAAATGAGGATGATCATGATGATGGTAGTTTTGCACCAGTTTTAGTTAGATTAGCTTGGCATTCATCAGGTTCATATGATCAAAGAGATCATTCTGATAAAAAAGGTGGTACTTATGCTGGTACAATGAGATTTGATAAAGAACAAAAAGATCCTGGTAATGCTGGATTAGATTTAGCAATTGAATTCCTTAAAGAATTTGAATCATTTGATATTTCACATGGTGATTTATATTCATTAGCTGGTGTTGTTGCAATTCAAGAAATGTCTGGTCCTCATATTAAATGGAGACCTGGTAGAGTTGATTTAAATAATGATACAATTCCTCCATATGGTAGATTACCTGATGCATCACAAGAAACTGGTGATTATTTAAGACAAGTTTTTACTGAAAGATTAGGTTTTAATGATAAAGAATTAACTGTTTTAATTGGTGTTGGTCATGGTATTGGTAGATGTCATGTTAAAAATTCAGGATTTGATGGACCATGGACTTTTTCACCAACAATGGTTACTAATTCATTTTTTAAATTATTATTAAGTGAAGATTGGAAGGAAAGAGAATGGGATGGTAATAGACAATATCAAGATCAAGCAACTAAAAGTTTAATGATGTTACCTGCTGATATGGCATTAAAGAAAGATTCTAAATTGAGAAAATATGTTGAAGAATATGCCAATGATGAAGCAAAATGTATGAAAGATTTCTCTTTAGCATTTGCTAAATTATTAGAAAGAGGTTGTCATTTTGAAGCTACTCCAAGAATTTTAAAGACATTAGAAGAACAGGGGTTATAACTAATTGTTATTTGTCTACATATTTATCTTTATCTTTATTTTTATATTTAAGTTTAAGTTTAAGTTCAAGTTTAAGTTTACATGCTGAGCAATTTTATTATTTGGACGAATAGATTTCTTAATTTTCATTTTTAAACTAACAAGTAACATTACTCTTTTCTCTTTAGTAGTAAATATGCCATCATCAATTATCGCACCATCATTATTAGCATGTGATTTTTCACAAATGGGTTGTGAATGTCATAAGATGTTTGAATCAGGTGCAAATTGGGTTCATTTAGATGTTATGGATGGTCATTTTGTACCAAATATTTCATTTGGTCCACCAATTATTGAATCATTAAATAAAGCATGTCCAGATAAATTTTTTGATTGTCATATGATGGTTAGTGAACCAAGTAAATGGGTTGAACCTATTGCATTAGCAGGTGGTAATCAATTTACATTTCATTATGAATCAACTAAAAATCCAAGGGAATTAATTAAATTAATTAAATCAAATGGTATGAGAGCTGCTTGTGCAATTAAACCAAATACGAAAGTTGATGAAGTTTATGAATTAGTTGATGAAGGACTTTTAGATATGGTTTTAGTTATGACTGTTGAACCTGGTTTCGGTGGTCAATCATTTATGCCTGAAATGATGCCAAAAGTTAAATCATTAAGAGAAAGGTATAATGATTTAGATATTCAAGTTGATGGTGGTTTAGGTGCTAAAACTGTTGATGTTGCAAGTAAAGCTGGTGCTAATGTTGTTGTTGCTGGTACTGCTGTTTTCAAAGCTGAAAAACCAGATGAAATGATCAAATTCTTAAGAAATAGTATTGAAAATGGTGGTAAAGCGTGCTGAGCGTATTTTGTAAAAAGGTAAAATAAAAAAAAAAAAAATTTTTTTTTTTTTATTTTAAAATTTAATAAATTAGTTACTCACTTAGCTTTATATGCCATCTAAGAACTCTATTAACAAGCCTAAGAACGCGATGATTCGTTCTAGAAAGGCTGTTTCTACAAGAACGAAATTAGCCAAGAGAAATTCCAAACATGTGGCGACTATTAAACATTCTAATGGTTTGAACACTGAAGTTATAGTTAGAAAAAATGGGACAGTTGCTAATACTGTTTTATCTAGTAAAAAAGCAAAGAAACTGGAGAGAAATAGAAAGTATCAATTAATTAGAGATGGGAAGAAACCCGCCCCATTGGAAAAACCAGTAACTCAAAGTGAAGAAGTTAGAAGTGCTCTTTGGCGTGTAATTGAAATGGGACCTATTGTTACTGGATCTGTTGTTCCTCAAGGGACTACTTTAGGTGCTTTCTAAGCGTTCTGTATATTTGTATATATTTACTACTATATTTACTATATTTTTCTAATAAAACAATATTACTTGTCATATGACAAAAAAAATCGTTGTTGTAAATTTTAAAAAATCAAATGCTAAATCTTTTCACATGATCGTAACTCATGTTTTCCTTCCATTTGTTATTGTTTCACTTTTTAAACGAAACGTTAATTTGATTTTCGCGCGGTTAATTTAGATCTGAAACTTGTTATATACTAATAATTAAATACGTCATAGGCTCCTGAGCAAATACGTCATAAAATACCAAAAAAGAAACTTTTTCTCAAAAAAGTTATTTAAATAAAGTCAAATTCCCACTTTTCAATTAAAATGTGTTTAATTAAATTAAAGGCTAAACAAACAATTAAGATGTCAACACAACAAGCCGCTATTCGTCTTTCTAATCTTGCAAATAAACTTTCCCCTCAAACTACAAATGATCATTCAAGACCTCAAACCCCACCATTAAAACCATTTAAAACAACAGTTATTGGTTCTGGTAATTGGGGTTGTACTATTGCAAAAGTAATGGCTGAAAATACTGTTGAAAGACCATTAGAATTTCAACGTGAAGTTACAATGTGGGTTCATGAAGAATTAATTCAAAATATACCACTTTCAGAAATTATTAATACAAAACATGAAAATGTTAAATATTTACCAGGTGTTCAATTACCAAATAATTTAATTGCTGAACCAAATATTGTTAAAGCAGTTAAAGATGCTGATTTATTAGTTTTTAATATACCACATCAATTTTTAGGTAAAATTTTATCACAATTAAAAGGTCATGTTAAACCAAATGTTCGTGCAATTTCATGTCTTAAAGGTTTAGAAGTTACACCAAATGGTTGTAAATTACTTTCACAATCAATTACTGATGAATTAGGTGTTCATTGTGGTGCATTATCTGGTGCAAATTTAGCACCTGAAGTTGCTAGACAAAAATGGTCAGAAACAACAGTTGCTTATCCATTACCAAATGATTTTCGTGGTAAAGGTAAAGATATTGATCAAGATGTTATTAAACATTTATTTCATCGTCCTTATTTCCACGTTCGTGTAATTGATGATGTTGTTGGTGTTTCAATTGCAGGTGCTTTAAAAAATGTTGTTGCAATGGCTGCAGGGTTCGTTGAAGGTATGGGTTGGGGTGATAATGCAAAAGCTGCTGTTATGCGTATAGGTTTAGCAGAAATTATCCTTTTCGCAAATACATTTTTCTCAAATTGTCAAGCAACAACTTTTACAAATGAATCTGCAGGTGTCGCTGATTTAATCACAACTTGTGCAGGTGGTAGAAATGTTCGTGTTGGTAAATATATGGCTGAACATAAAGTTTCAGCTGAAGAAGCTGAAGAAATTTTATTAGGTGGTCAATCATGTCAAGGTAGATATACAACTAAAGAAGTTTGGGAATTCCTTAATGCTCAAGGTAAATTAGGTGGTGATTTTAGATTATTCGAAGTTACTTATGATATTATTTATCGTGGGTTCCCAATGGAAAAACTGCCAGAAAGAGTTGAAAGTTCAGAAGATAATTAATTGAATAATTCTGATTAACTAACTAAATGATTGAGTGACTGACGGATTATCCACAATTTTACGTGGATCCATCATGTCTTTATATGCTAAATAAATGATTTTTGTAACAAAATAAAATAAAATAAATATGGGTGGAAAATAGTAAGTAAGAGTTCTGTTAAACGTGTAGATGATTAAATTAGTCGTCGTTACCAAATGGAAGAAGTGCTAATGTTGATTGTTTAAAACTCGTCACGTGATATTGGATCACGTGACTTAAAAAAAGAATTATTTCGCTACTTCATTTCGATCATGAAAAAATCAACCAACAATTACACTAACCACTAATTCATTTGAAATTGAAATTTAACATATTAAAATGTTAACCAGATCCATAGGTATTAATCAAATCACTAAGAGGGCATTTAAACCAATTAGCTCATCTTTACGTTTCCAATCTAACATGCCACATGCTGCTCATTACCAGCCAACAGCTCAAGAATTGGCCCTTTCCCAAGAAATGACATGGACAGAATTTTTAACAATGAGAAAACAACAACGTCGTATTGGTACAATTGGTTCAATAATGGCTGCTTTAGGTACAATGGCAGGTTCATTTGCATTTGTTTCAAATATTCAAATTGATCCAACTGAGACACTTTTCGGTTTAGATATTTTTACTTGTTATATTGGTGGTATTATGTGTACTGGGTTCGTTGGATTTATGTTCGGACCTGCTTTATTAGGTGATCCAATGTTTGCATTAGTTAATAGATCAAAAATGAAAGCTTTTAATGTTAAACAAAAATTGTTTTTAAAACATATTCAAAAAATGAGAGTTGATGCTAGTAGACAAAGTATGAATAATCCAGTTCCTGATTATTATGGTGAAAAAATCGGGTCCCTGAAAGATTATAGACAATGGTTAAGAGATTGTAATGAATACAGGAGGAAGGCTAAATCTTTTCTTTAAATGGAAAGAAACTAAACTAAACGAAACGAAGTGAAGTGAAGTGAAGTGAATTATAATACCTATTAATATATGTATGTATTAATTAGGTTAAACTAGAATTTCTTATGTTTTTTTTTGACACATTCGAACCTCATGTTTATAGTATTTATATGATTAAAATTAAAATTAAAGTTTTTAAAATTATTCACGTCGATCAATACACGTTTAAAATACATGCAAGCATGTACACTATAAAAAATTATAATTAATAATATAAATACAAATTCAATTCAATTTAAAACCTTGAACTTTGAGGTTTTTCAAAACCGAATTTTTTATATTGAATATTAATCTCTTCTTCCTTTGATAAATCTAAAGGTTTCTCCCATCTTTGATGTGCAATTGAATAATCAATTTTTTCCCAATTTAACTCAACACCATCTTCTTTATCAATATCTAATTCACCCATCATAACTAAATTTTCACCTCTTAATAAAATAACAGATTCAATAGGACTTTCAGCCCATTGTTTTTCATCTGGGTAATATAATCTTTCTTGTGCATCATGAATTATAAGATTACCAAATTGATCAAATGATCTTAAAACTCCTATTATCGTTCTACCATCATATAAAACTAAGAAAACTTTTCTATCAACAGACCCAATAATAGATGCTGCTGTTGTAAATGGATATGATTGGAGATAAAGATCTTCTTGGTTTTGTGACATCACAACTACTACAAACTAATGACTAGTGAATGAATGAATGAAATGAATATTAAATTGGTTTTTAGTAAACTCTTTTTTTTCACTTTCAACGTTGAAAGTTAAAAATTCAAGCATTACGTAATGTTTGCTCATTTAGACCTTATTAGTAAATGGGTATGCACGTTAAATTCTATAAATTAGTATGTGGTGTTATATGGATGGTTCGACAGTTTTCTGTTTTTGTTTCTGTTTCTGCTTCTGTTTCTGCTTTTGCTTTTGCTTTTGCTTTTGCTTTTGATTCTGCTTCCCCATTATATTATGACTAACATTATAATTCGGTTCATAGTCAACACATTTACCTTCTCTATCAGCAAACAGGATATAATTAACATCTTTACCAAATGGGAATCTTTTAATTTTCCCACATTGACATTTCCATTCAAGTATATCATGAGTATGATCATCATTATCCTTTGAATCATTTACAATTCTAATTTGAGTTGTAATACCTGGAATTTGAATCCTTTGACATTGTTTACAAATAGATCGTTTCATATTCGGATGTAATTTAACAACTGCCTTTTTAGTAACTTGATCCATATGATTTATTAACAACCTTGAATGTAACATGTTGAATTTATTAGTGGTTAATAACCTTTGTGTTGATAATTGGTAAAGATATGACCCACGAAAATGGTGGTCCCTCTTAGATAGTGTCTTGGGTACACGTGGCTGTTTAGACATTGTATTTAAAGCACTAAATAGACTATTTTAGTTAGTTAGTTAGTTAGTTTATAAAAGAATATTTTTTTTCTTTCTTTTACACTTCAAATGTTAAAAGAAAATAACAAATAAATTTTAATGAAACCAAGTTTCAAGTTTAGTGTCGTGAATACATTCTGTGTATATACATTAACAATATTTAGATTGTTACTATCTTTAACTTTGAATTTATCATTAATAAACAAGACAGTGCCGTGCTGAGCACATTTGAAATTGATTTAATAATTATTATTAGCTTTTTGAAATTTCTCACATTCAGTGGCAAATTCACTTTACTCTCTTTTTTTAAAATAAAGGATATTCAATTGGTATGTCAGGTTACGATTCTGCATTATCCATCTTTTCACCAGATGGACATGTTTTTCAAGTTGAATATGCACAAGAAGCAGTTAAAAGAGGTACAGCAGCAATTGGTCTTAAAGGTAAAGAAATTGTTATTTTAGCTTGTGAACGTCGTACAGCTTTAAAATTACAAGATCCAAGAACTACACCATCAAAAATTAATAAAATTGATCATCATGTTCAATTATCATTTTCAGGTTTAAATGCTGATGCTAGAATTTTAATTGATAAAGCTAGAATTGAAGCTCAATCACATAAATTAACTTTAGAAGATCCTGTTAGTATTGAATATTTAACTAAATATGTTGCAGGTGTTCAACAAAGATATACTCAATCTGGTGGTACTAGACCTTTTGGGATTTCAACATTAATTGGTGGTTTTGATCAAAATGATAAAACCCCAAAATTATTTCAAACTGAACCTTCAGGTATTTATTCTGCTTGGAAGGCAAATGCAATTGGTAGATCTTCAAAAACTATTAGAGAATTTTTAGAAAAAAATTATCCATTAGATGATGATTTAAATGATAATGATGCAATTAAATTAGCTATTAAAGCACTTTTAGAAATTGTTCAAACTGGTTCAAAAAATATCGAATTAAGTATTATGAAACCTGGTGAAAAACCAAAATTTTTACAAACTGAAGAAATTGATGAGTTCATAAAACAAATTGAAAAGGAAAAGATTGAAGAAGATGAAAAAAAGGGTAATAAACCAAAAATTTTGAGTTAATTAATTAATTTAGTTTAGTTTTTTATAGTTAATTTGGTAAAGTAAAATAAAGTAAAGTAAAGTAAAGTAAGTAGAGTAAAAATAAAGTTTGGTTTAGTTTATTTATGTATGTATGTATGTATGTATGTATGGTTTGTCTCTATTTAAATGCTTTTAATGTATTTTGTTTATTTTTATTTTTATTTTTATTTTTTGTTGCTCAATATTTCTTTGTAGTATTCCCATCAATATCAATAATTGTATCTTCACCTCCAACACCTTGACCTTCTTGATCATCATAAATTGATCTATCTTTAATATAAATACTCTTGGAGAATAAACCTAAAGGTTTAATTTCAATTAAAACTTTAGATTTACCAATATTTAAAGTTGGATCTGTAGCCGCCATCATTTCTTGATTTAATAATTCTAATGACATAATAACACTTGCTAATTCCTTATTTTTAGCCTTATCATATAATGGTCTTTGTTGAATAATCATTGTTTTATAATCATCCATCATTAAAACAGATGATGAATTATAAGTAACTTCCATTGCATCTAATTTCCCCAAGGCTAAATCATCAATTGAAGTTTGTGAAAATTCATCAGCTAATCCATTTTCATTTGACCAAAACGCATCAATTAATCTATTAAATTCAAAATTAGCCAATTCAGAATTTATTTGATCTGGTGATAAGAAAAATCCATTAATTGGTTTAGTTTTAGGTTCATAAATCAATGATGATCCATTCAATAATTCCCATCTTTTATTATTTGATCTATCTCTTTTAAATTTATTAAATTTGTATAACCCAAAAGTACCTAAAATTAATGGTGGTACAACTAATGTTAAAATTGGAATAGCAACAAATATGAAAAGATAACCAGAAATACCAATTAATGAAATCAATTTAATAGCATCTGGTGTACGATTCCAAATTCTTGATATTGGTCCAGTTTCATAAATATTATTTCTTGGAAAACGAAAATTTAATTGATTTGATGTATGAAATGAAGCTCTGGTTATTATTGGACAAAGAATTTTTGGTCTTAATAATTTAACCCCAATTGGTTGACATAATGAACGTAGTAACAACTGTCTTGCTATCATCGATTTTTAATATTAATGAATTTAATTGTTATATTTTTTTGAACATTAAAAATTACGTAATATTTAAAATACACTATACATTGCTCATCATAAAACAAACTAATTAATGAATGATATAATATATCAATACTGTATAGAAACTAACTATTAACTAATCAAACATTTATTATGGCATAATCTTGTAAGCAAAAGTTAAATAAGAAGTATGAGTTTTAACTTCTAATTCATGTCTTGTAACATCAAACCATTCATAACCTTCTTCACCTTCTAAAACTCTCTTGCCTCTACCAAATGGGTTAAAACCATAATCCTTTTCTTCTGGTTTAGTTAAATGAATACCCTTCTTCATTTTTTCTAAACCTTCAATTTGTTTATTTTTAACATATTCTAAACGTTTAACTGCATCAGAAACATCTCTCTTCATTGCTTTATGAGATTCAAATAATCGTCCTTGAATTTCAGTCATTTCTATATTAATCCAACCAAATTCTTCTAATGATTCAACTGTTTTAACAACTTGTTCAATACATGGTGAAAAACAACAAATACTAACCATTCTACCCTTTGCCATAACTTTATCTAAATGTTTAATTCCATCCCATGGTGATGGTAAATCTAAAAATACAAATTCAGCATTAATATCTTCTTCAATATTTTCAATTTCAAATCCATTATTACAAACATCTCTATGAGTAATTGTTACATTGTTTAATCCATGCTTATTAAATTCTTCCTTTGCCTGAGCATACCTTGGTTCATGAAATTCATATGTGAAAACTTTCCCATCTTCACCACATGAACGTGCAAATGCATGTGTAAATGAACCTGATCCAGTACCTGCTTCAATAATTCTAGAACCATTCTTAATATTACACCTTTGTAAAATATATGAAGAATCTGGTGTATAAACAATTTGAGTTCTATGTGGTAAACTTAAAGTCCATAATTCTGCACTTGGTTGTAATAAATAAATAAAACCTTGACCTTTTGGTGTTGTTATTTGTGAACCATATGGTAAACCAATCATTGAATCATGAGGGAATGATCCAAATCTTGTATTTAATGATTCACCTGATTGAACATAAATCGGACGAATTTGATTACGTGTTATGTAAACAAGAACAAGATCTCCATTTTCAATTAACTTTTTATTTGTAAGAAATGGCATATTAATAGTAGCTATATAGCTAGTTTTAATCAACCTTTTAATATAGTGAAAAGTTTACTTAAAAAAAAAATTATTAAAAAAAAATTATTAAAAAAAAATTAAAAGAAAATTAAAAATATCAAGTTTATATTAACATTTATCAAATATAACATAGATATACCTATATACAAACCCTTTAAATTGTCAATACAATTTTTATTGAAAATTATTTTCGCAAATTTTCATATTTTATTCTAAAAAAAAAAAATGTAAATTTTCAATTTATTTTTAACAATATTTGAAATTGAAAAAATTGCCCTTGTTGTACATTCAGTTAACATTTACTGAAAAGTAATGGTATATTCATAATCCTTGAATTTTTTTGATTCTAATGATATAATTTTCCTCTGTCTAAGGACAATTTTCAAAAACACCCCTGACAGGATCAATCTCAATCTTTTTTTATCTCCTTTATAAAAAAACTCGTAAAAGTTAAAATATAAAAAAAATCAATAGTAAACTACTATTTGGCGTTTTTAAACTAAAGAATTAAAATACTGCATCTTGTAGCTATATAATGAACTAATTTACAGTGAAAAATAGGTAATATTGATTAATTTTTAGGGGATTTCCGAAAAATTGGGAAAAATATATTTATCAATTCAATTTTAGAAATGCTTAAATTAGTAAAAGTATTAAAATAAAAGTAGGTTTATTCAATATATAATATGTTCATCTAGTAGCTAGAAGAATTTTAATTCTATTCATATAGCGGATCAATTGAAAAAACTTTATTTAGTTTGTTAAAATTGCCACAACAATGTTTTTGCAACAGTATTTAAGTTAAATATTCTTTTTTTTCCAGTTTTTTTTAAACCATATACTCTATACGGTGTTACTTAAACGTTGAACTTAACGGAGCATTAATGTTAGTAATAATGAACATTTTATTTCTAAAAAACTAAAATTCTTTCCTAATTGGGAAATATGTCAACAGCGCGTTTTCTAAAAGGGGAAAAACAAAAACAAAAAAAATTGAAATCCAAAACTTTAAAGTGCCATTTTACTTCTCTTCTTTCTTCTTTATCAACACTTCTGTGCATCTTTAACAGAAGACTTGGCTAGAGAACATACGTACATTTAGTTCAACTCTATCACACGCCTTAGAAAGTAATTGATCCATATATACCCCCAAGGAAACAACTAGTTAGACGCACCCAACTCAATTAAAAACACGTCTCTTCATTTTATTGTATATCCAAATCTGAACTATCACATTTAGGTATACACTCAACAGGAGACAGACAACAAAAAGTTTTTTTTACGAATACTAATTTCCATATAATATTACTCGAAAACTCATCATCATCATCATCATCATCCAACATGTTAAGAAGAGTTTCTAGATCACACGCTCAAAATGACGAAAATGGTCATCAACAACAATTATCAAATGTTAAACAACAAACACATCAGCAGCAGCAACATCAACAACAGCAAGCACATATTATACCCGACTCTCGTCCCAGACATGCATTAGGGATCATCCCTCCAAATTCCCTTAATGCTCAAATCTCAATCACTTCTAATTCTGCATATATTCAACAACAACAACAACAACAGCATCAACATCAACAACAACAACACTTGAATCAAGTCAAAACAAGATCTAAAATTCCAGTGTTAGTTGATTCTAATAAGCAACATGCTACTAGTCGTCATCTTCATCATAATCATCAATCTCACATTTCAGAATCACAGCAATATCAACATCAACAACAGCAACAACTCAATACACCTGAAATTGAACGGTATCATGAAGAAGTTAAAGATGATGATGCTGTTTCAGAATATAATGATAATGCATCTGCATTAAGTGAAGATTTTAGTAAATATTACTATAAAAATGAACCAATGTCACCAATTATGAACAAGAAAATTTCAAATGAAATTACTCGTGCATATCAATATTATGATAGACCAACTTTAGATCAAAATGATGAAGATACATTTGATGTTGTTATGGTTTCTGAATATAGTAAATCTATTTTCAATTATTTACATGAATTAGAAATTAAATATAAACCAAATCCAAGATACGTTGAAGAAATTCAAACTGAAATTACATGGGAACATAGATCTGTTTTAATGGAATGGCTGTTAAAACTGCATGAAAGATTTCATTTATTACAAGAAACTTTTTTCTTAGCAGTTAATATTATTGATAGATTTTTAAGTGTTAGAAATATTTCATTATCAAAATATCAATTATGTGGTGCAGCTGCACTTTTTATTGCAGCAAAATATGAAGAAATTAATGTACCAACAGTTTCACAAATGTTAGAAATGGGTGGTGAACAATATAAAAAATCGGAATTTTTAAAAGCTGAAAAATATATAATTAGTACATTAGGATTTGAATTTGGTTACCCAGGTCCATTATCATTTTTAAGAAGGGGTTCAAAAGCAGATGATTATGATTCATCAATTAGAACTGTTGGTAAATATTTCTTAGAAGTTGCAAGTATGGATCCAAGATTTATTTCTTCACCACCTTCATGGATTGCAGCTGGTTCACAATATCTTGCAAGACAAATGTTAGGATTTCATGAATGGACACCTGCTCATGTTTATTATACTGGTTATACAGTTGATCAGTTAGCTCCATTGGCAGATGTATTAGAACAATGTTGTTTAGATTATGAAACTCATCATGCATTCGTTCATCAAAAATATTCTGCTTCAATGTATAAGAGAACTTCATTATTCGTTCAAGAATGGTTAAATAGATATGCAAAGAAACAACATCATTAATCTAATTCTATAACAAGAAATGCATAAATAATTGTCTGTATATTAATAATTATAATATTTCATTACATAGAGAAGGTACTTTTAATTGTAAATAAATAAATCACGTGGATATCACGTGCTAATACTTAGGGCTTAACCCTCACAAAATTTATATGTTAATTTTTTTTTGATTTTTCGTTTTTCGAGTGTGTAAAAAAAAATGTGTGTGACTGTGTTTCCCAATTCGGAAACATGACTCTGGAAATTGGCAAGTGGTGGAAAATTGAAAAAAGTGAAAAATTTATTAATTGAAAAATTCAACACTATTACACTCTATAACAAACCTTAAACTAATCAAAAATGTCAGGTTCCGGTGCTCAAGGTACTAAATTCAAGATGTCCGTATGTATTAAACAATGATTAAACAAGTGTCTAAAGAGATGGAGAGAAACATGAAGTTGAATTCAATGGATTTCATTGATGGATATTTTTAAAATTGTATTATTATAAAGTTAGTAGAGAATCCAATTAAAAAGTGAAATAAATGATCAATAAGTAATTTACAGTGAAATGTTAACAACAATTGAAAGATAAACTTGAATTAATTCTCCTCTTCCATCTATCTATTAGAAACTTTGAAAAAAAAAATTCGAATAAATCAAACTGAATGAATACTAACATACATTTTCTCAACAGCTCGCATTACCAGTTGGTGCTATCATGAACTGTGCTGACAACTCTGGTGCTAGAAACCTTTACGTCATGGCCGTTAAGGGTACTGGTGCTAGATTAAACAGATTACCAGCTGCTTCCGCCGGTGACATGGTTATGGCCACCGTTAAGAAGGGTAAGCCAGAATTAAGAAAGAAGGTTATGCCAGCTATTGTTGTTAGACAATCCAAGGCTTGGAGACGTAAGGATGGTACTTTCCTTTACTTTGAAGATAACGCTGGTGTCATTGTTAACCCAAAGGGTGAAATGAAGGGTTCTGCCATTACTGGTCCAGTCGCTAAGGAATGTGCTGATTTATGGCCAAGAATTGCTTCTAACTCCGGTGTCGTTGTTTAAATAACTTTTATACATATTTGATTAATATAAAAATATATCTTCTAAATTTGACTGCACTTTACTATTATTACTACTTTTTTTATATATAAAAAGTATAAAGTTATTGAATGTCAAGAGAATTGATAGTTAATATCATACGTATGTAAAATGACGCGTTTAATTATATTCTAAGGGACTTTTACTAACATATGAATAGCCTCATTGACCTCTTCTAGGGTTAAGGAACGTAATGATTCACTTGAAAAATTGAATCAGATTGATTTCAATTCAACGTCAATTATTTCATCCATTGATGGGAAAACATGTCTGAATTTAATAGAAGGTTTGGCTAAGTTTATAGTAATGGACAAGATTTCATTTGAAAAATCACAAACTACACAAATTGTTGATCGTTTAGTTAAATCCAGTTCAATTTTCAAATTAATTATAAAATCATGTTTAAATAAATTCATATTTAAACAAAAGGAATTGGATACAGTTATTAGATATATCATTAATAACTTCTATTTGGAGAATGGTGATATTTTCAAACCTGTTATTAATCCACTTTGTCATGCATTAATTGAATTGTTAAATAATCAATTTTTTTTCAATTCATTAAAATCTAAAACTCATAATGATATCATATCAATTACATTAAAGACATTGACTAATTTGACAATGTCAAATGGATTTCATGGTGCACCAATTGATGAAAATTTGTTATC
Organism: Saturnispora sanitii; assembly: GCA_030563185.1. Lineage (NCBI taxonomy): Eukaryota > Fungi > Ascomycota > Pichiomycetes > Pichiales > Pichiaceae > Saturnispora > Saturnispora sanitii. The sequence continues at coordinate 153,207 of JAKUBF010000016.1, read as the reverse complement.
TTCATTACTTGAAATATTATTAATTTTTTGGTCTCCAAATAATACAACTGCATTAAACATCATTCAAAATTTTACTTATACCCCCGAATATTATTCAAAATTATTCAAAATATTTATTTTATACTCAGATAGAGTATTTAATGAAACGAAAAAGGAAAGATCAAGTTTAATTAAAATATTTAAATTAATTAATAGTTCAATTCTTAATTTATCATCTTCAGATATTAAAATGTGTCACAGATTAACTAAATTAGGTTTAAATTTTATTCTTGAAATTAAATCAATTACATTTCCTAATTTAATAAAGGAAATTTCAATGTTTTTGAATATATCACCAATATTCTTATTACATTTAAAATTACCCAAAATTTTAGGTGATAATTGGAATATAAATGAAAGAGGTGAATTATTAAAACCTTTACAATTTAATGATGATAATATACATTCTGCTTATGGTGAAGAAGGAGATGAAGATGAGCAAGAAGGTTCTCAAATTGATGGTGGTACTGTCATTGAATCATCACAGGATATATTTCAACGTATACCCGAATCAACATCTTCTTCTAATGATCATCTATTTGAATCAATGGATCAAAAATTAGTTAATTTATTGGGTAAATGCATAGAAATTATTATTGAATTGATATTGAATTCTCCTAATTTAAATTTAACCATTGATAATATTAATTTATTCATTAGTCCACAAATCAATAAATATGGTTGGTTTACAAATAGATACATGTCATTAATAGATGACAATTCAAATTCAAATTCTAGTGTTTCATGGTTATTGAGAAATGCATTGAGTAATTTATTAATAACTTACTATGATTTAAGAACTCAATTGGGTATCGATTATAGTGAAATTGGGCAAATTGGTATAAAGAGAATGAGAATGATGAGTGTTTTAAATAGTGTTAGTGGTATCTATGGTGAATCTATTAGTAATGTATTAAAACTAAATGTTAATCCACTTGAATTTTTAATTACTATGATCGAATTAAACAAATCTGAAAAATTAACAATCTTGTTATTACAAAGTTTATCATTTTATCTATGTCAATGTTCAAGTAATTATTATTTAAATAATATTCACAACGAATTGATTTATATGTTGAATCCAAGGAATAATACATTGGGTAAAATCATCAATTTATTTGAATTAAATTTAGGTAATAGTTTAAATAGTTGGATCTTGTTAACATTGAATTTGACCTTTAATATAATGAGTGATTTTCATGTCATTGATGACAAATGTGATGATGATAATAATAATAATAATAATAAGTCACAAAAATTGATGGTATCATCTCCAATTAATAACATAAATCATTTAAACAAGATGATGAAATATTGTATTGAATTTTTAAAGGATCCAAACCTTTGTAAATTATCATCTATTTTTTTGATTAATATATTTAAAAGTGTTTCAAGAGATTCAATGTCCACTTCTTTCCATTACAAATTTGACAATTCGATTATTCAACAATTGGAAAATATCATTGCTTTATCAGAAATAAATGGGCCTATTGATATATCAATTGAATCTAATTTATTCTGGGTTTTATTGTTAAGTGTTTGTATGAATTACAAATTTAAATCAATTAAATATAAACCAGATAATGGATCACAAGAGGAAAATCAAATGTACTCTCATAAATTGATCAATTGGTTAATTTCTAAAGATTTATCTAAATTGAAAAATCCAAATGATATTATTTCTACAAATTGTTTAATATTTTGGATTTTAAATAAGGATCAACCATTTAATCTTAATGATGAAATATTCAATTTCAATCAAATTTATCAAGGTGATTTAATTGAATATGATTTTAATTTTCAAAAACAATATAATTTAATTAATATGACACTGTTGAATACCATACCTAAAAAGTCATCCAAAATTAAATTTAATAAAAGAAATACTATTAAATTTGATCAATTGCCACTTTATGTTTCACCGAAAGATAAAGATAAACTAATGCATAGATTTAAATCATTTATTAATGAGCTAGTTGAAATTGATATCAATGGTAATAGAAGTTGTTTATGGACTCTAGGTATTTGTTTTTTCTATGAAGAGGATAATGAATTTGATTATCTATTTGATAAAATGAAAAATTATAAATCAAATGAGAATAATGGTGGTTTCTTCGAAACTTTAACCGAATTCATTCCCAGGGTTAACAATATTGGAGGGGAAAATTTGATTAAGCGCTTACTTGAAAGATTAGATGTCTCTACGCTGTTGATGACTTATTATTATGTTTTAAACTCATATGAAGGTAGAGCCAAGGTTAATAGATTCAATGATTTTGAATCTCAAATTATGGATGAATACATTCCTTCTAGAACTGCAAATGATTCTATAATGAATGAAAATGAATTCAATGATCAAAAAATTAATCCGAAAGTTTACAATTGGAAAATTAAATTTAAGAAGCTTCCTGAGCAAAAATTAATTCGATCATTCTTGAAAGTTTATTTTACTGAATGTTGGCATGAAGGGATTGATTGTTTTATTAATAAATTTTTCAAATTGCAATGGAAAAATGAAGGTTCTAAATTGACAATGCTATTTGAATTATTAGAGTTTTTCCAGGAGGATAATTTTATATTCAATTTTAACTTAACATCAATTGATTTTATCATTACTCATTTAGTTCATCTTTTGGAAAAGAATTCAAATAGGACATTAGAATTAACTATTTGCATATGTTGTAAAATTATGACATTATTGAATGAAAATACAAGTAATAGATATTCGGATGAATTGTTAAAATCTGAATTTGACATTCATTCATTTTTCAATTCATTTTACAATAAAGATTTATTCCATACGATTGAACAAAGGAACAATTTTTTTGAACTGAATTTGTCAATTTTAATTAAAATTGATCAATCTCGTGGAGGATTTTATGAGAATTTATTAGATGTTTCAATTGAATTATTTAAATCAATGACGAACCTTGAAAAATTTAGAGTTTTCAAATCTATTAGGAAATTGATCAAATTGAAAAATGTTCAAATCCAATTGGAATATTATTTAAAGTTTATTGAATCTTTTAAAATTCCATATTCAACATGTGAAAATTCGATAATTTTTAATATATTCATGGGTGAAATATCGAATTCATCTGATAATTTATTAATTGCTATTATTTGTAATTTGATTGAATTTTATGAATTTGAGCAAATGAAATTATATTTCAGTTATTTTGAAGAATTAATTAAATTGAACATTGATAAATTGTTCATTAATTTTAGTTTAATTTTCTTTAAACAATTTTTAAAATTTTTCAATGATAGAGGATTATTAAGTTTCCCGTTTTGGTTCTTTGGATTTCAATTAAAGAATGATTTTATTTTGAAAAATTTTAAATTGTTAGTTTCATTATCATTAATAAATGATAAAATTGATGATATTTTAACAATTTCTAAACTTTTGAATTTAAAAATTGATGAACTTTTAACTGAATCGATACCTTATATTTTATCATTTGGTGAAATTGCATTAAAATCAATTAAGAAATATTATCCAAAATTTACCAAAGAATTGAAAAATAAAATGAGAGATCAATTACCCTTAGTTTTATATCAACCATTGATTAAATGTGATGTTTCATTAGAATCTGATTTGGAAAGTTTTGATTTAGGAAAACTTGATATTTCACCTTATAGATCATCCAATAGTAAGGAAATTGATTTTTTAAGAGAATATTCTATATTTGAACCATGTAAGAGGGTCGATGCAATTTTTGAATCATTTTTAAAACAAGCAAATTCTAAATGGGATGTCCCACTTGTTTATTATTTAACATCAAAATTGTTATTTTTATTAAACAATTCGATTTTAAAAATTGAAATGGTTATGATAATTAGAAGAATTAAATTTTTATTTATGAGATGCCCTGAATTATTTCATGATGATAAGTTAAATTCATTATTAATTAAGAATTTATTGAAATATTTAACTGATCCATTGTTAAAATTGGATGTTTATCAATTTATCAAATGTTTGATTAATTTTGGTCCTCCGAAATCTGATTCAACTGTCTTGGAAATTTGGATTCCATTATTGGGTGAATTATTAAATGGGAATTTATCAAGTTTTGATGATGATGATGGGATTTTACCAATAGTTGAAAAATATATAAAGGATCCAATATTCAACAAATTTGAGTTTGTTATTAAACCATGTTTATATAAAATCCGAGGTCCAGATCGTAATAATAGAGGATATGGTGATCGTGGTGATACTGCTCAGTATATCCCCGAAGGTTTTTTCATTGGATTTAAAACTGTATTTGAAATAATCAATTGTGATTTGGAAATTGAACAAATGAAACCAATTTTGAAAATTTTACCCTACATTTTCAAAAGTAAACAACATGATGATGATGATGATGATGATGATATTTGGGACATTGATAACCATTGTGAAAAATTCAATAATGAATCAATTCAAAGAATTTATGAAATTCAAGAAAAATTCCCATTAAATGATAAATTAAAATTATGGATGGGGAAAATATTGGGTAAATCATATGAAACTTTAGGGTATGTACCAAAACTGAAAAGGGATGAATTTGACAGTTTGATTTTAAAAAAATATTCGAATTCTAATTTTATCATTTTTTCTAAATCCATTGATTACATTTTTGAGTTAATGATTGATCAATTACCTTATGGGGATGCACATTCGAAGTTATCAGTTGAATATATTCTTGGTGTCATTATTAAAAAGCATAATATGGGGAATAATACCATAGATATGGAAAACGATTTAATTTCCTCATATGATGAATTGATTAAGCCATTTGAAAGTTATATTTTACCAATGGATAATTATACATGTTCATTGTCAATTAGTGATTTGGAGTTAACATTAAATTTGAAAAAATTGTATTATAAGGAAGATTTAAATTTTGTACTTAATGGATTTTCAACAATTATTAAAAATACAAAATTTAAAAATTGGTTAATTAAAGTATTATTTGCTATTTTAAATGAATTAAATTTGAAAAATTCTATTTTTATTTTGTTAACTACTTACATTAGTCAAATACCAAATTTTTCAATTTTATCATTTTCACCATTAATTATTTATTTCATTCAAAATAATCAAAATGCTAAAAATTCCCAAATTATTGAAATGATTTTAACGTTTTTCAATCAAGATTTACACTTGTTATCTAAGGATTCAATTGAATTGTTTTGTCAATTAGTCCTATTGATTAGATCTGGGTGTAAAGTTACCAATGATGAATCAATGAATAAAAAGTTCATGAACGTTTATTGTAAATTACCATTTGTTAAAATATTCAAAGCATTAGAATATATTGGGAAGCCAAAATCAGGTTTAATGTTATTGGAAGATTATTTCATGAATACAATTGGGATTGAAAACTGGATGGATTCTTCAGAAACTAAACAATTTTTAAAATTGGTTTATAATAAAATAGGTGAGGATGATTTGATTCTTGGGTTACCAATTGAACCTAATTTGGATTATGCTTTGAGTTTATTGAAGAATAATAAGGATGGGGAATTAATGTTTGAAAATGGGAAATTAGAAATTGATTTAAAAACAAATGAGAAATTTTCCAATGAATCAATTAGTGAATTTTCCAACGGTTTAGTTAACATTGGTTGGGCGGGTGTTTCTAAGTTGTTACAAGGTTCAACGGTTAGTAATAATAATGATGGTTTGACTAATTCTATTGATTATTTAAAATCTTGGAAATTGAACCAATGGGATTTACCAAACAGTGGGAAAATGGAAGATGAGAATGAAATCATTTACAATGTTTTAAAAGATTTTAAAGATTTTGGTTCAAAAAATCAAATGATTAACAATTCCCTAATTTCAATTGTTAACAATGGTCAAAAATTGAAAAATCATGATAAGTTAAAAGCATGGATGAAAAGTTTGTCAATTGTTAACAATTTGGGGAAAATCATTGATAGTTACCCATTTGAAATGATTAAGGATCAATATGAATATCAATTGGGGACTAAATGGTTCAAGAATTGTGAATTGGATACTTTTGAAAATTTATTAACTTCAAGGCAAACGTTATTTCAATTGATGAGCAATCAAATTCAAGATAATCAGGAAGAAAGGAATAGAAATTTCACTTTACAAATTAATGAATTGGATAGATTTAATCAATTGATGATTGTTAAAAATGAAAGGCAGAAGTTAATTAATACTTCTATTCATTTGAACAAATTAAACGATGATTTTAGTTCAATTTTCAATATGAATAATAATAACCTAGAAAATGAAACTATTTGTAAATTTAACCTTGCCATGGCATTTTGGGTTCAAAATTTAGAAACTAGATTTTCAGTTTCTACTTTAAGTATGATCATTGATAAAAATAGGGAAAATGGTGAATTAAATGAGGGGAGGTTGAACATTCCTTATATGACTAGTATTTTAATTGAATGGTTAAATGAATCTAAACAGGAAACTTATGAAAATATTATGAATAAATACATCGAACCAAGTGTTGAAGAAATTATTAAATCCAATTATAATTTTACCAATTTAAGTGAGACTTTTAGTAAATTTGCCAAATTTTGTGATAAGAGATTAAAGGGTAATGAAATTAGAGAAAGGATTCAAGAATTGGAAAAATCAATTAAGAAGATTGAAAAGGATTTCAAAACATTGGGTAATATCCCCCCCTTAGAAAAGGGACATCAGTGTAGTAAGGAAACAAGATGTAAAAATCCGAAATGTATATTGAGAAGGCAATGGAAATTGCAAACTAGGGAAATGACCAAATTGATGAATTCTAAAAATGAAGAAATGAAAGAGTTAAAGGATGAAGAAATTAGGTTTATTTCCAATGCAATGGAATTTTATTTAAGGGCTATAACATACCAAGATGATGATGAAATTAACAATGGGAATAACAATGTTGATAGATTTTTTGGTATTTGGATGGAAAATAGTGATGTTAACATTAATGAAGAATTATTAATGAATTTACCGAATTATCAATTTTTACCCTGGATTAATCAATTAACTTCTAGATTAATGATGAATTTAGAAAATTCATTTCAAATGATTTTGGTAAAATTAGTTATGAACATTGGGAAATTTCATCCATTTCAAACATTGTACATTTTAAAATCATTAAGATTAAATGGTGAGGAGAGTAATGATCTTAGTGTTAAATCAAGAGGTGAAATTAGTGAATATATTTGGCAACAGTTGAAAACATTTGATTTGAACATTGAAGGATTTTCCCCAATGATTTTAAATGACATTGATTTATTTTGTGAGAAATTAATTGAAATTTGTGATAGTAAAATTAAGAAATCTGTTGATATTGGGATTTTCAGTAATAAATGGTGGTTAAATGATTTACCTCAAATGAATTTACCCTCATTAGTTAAAAATGTTCCAATTAAACGAACGGGTAAATATCAAAATGAGGAAATGTTGATTATTAAGAAGATTTATAAAGTTGTTGAAGTTTCCAATACCGGGATTAGTAGACCTAAAATTATTAAGATGCAATTGTCCAATGGGGTTAATGAGAGGATGTTATTGAAATCTAATGATGATTTAAGACAAGATCAAATTATGGAACAAGTTTTCAAAAAAGTTAACAATTTTTTTGAAATTGATTTCAATACAATGAAGAGAAGAATTAAAATTAGAAGGTATAATATTATTCCATTAGGAGAACAAAATGGGGTTATTGAATTTGTTAGTAATTCTATTTCATTAAGTGATATCATGAATAAATTACATAATAAAGTTGAAATTGATGAAGCTAAGATAGAAATGAGAAATGTTTCTAATGAATCAAGTGATTATAAATTGAAAGTTTTTAAAGAAATTTGTCAAAGGTTCCCAACTAAATTTCGTCATTTTTTCTTTAATAATTTTATAACAAGTGATGAATGGTTTGAAAGTAGATTAATTTATACACATGGGTTATCGGTTTGTTCTATTGTTGTTTATATATTGGGTATTGGGGATAGACATTTACAAAATGTACTTATTGATAAAACTAGTGGTGAACCAATTCAAATTGATTTTGGGTATGTATTTGATCAATCTAAGAAATTGGCCATACCTGAAACAATTCCATTTAGGTTAACTAGGGAATTGGTTGATGGATTGGGAATAACAGGGGTTAATGGTGTATTTTCGAAATCTTCCGAACATATTTTAAGAGTTTTAAGAGAAAGAAAAGGTGATATATTGGATATTTTAGATGTTGTCAAATATGATCCATTGTACAAATGGAAATTATCCCCCTTGAGAAAGAAGAAGATTGAGATGGTTTATGGGGATGAGATATTAGGAATTGATGAGTTTATTAGGGATGATAGTACCAGTGATGCCAATAGGGCTATCATGGGAGTTGAGAAGAAGTTGATAGGGGATGGTTTAGGGGATGATGCAATTGTTCGTGAGTTAATTAGAGAAGCTCGCGATGAGGGGAATTTAAGTCAATTATTCCAAGGTTGGACCCCGTTCCTTTAACAGGAGGGAGAAAGAAAAAGAAAATTTTATAGATTAGATAATTATTAGATAAAAATGGTATAATCTGCTGAGCAGATGAGCATATTACTTAAAAAGTCGAAAAAATGGATACTTGACCAATATATAGATATAATAGAGTACAAAGATATAGAGGCACTAGACAGATTGGGGCTGTCTGTTGGTGTTGTGCTGGCCCATGCGTCTGTTGTTGTTGTTGTTGTTGTGTTGACGCCTGTTGTTGTTGTTGTTGTTATTGTTGTTGTTGCTGTTATTATTTCTGCGGTTACGGTTGTTGTGTTCCTTCTCACGCAGCTGCTGTTCGCGAAAATGGTCGACGGCGTCGTTCGGCAGGCGTACAAGCTTGATTTGGACCCCTCTGATGTACACACGGGGCGCGATGTGGGAAACAGAGCCCTCTTTTCCATTTGGATTGCACACTTTCGCGTTCACAAGCGTGAGGTTCATCCAGGAGTCAACATTTTCGAGCGTTCCTTCCAGAGTGGCACGCGACTTAAGCTCAACAAGCACTGGGGTACCTTTGACGGCATTGAGGAGATAAAGAGGAAGCATTTGCTGATAATGTCCAATTGGATAATGAAAGAGTGTAAGAGTGAAAAATTAATTAAACTCAAGTTATAATTTGTTCTTATTCTAATAGCTAAATTGAACATTGAAAATGCCCCAGCTGGACTTCTCTGCTAACCGCTGTGCGCCTTTGAAAGGTGCGCCCGTTTTGCGTGTTGGTAGTTCTGTTTTGCAGGAAAAATCCCGACTTTACGTCTATGGTGGGTGTGAACTACCACTCGATTTGCCCACAGATTACTCTCTTCTTGATATCCGCACGGCCATTGCTAAATGTTTGGGAGTACAAGTCGATGACCCCAACTTAGCCCAACTAGCCATGCCATCTATGTCCAACCAGTGTTATTCACTTTCCTTAGTCAGTGGGCTGTGGACACATTACAAAGTCGAATCGTCAATCTGCCCCCAACCAAGAATGTTCCAAACCGCTGTTGTACACAACAATTATATCTACATGCGTGGTGGGATCACTTTTGATGAAAAGGGTGAGCTCAAGGTTTTAAATGACGTTTGGAGTTTTGATATCATTGATAAAAAATGGCACTGCTTTTTCCAAGATGAAAACGAATTTGTACCTCTCAAATTCAACGATTTATGCGTTTATGTGTCTTCACTGGTGATTGTTGGTCAACCTTCACATAATGGGATCATGACCCTAGGTGGGAGAACCCCTGATAACAATTATTGCAATGAGATTTATTTCTTCGATCTGTTCAATGGGTCAGTTCAAAAATTCGATAAATCTTTATTAGACCCTATAAATGGTGAACCGTTGAATTTATTATTCACCAAAAATGATATCCAGGTTATAGAATGCGACGAATACCCCCACCTGGATTTCATATTATACCATAAATCATCGGATAAATCACATCACCCATTGTTAACGATTTCCAAAGATTTAACTGTAGAATCTATTACAATTAACAAAGAATTCCCACCAAGTGATGCCATTTCTAATTTAGAAACACCTAATTTAGGTTCTTTTGGGAAAAATTTTGTTGTCACTGGGTTTGAACATAAAGAAAATAGAATGTCCTCATATGTTTACAATTATAAATCAAACCAATGGACAAAAATGAAAATTTCATGTATTCATAAAGTTTACTTTCATAAATTAACTTTGGGGTTTGTTTGGGAATCTCATCATAAAATTGTTTATTTGGGGACGAGTTCCAAGAAAGTAAATGAACATCAATCAATTCAATTTTTCGATACATTCCTTGCTTTAGCTTTACCATTCACTAATATATTGGCTGATAGTGGTCATTTGTCGATTAAAGGAGGAGCTTCATGTTCCAATAAATACAGTCCTAGGAATTCTGTTGCCGCTGTTTCTGTCAATTCTGATTCTGAACATTACCTTCAACATCATCAACATCAACAACCACAACAACAACAACCTCAATATCATACTTCTTCAAATACTGCAAACCAAAATTTTGTGGAATATTCTAATCATGTTGCACAACAAGTCCAAATTAATTCTATTCAATCTGTTTTACCATCATATGCTATTGCAATTGGTAAGGGGGCATTTACTAGAACCGATGCATTATCTGATATGGACATAATTACAACTGATGGGAATATAACCCCTGGTCATATGACCATGTGTAGAAGAAGATGGGGTAAGGCTTTCGATTTCATTATAACTGATGCTTATGCGAAATCACTGACTGATATTAAAATCAAAGTTGGTAATGATAATTTACAACAAAATGACCCAATTCGTCCACCTGTTTCTGATAGTGAAAATGATGATGATGATGATGATGATGATGTTAATGATGTTAATGAGGATGACGATGATGGTGATTCTATTGGGCCTAAATCCAATGCAACATCAATTCATGGTAGTGGTACGAGATCTCATTTGGTTAACAGTACTGCTGCAAGTATAGGTACTAATTCAGCAGCTGATGTTGTTCCTCAATTTAGATACCCATTTAAATCATCGTCTGATTCATCATCAAGTCATGTTTCAGGATCAAACGTTTCAATTAATAATGAATCACCTTCAAGTTCAAGGAAAAATTCAAGGCAATTTGAACCTATGAAATTTAAAACAATGAATTATATAATCCCTAATCAAGCAGCACATCGTGCATCATTGACACTGAGTCAATCAAGGAGAAATTCATATACTTCTCCCTCAAGACAGAATTCATTGAGTATGCCATCAAGGAGGAATTCACTGAACCTGTTACAACAAGTCCAATCATCAAGTAGAAGGGGTTCAACTTTAAGTAGGACATCAGTAATTTCAGGTGGGTCATCAAATTCATACAATTCATTTCAAAGGGATCAAAATATGTCACCTATTATTAATAATGATCATTCTAACAACCCTAATACATCAATTGATAGTAATTCAACGACTATTGCATGTTCCAATACTAATAATAATATTAATAATAATAACTCAGTAGGGTTAAATCACCAGGGGGTTGTTTATGTTCAAAATTTACCTCAACAATTAGCAATGCCCTCATGTATGCCAAATGGGGGGGTTATGGAGGATTCCAATAACCCAAGTGTTAATTCAAGTGGGTATACATCAAATATGATGGGAGATCAAATTGATCCATATCAAAAAAATATGACTGCTGATCATAATGATAGCAATACAGGTCGTAGTTTTAGTACTGGTACTGGTGGTACATCAAGTAGTCAAATGGGTAGTAGTATGGGTGATATTTTAATTAATTTAACATCTTCACCAACTTTTAATTCAGGAAATCAAATTTTTGATGATGAAGGTTCATCATTTCATTTTGGTAGATTCCCAAGAATGTTATATTTACCATATAGTAAATATACTGTTTTAGCATTAAATGAATATCTTTATTCAGGTCAAATTGGTGCAAGTTGGAAATTTTTCCCACAAATTATTGGATTAGTTATAATGAGTAAGAGAATGGGAATTGCATTATTGTTTGATTTATTAATGGAGATTTTCTTTGTTGTTTTGGGGAAAATTGAATTAGAGATTAACCAAGTTGTTGATAAATTAACTAATGGAAGTGAAGTTTGTCATGGTCACATTGGTAAGGATGAAATGGAGATTTATTGTGAATTGTTATGTGATTATATGGAAGATGCTGTCAATAATGGTGATGGTGATGATGATGGTGATGATGAAGTTGAAGTTGAAGTTGCAGTTGAAGATGGTGATGGTGATAACAACGACGAAGACATTCATGATCAAAGTGATGATTTGGAAGAAGGTGCTAATGCTGTTAACAGTGGGGGGACTGATTGTACCAGTATTCATCATGATATTGAAGCTAAGAAAACTATTAAATTTGGTGATGAAATTAATTTCAAGAATAAAAATCCATCAAATGTAGTTGATAACAGTTCAGAAGTTGAAGATTATGAAAACATTGGTCCAACTGATGGAGTGAAATTTTCTACTAGCCCATGTGGAAGTTTTGAAAATTTATTCGAGGATGAAGATTTAACAAATTCTGAATTTGTTAATACACTTACTATGCTGGATGATTATGGGTATTATACGGATGTCGAAGATGATAAACTTTTATTCGATAAGGATGATGAAGAACTACAAGAACGTGAACGTAATGATTTCAACAAGATGTTTCAAAAATTTAACATTTCAAATGATTCACCTTCGACTATTGCTGCTGTTGCTAATTCATATGCTAATAGAAAGAGTATCACGGGGAAAGTTTTCAAAGAATGGCCAAGTGTTAAAGAGGCTGTTGATCAACCTTGTCGATACTGGCTTTCGAAAACTTCTTTGAATATCATTGTTGAACTTGCAATCATGATTAACGACGACCAGTTTCTCGTTAGAGCCATCCATGTAAGGGATTTGTTTTTGAAGTTGCAAAAATTGAAACGTGGTGATGAAAATCAACAAAAGCAGCAGCAAAAGGAACAGCAACAACAGAAGCAACAACAGAAGCAACAACAAAAGCAGATGTTCAGATCTGTATTCCCTAACACCCCCAATAAACAGCCACACCAAGAGCCAACCACAAAACCCACCGACAACGCTACTACAGTTAAAATACATGACGAAAATAATCTCTACCCACAAACATCACCTTTAAGCGGCATTCCAAAGCCAATTCCGAAACCAAAGCCACAAGTGTCACCTTTAAATTCCGGTTCTACAAAATCTGTTCGCTCTAACAGCACCACTTTCAACATTGGCGAAGCTGTTCCGATGAAAACATCATCATCAATTCGTTCTGTAGTCAGCTCTTTGTTACCTAAGGATAAATCACACCAGGACCATGAAGATGATGTTGGTCATCTGAAAGCTTCACCATCACATGTTTTACTGCAACAAAAGAGAGTCAAGTCCATTTTCGGGAGGTTCAAAAGAACATAGAGACTATCATTACGATTTAACTAGTATTTTTACGCTTTATTTTGTTTAGTTTTTGCATTTTTAAAAAAAATTTCATAGTTTCGATTTGGGAATTGATCTATTTGATCTGCTGAGCTAGTTTCGGAACAGCGGACGAATTAAAAAATTCGTACTCCGAAAATTTAAGGCTGACTTCTCTTTTTCTCTTATTGTTTAAAAAAAAAAATCTGCGGAGACGTTTTTATTACAACTATCTTCTTCTTTATACAATGTCTAAACTTGTTCGAATTGTCAAAGACACGTTTGTTCCTATCAAACCTAGTGTTGGGAACAGAAGACCAGAAGATGGGGTTTTGAACGCACAATTGGAAGCACCACCGCATAATAGCGATTTGGCTGAATCAATGCGTGAAATCGATTTAGCAGATTGTTTCATGGATGAAAGAGAGATTGCTGTTGGGTCAAAATCAGAAAAAGAAAGTATTAAAACTGATTATTTCACCGATTCAGGGTCCTCATTTGATGGGTTCGAAGAGGGGAGAATCCATAGAAGATTAAAGAGAAGACAAATTGAATTAATTGCTATTGGTGGAACAATTGGGGTTTCCCTTTTCGTTAATATTGGTAGTGCATTAACTACAGGTGGTCCACTTTCACTTCTTTTAGGGTTTTCAATGTGGTGTCTACCAATTTTAGAAATTACAGCAGTTTGTGCTGAAATGGTTTGTTTTTTACCAATTAGAGGTGCCCCATTTTGTATTTTCGCTGATAGATTCGTTGATGAAGCATTTGGGGTTATGGCTAGTTGGAATTTTTGGGTTTTAGAATGTGCATTAATTCCATTTGAATTAACATTATTTAATACATTAATTCATTTTTGGGTTCAAGATTATTCACCTGCAATCCCACTTGCAGTTGAATTAGCAGTTTATTTCTTAATTAATGTTGCTGCTGTTAAATGGTATGGTGAAGCTGAATTTTGGCTTTGTATTGGTAAAGTCTTATTAGCTGTTGGTTTAATGATTTTTACATTTGTTACAATGGTTGGTGGTAATCCTCAACATCATGCATTTGGTTTCACAAATTGGAAACATGATCCAGTTATGTTAGAATTTATTCATGAAGGTGCACTTGGTAGATTCCAAGGTTGGCTTTATTGTTTAATTAATGCATCTTATATGATTGCAGGTCCAGAATATTTATCAATGGCAGCTGGTGAAACTATTAATCCAAGGAAAGTTTTACCAAGTGCATTTAAAGGTGTCTTTTTCAGATTAAGTACATTTTTCATTGGTGGTGCTCTTTGTGTTGGGATTTTAGTTAATGCAAGAGATCCATTATTATTAAATGCAATTTCAGATGGTTTACCAGGTGCAGGTTCAAGTCCTTATACAATTGCAATGCATAATTTACAAATTAAAGTTTTACCAACAATTTTAAATGTTGCACTTTTAACTTCATGTTTCTCAGCTGGTAATTCTTATACATTTTGTTCTTCAAGAACATTATATGGTTTAGCAATTCAAGGTAGAGCACCAAAAATTTTTTCTTATTGTTCAAAACATGGTGTCCCAATTTTTGCAGTTTTACTTTCACTTTGTTGGGGTGGTTTAGGGTTTTTACAAGTTAATAAAAATGCAAATACAGTTTTAAATTGGATTATTAATTTAATTACTGCATCACAATTAATTAATTATTGTGTTATTTTATTCACTTATTTACATTTCCGTAGAGCTTTTAATGCTCAAGGTTTAAACAGAGATGAATTAACTTTTAAAGCATGGTTTCAACCAATTGCTTGTATTGTTACATTAATTGTTGTATTCATTATGGTTTGGCTTCAAGGTTATACAGTTTTCTTACCTGGTAATTGGTCAATTGATACATTTTTATTTTCTTATCTTATGTGTTTCTTTGATATTGGGGTTTATATTCTTTGGAAATTAATTAAAAGGACTAAATATAGATGGGACCCATTAGAAGTTGATTTATCAACAGGGTTAGATGAAGTCAAAGCTCATGAAAAATATTTAGAACATAAGAAAAATATTCATAAACAACCACCAAAGAATATTTTCTTAAGAGGTTTTCAAAGAATTTCTAATTTCTTATTTGGTGAAGATTAAGGGATATTATCAATTAGTTAATCTATTTAATATATTATCTTTTTTATCTATTTAATTTAATTTAAATTTTAAATTATTACTAATCTGCTGAGCATTTTCGAAACTGTGGATCCTTTAATTATTTAATGTCACGTGACATTATTATAATTTAAGCCACAATTTAATTGAAAATGTCACGAGTTGAAAGGTTTTTCACTATTGTGGAATCAAAATGCCACCACAAGAATTGAGCCCTGTTAAGGGGGGATAAAAGTTGAATAATTTGAACTTTTTTAATCAATTTTTATTCCTCTTAAACTATTCGAACTTTTAAAAGTATGCCAATAAGTTATTTTAAAAGAAAAGGTTCAGTTCAATCAACTTCATTAAATAATATTGATGAATCAATTGAAATTTCAAATAATAATAATATTAATAGATACCCAGAAAGTCAAATTTCTCAATATGATTTTGGAATTTTAGAACCATCAAAGAATGTTAGTATAACATCATATGATGAAAAATTAATTAATCCATTAGATTATGCAAAGAATTTAACTAAATCACCATTAAAGAGATCAAAGGATTATGTTATTTCAATTTTCCCAATTTTAAATTGGGCTCCATATTATCCATTTAATCCATCATGGTTTTTATCTGATTTTATAACTGGTGTTACAGTTGCAACAGTTTTAGTACCTCAAGCAATGTCATATGCAACTTTAGCAACTTTACCACCTGAATATGGTTTATATTCATCATTTATGGGAATGATTTGTTATACATTTTTTGGTACATCAAAGGATATTTCTGTTGGACCAGTTGCTGTTATGTCAATGGAAGTTGCTAAAATTATTTCAAGAGTTCAACAAGAAACTGGTGGGATTTATGAAAATCATGAAATTGCTACATGTATTGCTTTATTATGTGGTGGTATAACATTAGGTATTGGTTTATTAAGATTAGGATTTATCGTTGAATTAATTCCATTACCTGCAGTTATGGCATTTACAACAGGTTCAGCATTTTCAATTATTTGTGGTCAATTACCAGGTTTAATGGGTTATAATAAATTAGTTAATACAAGAGATTCAACTTATAAAGTTATGATTGAATTTCTTAAACATTTACCAGATACGAAAATTGATGCAGCATTTGGATTAGTTTCATTATTCATTCTTTATTTATGGAAATTTTTGGGTAATTGGTTAATTAAAAAATACCCACATAGACAAATGGCTGTAACATATTTTCTTAATTTAAGAAATTCAATTGTTATTATTTTTGCGACATTAATTTCATTTTGTATTGTTAGAGCAGCACCTGGTGGATTAGCAAATAAAGCAAATTTTAAAGATTTTAGTATTGTTGGTCAAATTAATGAAGGATTAGATCATGTTTCAACATTTACACCACCAAAAGGTTTAGCATCATCAATTGCAAAAGAATTACCAGTTGCAACAATTGTTTTAGTTTTAGAACATATTTCAATTGCAAAATCATTTGGTAGAGCTCATGATTATAAAATTAATCCAAATCAAGAATTTATTGCAATTGGTGTTGCAAATATGATTGGTACATTTTTTAATGCATATCCAACAACTGGTTCATTTTCAAGAACTGCACTTTCATCAAAATGTGGTGTTAAAACCCCATTTGCAAGTACAATTGCAGGTTGTTGTGTTTTAATTGCAATTTTTTGTTTTACAAGTGCATTTTTCTTTATTCCAAAAGCTGCATTATGTGCAATTATTATTCATTGTGTTAGTGATTTAATGTCATCATATCAATTAACATGGAAATTATATTTAGCAAGTGTTATTGATTTTATTATTTTTATTGTTGGTGTTTTTATTGCAGTTTTTGCAACAATTGAAGATGGGATTTATTGGGCAATGATTGCATCAGCTGCATTAATTTTATGGAGAATGTGTTGGGCAAATGGTTCATTTATGGGTAGAGTTAAAGTTTTAGAATTAATTAACCCAAAAATTTATCAATCATCAAGTAATAATAAATATGAAAATGAAAGTTCATTAGAGGATAATGAAATTGAAAAGACATTTTATAATTCAGGTTTAGTTTCAATGCCAGATTCAACATTTAGTGGTAAACAAATTAGAGATGATGAATATACAAGGGAAATTCAAAAATCAATTTATTCATATCAATATAAATGGGTTCCAATTCCAAATAAAAAATTCAATTATTTATCATTAGGTTCATTAGATCAAAAACAAGGAGATCCAATTAATGATAGTTATATTCATACAAGATATATTAATGATAATATTCAAATTGATTCACCACCACCAGGTATTATTGTTTATAGAATGGGTGAATCATTTGTTTACCCAAATTGTTCAGCACAAACTGATAGAATTATTGATATGGTTAAGAGAACTACTAGAAGTTCAAAAGGTAAAAGAGAACCGCTGTGGAATGAAACTGATAGATTAGAATTTAAATGGCAAGGTTTAAGTTCAACTAAAAATAATAAAACAGGGGGGGTTAAAAATAAAAATGGGTTTAAATTTTGGTTAAAGAAGAGTAATAGTAATAGTAGTGGTGATTCTTCAGATTCTGATTTAGAAATCGGTGTTAATAGTAATGTTGATGATAATGATGATGATGATGATGATGAACATGAGGATGTTAATAAACTTCCAAAATTAAAATTATTACATTTAGATTTTTCACAAGTTGTTGGAATTGATGCAACATCAATTCAAGCATTAATTGATATGAAAAGGACAATTGAATCATTTTGTGGTAATTTTGAAATTCATTTTTCAGGTATTATTAACCCATGGGTTATTAGAGGTCTTTATAATTCAGGGTTTTCAACTAATAATGATAGAATTGAAGATCATGAATTAGCAGTTGATATTGAAGAAGCAAATGTTGAACATGAACAAGATAAAGAAAATAATATTAAACCATTAAATTCATTTGTTAATAATTATTTAAGTGCAGGTGTTGGTGAAGATGGTCGTTTATACCCGATTAATGGGACAAATTTCCCAAATATTCATTTTGACATTCCATCATATTCAGAATTTGATTAAAAAAGGGGGGGGGAAAGAAAAAAAGAAAGCTAAGGGTGTTGGTGTTGGTGTTGGTGTTGGTGTTGGTTGCTCATTTAAGGAGACAACAATTTTTTTTACTAAACAATTATTTATTTATATTTTATTATATATACCATTTAATGCTATTTTGCTATTTTTATTATTTTGCCCCCTTCCTTTCCCTTTTACACCCCATATGGATGGATAGGTGGGAAGGAATTTAATTGGTGGTAAATTTTGAATTTTTTTTAAAACAAAAAATAAAGATATAATGCAAAATTTGGAAAAGCGGAAAGGGTTCATTTGTTTGAAAAATGAATTTAAAAAGTATAATTAATAAGGTAAAAATATCAAGTTGATAGTGTTCCGAAAGAAATATAGAATTAAAATCGATTAAAAAAAAAAAAAAATAGAAAAATGAAAATATGACTTGATGCAGTTTGTGGTGTGGTTTTTTTTTTTTAAAAGAAGATTGTTAATGTAAAATTTATTAACTCCCTTAATGAATATTGGACAGATTAATTATAATAAGTCCAGAAGAAGTTAATTAGATTAGTAAAAATATAACGATAACGATCCAATTTGTTGTTTGAATTTTTAAAACCGGTTTCAATTAACGGTTATTTATTTATTTATTTTAAATTGTAAGTTATTAAAAGGTAATATTAAAAGGCATGGCATTCACTTTTATGAAATGCATGATGCACCATTGACAATTTTATTTTATTTTTTTAATCATTCTAAAGCGGAATTAATTACCAAAGATGAAGTTGAAAAAAGGAGAAAGGAATTGGCATTAAAGATAGTGGTGAACCAATGAATGAACGAGCGTAAGTGAGTGAATGAGTCACACACTATTAAATTTATATTTCATTAAAAGACGCAAAAGAAAAAAAGGGGTGGGGGGAAATGGAATGGTTATAACGTCACGTCCAAGAAGAAAATAGTGAAACAATATATACCAAGCTGCAATATAAAATTCATCTGGAAACGTGTTGCCTCTCCTGAATCTGACTCAGATTGGTTAACTCATATCTAAATTGCATATTAAATTGTTTATATTACATCATGGGGGAGGGGGATTCTGCAATCGAATTACTCATTCAAGTTTCAATTAATACATTAATATATATATATATTAATTGATGTATTGATGCATTGGTGTTTCCTTTTATAAAGTAGTAATAATAGAAGTTAACTACTTAACTTTGACTTTACTTGGTTAAGGGACCAACGCGGCTCATGTGGCAATACGAGATTTTTTATATTAAAAGTACCGAAATGCCGTTATGTAGGGGTGGGTTATATGCATAGAAAAAGATTTAAATAACAAAAGTGAAAGTGTTTTCATTTAATTTAATTTGATTACTAAAGTAAATATAAAAACTGATGGTAATTACAATCAATACCTTACTTACTATTATATAACAATTTAATAGGGCTATGCTAAGGCATTTTCTAGCCTTTTTTTTTTTTTTTTTTTTTTCAAATATGCAAATTGTTTAAATTTCCAATATGCATTGTAAGTTTCATATTGTTAAATTGATAAAGCCATTTTTTTGTTAAAAATAGTCAAATTTACGGTTAAAAATTAATATGAAATTCTTAATTCTCTACATATATTAACAGTTTTATTCTGTTGTGTACTATTTTTATTTGAAAAAACACAACACATGTGTTACGATTGTATTTGTATTGTACCATGGGATAATGAACAAGTAGATTGTTATCAAATCTTAATTAATGGTATTAAAGTATCAAGAAGAATGGATAATGACATGATTAATGGGACTAAATTAATTAATGTTACTGGAATGACTAGAGGTAAACGTGATTGTATATTAAGACGTGAAAAGTTTAAAGATATAATTACAAGAGGTCCAGTTCATTTTAAAGGTGTTTGGATACCACTTGAACGTTCAATTTTAATTGCTAAAAAATTGAATATTTATAATTCTTTACAGCATTTATTCGCAATTGAACCAACTCAAAATAATATTCATTCAAGGGAATTTGATAATGATCTTCAAATTGATAATGATTTAGATTTAATAATTCAAAGTCATTTTTTAAATACCCATCAACCTTTACAATCACCATCAAATTCAAATTCAAAATCTTTTAATCAAAATTATACCCAAACTCCAGAAGATGATGATTTCACTTCCCCTCCCTTATCAATTTCATCAATACCTTTGCAACCAAACTTTCAGAATAATTACGTAAGTTGCGTTCCTGAAACACAACAAATGCAACATGTGCAACAGCAAAAGCAAAAGCAAAAGCAAAAGCAAAAGCAACAGTTAAATTTCCCACTAACCTCTCAACAACTTAATCACTATTATTACAACGGTTATGAAACTCTGAACTTTCAAGGTCAACAACACCAACCTTATTTTAGCGCTCAGGATGAAATCGATTATCAACAAAAACAAAGGCTATCATTTCAACATTTACAAAAACAATGGATGCAACAGCAACAGCAGCAGCAACAGCAACAAAATACATTACCATTACAAACACAAAGACAATCACATCAATTTACAAATATATACAATAATTCACAATTATCATCATCAATGAATTCAAATATTGAATATAATAATTATATCCCCCCACCAACAAATTTCGATTATCAAAATGGTTATAATAATAATAATATTAGTATTAAAAGTAATGAATCATCATCATCACAAAATGGTGATAATAATCAAAATCAATATATCCCAGGGTCAAGTTCAACAGGTACATCTATTCCAACATCAGATTATATATTTAAATATTAAAAGATAGGGGAAAGGGAAGGGAAGAGAAAGTTAATTTACGTTAATTTACGTTAATACTATAAGTGATACTATTACTCAATATAGTTTTAATTTTGTTTGTTTTCTTTATATCTTTTAATATTCGCTTTAAACTTGTCCCGCTACTAATTGGATTTAAACTCTTTTAAAAAATTTCATAAGAAAATTATTTTTACATAAATTTAAATTTATGCTTGTGTCAAATGATGTTTTTTCATGTTTTATTATACAAGATTAATACTTGAAAGTTTCTCTTTCGTTTGATAGTAATTATATGTTATAAAAGTGGGTATTTAGCGAAATGGGGGTTTTCAACTTTTTCCAATTTAGTTATTTTTTATTAATCTGCTTATAGTTTTAAAAGATAGTTACAAACTACGATATTTGAAATTAAAAAACACGTTTAAATGAATAAACAAATTTATACAATTGAAATAAGCTAATTTAAAGCATTTTTTCATTTAATCTTGTTGATTTTTATATATATTTTTATTTAGACAACTGGAATATCGTCGCATAAGCTGAGCGAACAAGAGAAAAAAAAAATATTCAAAAAAAAAAAAAAATCTTCTACTCTATTTTATCATCTTTTATTAAAAGATGCTTTTTGAAGTCAAAGGTTGGGATTTACAAGGGAAGAAAGTTAAAAAGACTAAGGAAACTAAGAAGGAACGTAAACCTAAAAATGAAAGTTTGAAAAAAAAGTCCAAGGATAATGAAGACGAAAATGTTCAAAAAAAAAAGAAGAGATCAAAGAAAGAAGCATCAGCAGCAGCAGCAGCAGCAGCAGCATTAGAAGACGAAGAAGAGGAGAAACCAGTTTTGAAAAAAGTTAAATTAGATGAATTACCACCTGCTGATATGTCTGTTGGGATTGATCAATCAAAATTAACTCCATTACAAAGAAAAATGTTAGCTAAATTATCAGGATCTAGATTCCGTTGGATTAATGAACAATTATATACAACTAATTCAAATCAAGCTTTAGAAATGATTAAAAAACAACCTGAATTATTCGATGAATATCATAAAGGATTTGCATCACAAGTTGAATCATGGCCTGAAAATCCTGTTGATTTATTTACAAGGGAATTAATTTATAGAGGTATTTCAAAAATGATTAATTCACCAGGTGGTTTACCAGGTTTAAAAGATGATGAAAATGAAAAAAATAATAATCCTAAAGTTGTAGTTGCTGATATGGGTTGTGGTGAAGCTGAATTAGCAATTCAAATTGATAAATTCATGGAATCTTATAAAAATCCAAATGAAGTTAAAAATGCCCTTAAAAAATTCAAAAAGAAATATGGTGGTGGTCAAGATATACCATTAAAGAATAAAAAGTTATTAATTTATGTTCATTCATTCGATTTAAAGAAAATTAATGATAAAATTACAGTTGCTGATATTAAAAATGTACCATTAAAAAATCAATCTTGTTCAATTGTTATTTTTTGTTTAAGTTTAATGGGTACGAATTTCTTAGATTTTATTAAAGAAGCAGATCGTTTACTTATTGGTGGTGGGGAATTATGGATTACTGAAATTAAAAGTAGATTATCAGATCCAAAAGGTACGGAATTTATTAAAGCTGTTGAATCATTAGGTTTTAAATGTAGAATTGTTGATGATAATAATAAAATGTTTACAAAATTTGAATTTCTTAAACCTTTTAAAAAAAGCGATTCAAAGGATATCAATTCAATTAGAGGTGATAAAATGGAAGGTGAATGGCTTTTAAAGCCTTGTATTTACAAGAGAAGATAGTGATAGTATATATATTATAATAATTATTCTAAGCTGAGCGCATATATTAATTTTAATAAAATTGGGGCAAAAGAAAAAATAAAAAAAAATGATTGACACTTTTATTGATAACAGGAAATAACCACAATGTCAGCTACAGCTACCATTGGTGCCGCAACTGTGCAATTAGCACAGAAGGTACTGATGTTTAATGAGAGTCTTGGAGGAGGTGGAGATGATGAACCGCCACTTTTTGATCCAAGAAGGCAAACTCACAATCTCTTCAAAGTTCAATTGTACACTACATCAGTAGTTGGTATGATCTTATTCCTGATCTTTTGCTTATTAAGATATTACTTCCCTATTATATTCTCAATTAGAAGTTATCGTAATAAAAATATTCAAAAATTACCAAATTCACTGTTTGGTTGGATTCCAGTTGTTATTTCTATTAATAATGACCAATTATTACAAGTTATTGGATTAGATTCTTATGTTTTTTTAAGATTCTTTAGAATGTCAATTAAAATTCTTACATTATTATCATTATTAGGTCTTTTCATTTTAAGTCCTTTAAGATATTATTTAACTGGTACTTTTGATAAGGATAATGTTAATGGGGGGTTTAATAATAATTTTTTTTCTTATATTATTTCAAAGGAACATCAACAAGAAACTGAACCAACTAGTTATTTAGCTTGTATTACTTTATTCACATATGTTTTCACAATTATAGTTTATTGGTGTTTATTCGTTGAAACAAATCATATTATTAAAACTAGGCAAAAATTTCTTGGTTCACAAAGGACTTTAACTGATCGTACAATTTATCTTGAAAATATCCCAATAAATTTAAGAAATGAATTAAGTTTAAAAAATCATATTGAAGAATTATCAGTTGGTAAAGTTGAAAAAATTAGCTTCGTTCATGATTATTCAATTTTAACAAATTATTTAAAAATTCGTAATAAAATTATTAATCAATTAGAAATACTTTATTCAAGGGCATATGGATTAAATATTAATTTATTTGAAAATAATAATTCAGATCATCATGTTAGATTAAATGTTGAATTCACTAATAAAATCCCAGATGATGAAGATATTTTATACACCCCAATGACAAATACATTACAAAATTATAATGAAGAAGAACAATCACAACATTATTTCCCAATTTTACCAAAGGATAATGAAAAAAGATTTGGTAAATTGAAATTATTTGGACCAAAAATTGATTTAATTGATTTTTATACAAGGGAATTAATTAAAATTGATGATGAAATTAGAGATTGTAAATCAAATGAAACTTTTAAAATTTCATCACATGCATTTGTTACAATGGATTCAGTTACTGATGCACAAATGGCAGCTCAAGCAGTATTTTCACCAAATGTATTTGAATTAACTTCAAGTTTAGCACCTGCTCCATTAGATGTTATTTGGGAAAATTTATTATTAAATAAAACAACTTTAATGATTAGAAAAAATTTAATTGAAATTATTATAATTGGGTTTAGTATTCTTTTAATTATCCCAATTAGATATATTACATCATTACTTAATGTTAATTCAATTAGAAAAATGTGGAAAGAATTAGGTGATTATTTAATGAAAAATTCAACTGCAAGTGCTATTGTAACAGGTTTATTACCAACATATTTATTTACAATAATTAATGTTATTTTACCATATGTTATTTCATTTCTTTCAAAATTACAAGGTCAAAAATCAAAAGGTGATGTTGAATTATCAGTTATTAGAAAAAATTTCCTTTATATATTTTTCAATTTATTTCTTGTTTTTACATTATTTGGTACACTTTCAAGTTATAAAGCATTATTAACAGATACAACAAAAATTGCACCATTATTAGCAACATCAATTAAATCATTATCATTATTTTATATTGATTTAATTTTATTACAAGGTTTAACAATGTTTCCATTTAAATTACTTCAAATTGGGGATTTATTTACATTATTTTGGAATACAATTATTCAATATAGTAATAGAACACCAAGAATGTTTAATAAATGGGTTTTTAAACCAACAATTTTTGATTTAGGATTAATTTTACCACAACATTTAATGATTTTTATAATTTCATTAATTTATTCACCAATTTCAACAAAAATTTTAGTTTCAGGTTTAGTTTATTTCATTTTAGGATTTTACACTTATAAATATCAATTAGTTTATTCATTTATTCATCCATTTCATAGTACTGGTAAATCATGGCCAATTATTTTTAAAAGAGTTTGTTTAGGTGTTTTTGTTTTACATTTACAAATGTTTGGATCATTAGCTTTAGAACAATCTTTTTTATTAGCTGGTTTAACATTACCTTTATTCCCTGTTACATTAATGGCATTAATTTTTTTTAATAGAAATTATAAACCATTATTATATTATATTGCATTAGATTCAATTAAAACAAAAGGTCAAAGTGTTGATCTGGAAGATAAATTATTTGATTCAATTGGGATGAATGGTGGGACTTCATTAGGTTTAGATAGATTAATAAATTCTTCAAGTATTGTTCATCAAAGTAGTATTATGAGTTTTAAAGCATTATTAGATGGTGAAGAAAATAATGATGCAGTTTTACCTAATTTACCAGATGAAAATAATAGTTCAACAGGTTCAAGTTCAGGAAATAATAATGAAGATGATGATGTTGATGTCAATCAAAATGATGATGGGTTAATTCAAGAAGATGATGATATATCATTTTCAACAAAGAATGACTCCAATGCAGTTCGAATAAAAGCAACTATCCCACAATTACCACAAATTGAAGAAGAAGAAGATCATACATCATCTATTGAACAATATACAGGAATTACTGAAAGTGATGATTTTAATACCAATACCAATACCAATACCAATATTAATACTAATAGTAATAATCATATTTCATTCACACCAAAATTTAAAAATAAAAAACATCAAAGGAGAGCTAGCACTATTGAAGAACAAAGAGAGATTGGATATTCTTATAAACATCCTGCAATAATTGATCCATTAGAGGGGATAATGGTTGGTTTTCAAGATGATGTTATTGAATATCTTGAAAGTAGGGAAATTACTCCAAGTTCTGCAAATAAATTAATATCAACAAATACGAATGATGCGAATGCCAATGTTAATCCAATTTCTGATATTATTGGAGATCAAGAAATTGGTAATTCTGTTTTAACTGGTTATGTTGTTTCCCGTCAACAAAATAAGCAAGTTTTTTAATTTAACCCGATTTGGTAAAAAAAAAAAGAAAGAAAAAATTTGATGAGATCATAGTGCTTTTTTTAGACCAAATGAGATCGGACTTTATTTTTTTTCATGATTTTATATAACTTAATGATATGTTTTTTCTTTCTTTAATCAAACAGATAAACAGTACTATATTAAAACCATGAAGATGTTAAATTTATTTATTAATGTTATGACTTTGTCATTAGTTAATGCCTCTTTACAAATTAATGAAGATAAATCCGTTGAAATGGATGAAACCAGCCATTTTTCTAAAAACGATGAGTTTCATCAAACTGATGATAACCAACTAATTATTGAATTAAATAATAATAATGTTGTCGTTGCTGATATTAATATTCAAGATGATAAATTTTCAAACCATGAAAATGAAAATGACCAAGATCTCAGATCGGAAAATAGCAAACCACATAAGCAATTAATACCATTAACAACAAAAGAATCATACCCAAATAATTTAAAGAGAGATGATTCAACTTATACAACTGGTTGGAATATTTATTTTACAGATGTTACCGTTTCTGGTGATACAACAGTTACTGATTTTTCAACTGTTTCTCATAGTGAAAAAATTACAATTACAGTTACTAGTGAAATTACTAAATCAACGAAGAAGAAGGACAATAATGCTAAAACTACTTCTACTAAAACCAGTTCTTCTACTACTAAAACCACTTCTAAAATGACATCAACTAAAACAACTTCTTCATCTTCTATTACGTCATCATCTGTTGTGTCTGTTAAAAATGAAATTTCAACTATTCCAACAACTTCTAAAAATAATGGTAATTTATTAAACGGTGAATTATCATCAATTATTGCCATTTTAGGTTCATTACTTTGCCTCTTATGATGAAATTTGCATTTTTGTTCTTTTGAGTGAAAAAAAATAAAATATGAAAAATAAAATAACTCAATAGATATTTATTAAAGGTTCGCCTTAATTTTGTAATAAGTAAATACACACTTATACTTAGCTTTATATATGATTTAAAAAGAAAATTATAGACATTTTTTGAACAAAAAATCATTTGCATTTTTTTATTTATTTTTCAATGAGCAAATATACAATGCTCAGCAGCAGTTCAAAATGAATTTCAAGAATCTACATTTTTTTTTTACTTGGGATAATCCAAAATTATAAAGGTTAAATAATTCAAATAGTAGTAATAAATACATAGATCTCACCCTGGTTCAAGTTTTGTTCATACATATATTTATCTTTTCATAGTTATACAATCTTTTTTTTTCTTAATTTTAGTTTTATTCCCAACCTGCATCAATGTCATATATACCCATTTGAAACTGTGAAGTTTGATTACCAACTTTATCAGCTGGATATATTTTCATATTAGAATTATCAACTGGTGATTTTATATTTAAAGAATTTGGATTGTTTTGATCAAAAGTGTTAGCCCAATTTGGAGATTTAACAGCATCTGGTATTTGATCAATAATTTCAATAATATCTTCCTCATTTTGTTCTGAATTTGCTTGAGCCATGGCAATTTGCTTTGCTTCTACATCAACAATTAATGAAACCATACTTATAAAATCATCACCTAAAACGAAATAATCATTAGGTAAAATACTTAAAAATCTTAAACCCGTTTCTTCACCAGAATTAATATCTAATATTGGATAAGTAAAATAAATTAATGGGACTTGGATAATTAAACCTTGAAGATTGAATTTTAATTTTGCATTTTTTGGTAAATCAATTTCTTGAATAACATAAGCATTCAATTCTTGAGAAATTTCAAATCCATAATGATAAACAATTTGATTAATAATTTCACCAGGGAAAAGTGAATTAACTGAACCTGTATCAATTATAACAGCAGCTGAACCATTTGCAAAAGGTTCATTTTTATCATCGAATATAATTTCATTTAATGTAATTGAAATAAAATATGGTCCTTCACCTTTTTTATTTGAAGTTGGTGGTTGATAATTAACAATTGGTAATAAAGTTAATTGACCAATAAAAGAATTTTTATCATAAGCACCAAACATGAATGTTGATTGATAATTAGAAGTAGCTAAACTTGCCTTTAATGAATAAACTTGTTTATTAATTAAACCTTGCTTTTTTAATAAAATTGGTAATGTATCATAAATTGGTTGATTTCTTAATTGATAACCTGCTTGATTAATTGGGAATCCTAAACCTAACATACCATTTGCAGAACTAATATTAGCAATGGCAAATGTTGTATCTTTAATTTTATATCCCCCAATGTAAACATCATCTTGAGATAATGAACCAGTAGTATTAGATCCATCACCATAATTAATGAAGAAATATTCATCAAGATTATTAAAACTGGATGAATTATATTGATTGAAAATCCCAAATGATTTACAACCACCAAATTGAATTGGAGGAGGAGTTGAAGATGAGGATGGTATTGGATCTTCTTCTTCTTCTCTTTTAAAAAATTCAGAGTCATCATATTGTTTAACAATAACATAACATGAACCATCATCAGCTTTATGAATTATTGGATCAACAATCCTTGTTGGTGACTTTTTAGAAATTGAATATGATTTTGTTGCTGTAGAGGTAGAGGTAGAAGAGGAAGAAGTTTCAGATGAACTTGAACTTGTGTATTCTTCTTCTGACTTTAAAGGAAAGGCAAAATTATCAACACCATAATAATCTAAAATACAAGCATTATTATCAGCACCATTAATCCAAAAATCAGAAGATCCCGTATCAATACTTACCAAAACTCTATCTTTATTTGAACCAATTTGTAATTCAGTGAAGAATGTCATTTGAGTGTATCTTAAATCAACAGGAATGTATTCCCTTTTTAAAAATCCAACTTCACTTTCCCATTTTTTTAAATTAATAAGTCCATAAGGACGATATTTTGAATTGTATTCATCATTAATCCCATCACCGTACATTTTATAAGCATCTAATTTAATTAAATCGAACCCACATGCCAAATGGGCAAACAATATCAAACGAGTTAATTGCATTAAAAAGAAAGGGAAAAGAGGGAAATGCAAATACCATTAAAACATGGAGGGGGATGTTTGATACTTTTATAATACTCATGAGCACATTTTCATATTTAATGATATTTCCTAATTGGGTGTAATCAATGGGCCCTCAATCTAATAACATAACATAGCAAACATAATATAATCACTCAAATAACGTATACGTTACAGTATATATATATATATATATAATTATATAATAGTGAGTGTAATTAATACTTATGATAAAATGATTGTCCGAGAAGAAGATAGGGGTTTGCTATGCTCCGATTAAGTCCGATTTCAATTATAAAAAGTGGCCAACCACGTTCCACAAACACTCAGCTAATACGTTCAATGAACAATTAATAGTTTTATATTACAAAATTAACTGTTGTAGTATAAACTTAATATTAATGGTATAAACCTTCCCAATTCAATTTAATCATATGATGATGTAATCTGAATTGTTATCTATTTTTTATTTTTTTTTCTTATTTAATTTTTCTTGGTTTTTATCCTCATTCGACTTTTGACATATATTAATTGCCCATGTTGAATAGGAAATTAACAACACCACCACCGAGATTCGATACCCCACGTAGTCAAAGTCCCATGCCAATACCCACACCACCAACTTACACTCAAGAATTCCCACAATTTTATGATCATAATAAGATAAGATACCCATGTAAGCCTCCACATGATTATAATGATGAAGAATTTGAACAATTAAATCATTTTGATTTTTTAAGATCAATTGGATTCTCTGAACCACCAATACTACCACCATATTTAAATTCAAATTTATTAAATGATTCAAATAGTAAAAATCATAAATTAATTAATCAATCAAATGGTGTTAATGAATTATATAGGTATAGGATTAATGATTTAAATTTAATGGATAAATATTCAACTATGAAACCTGTTAGACCAACATTAAAAAGATCAGGGTCTTCAAATTCTTCATCATCATCAATTAGAACATCGAAGAATATTAGGAATAATAATAATAATAGTAATAGTAATAGTTCAAATAGGAAATTTAAAGGAAATAAAAAAGTTATACTTGATAAATCTCAAGTACCTCATCATGTTATGTTAAATCATTTAATCACGAGTAATATGAATCGTGAAGGTTATATCACTAGTTCATCAATAACAAGGTATAAAGGTAAATTTATAACAAATATAGTTTATTTTTCTACTACTAATAATGATAATAGTAGTAATACATCTTCTTTATAATTGACCTTTAATATCAACAACATTTAATTTATATTTATCAACTAATGGTTTAGCTAAATGACAAATAAATTGTTGATTTTCAATGAATTTATCTAATGATTGAGATTTTAAATATTCATTAGTTTCATTAATTGATTCAAATGATAATAAATTTGTCATAAAATTTAAATCTAATTGTCTATAACATTTACAAATTGAAATTAAATTTTTTGAACGTTCTTTAATTAAAATTTGATTTAATAAACAATTGAAAAAGAAAAACATTGATTTATTTAATTCATCCTTTGGTAATTCAATTAAACTTAATTGAAATAAAATTTGTCTTAATGTTGAATAATCTTTTTTTAATAATAATTTATCAATACCAATAACTGTTTGAATAAATACATTATTTAAAGTAGTTTGATCTTTATTATTTAAATCAATTAAATATATAATTAATTGATCAATTTCTATCCTATTACTTGTAAAGATATAATAAAGAAATCTATAACTAATAAATTCTAACCAATTTAAATCTCTTAATTTTTCATCTTCATAAAGTAATTTTAGTTGTGATTGACATTGATTAAATTCACCTAAATCACCAAATTCCATTGCAATTTTTGAATGAAATTGATAAACTTCAATTGTAAATGAATTTTTAATATTTTGAACTGTTAAATCTTGTCTCATTGATTTACATTGATCACAAAGGTAATTATAAGTTGCATTTTGAAAATATTTCGATTTTAATAATTCTAAAGTTTTCTTAAGTATTTTAACTGGTCTAACACTTTCAGGTTTAGGTTGTGATGTTAATCTTAAATATTTTTTCTCTAATTGTTCATTTGTACCAATAATGGGTCTCATATCTAATGGATCTATATCAGCACTAACATTATTACTATTTATTTTCAATTCTTTTTCAAATCTCTTGGATCTTTCTGCTAATTTATCTGCTGATGTAAAATCTTCATGATCACCATTACTAGATGAGAGGGAGGAAGTTGTTGATTTGAGTGGATTGAGCACTTTTGATTTTTTCAAATTTGCAATTGTTCCATTACCATTTGTTAACTTCATTTTTTTAGGTAATTGTTTAGTAGTTAATGAATCCAATCCAGAATCAGAATCTGCATCCGATTCATTCCCAAATATATTCTTACGTTTTTCCACTTTAAATTTATTATTAAAAACTTTCAAAGTTTTCTCAAGATCGATCTTTTCTTTAGTGGATAAATTTGAATAACATTCTAATTTAAAAGTTGGAGCATCTAAAACGGGCACATATTGCCTTAACCAATCATTATTTAATAAAATATTTTCTTGTTTTGCCTTATTTATTATTGCTTTAATTTGAAGTTTTAACATTTTCATTTTAACTTCATTAAAATTCTTTTTATTTGCTCTTTTAAATGCTTCAGCAACAAATGATTTAACTTGAGAAGGTAATTTGTCTTTGTCTTTATTTAGTTTTGAATTAGGAATTTCAACTGAATTATATGGTACTTTCATAAACTTTGGGTATATTCTGTAAACTAAGAATAAATAAAATAAATAGAGAGAATACATAAAAAAAAAAATTAGTATGATTATTTCAATTGTATCATTCGTCGTTCTTTATAATTTTTCATAAATGCCAATTGATGAAGATGTATTTGAGATAGATGATATTCCTAGTAGAGAAGACGACTTGGAACAGGAAGTGACACATTTTAGAAAATTCAGATCAGATTCTGTTATTTCTGTTGGACATTTGGATAACAGATTAGGAATGTCATATGAAGTTAGATTAGATGAACCATTTGAAGAAGATGAAAATGAACACGAAAACAAAGATTTAGCTTTCGGGGGAAAACCACAAGTTTTAGATTTCCAACCTATAAAAGTCCTTGGTAAAGGTTCATTTGGTAAAGTTATACTTGTTAAACATTTAAAAACAGGGAAATTATATGCACAAAAACAACTTCAAAAAGCTTCAATGATTGTTAATACTAAAAATTATGAAAGGACATTAACTGAAAGGACAATTTTAGAAAAAGTTTCACATCCAAATATTGTTAAATTATATTATGCATTACAAGATTTTGATAAAGTTTATCTTATGTTAGAATATTTACAAGGTGGTGAATTATTTTATCATTTAAGACAAGAACATATAATGAGTGAAAAAATTGCATCATATTATACTGCTGAAATGATTTTAGCTTTAAGACATTTACATATAAATGCAGGTGTAATTTATAGGGATTTAAAACCTGAAAATTGTATGCTTAATTTCAAAGGTCATTTAGTTTTAACTGATTTTGGTTTAAGTAAAGTTAGTGATAAATGTAATTCATTAGATGGGACTGCTCAATATATTGCACCTGAAGTAATTAAAGGTGAAGAATATGATTCAAAATGTGATTGGTGGTCATTAGGTTCAGTTGTTTATGATTTAATAACTGGTAATCCTCCATTTACTGGTAATAATAATAAGAGAATTATGGAAAAGGTAATTAAAAATAAAATTAATTACCCAATTTATATTTCACAATTCGGTAGAGAATTCTTACAAAAATTATTACAAAAGCAAGTTGATAAAAGAATTAATATTGATGATGATGAAATATTTAATAAATTGAAAAAATCATCATTTTTTAGATTTATAAATTGGGATAATTTAATAAATCAACGTGATGATTTATTACCACCACCAATAATTCCAATTATAATGAATCCTGAAGATGCTGAAAATTTCGATGAAGAATTCACTAATTTAGAAATAACACCACCAAATTCACCAATTTCAAAAGCATTATTTGAATCAATTGAAGAAAGTAGATCAAATAGTACATCATCAATTATTAAAATTCAAAGGAAAACTAATGATGATGATGATAAATTAAAAGAATCTGTTTATTTCACAGATTTTTCATTTACAAGGGATTCGAAAATGTATTAATGATTATCACCTTTTAACTTTATTCCCATTATTTTTCTTTTTTTTCATATTTTTATTCTTTTCAGGTTTAGCAGGTACTATAACTATTTCACCATTTTTAATATCATCATTACTCATTGATTGAATTTTTGATTCCATTGAAAAATGTGACATTAAATCATTAATTTGATCTGATAAATCATTATTTTGTAATTTTAATTCATCATTTTTTAATTTTAATAATTGTAAATTATTTGATAAATTATTATTTAATAATAATTCATCTTGGTATTTATCTTTCCATGAATTATCAACTTTTAATTTCAATTTTTTTTCCTTTTCCTTGTCCTCTAAAAATCGATTTTTTTCAATTAATTTATTAATTGAAGTAATATGATAATTTAAATCACCATTTAATTTATCAATTATTGAATTATAATATTCTCTTTGAGATTCTAATTGATTAATTAACATTTTTGAATATTCGAAACCAATTTTATCAACTTTTTCATCAATTGATTTATTAATTGAAGATTCACCATTATTTTTACTAATTGGTAATTCAACTAATTTACCATCAATTTCATTTTGGACTAATCTATGAACGTAACCATCTTGATTATAATCCCAAACTCTTTGAGTTTCTAATTCCATTGAAAAACAATGATTAGTTTTATTATAATGATCAATTGCATGTTCATTTTCATATCTACCACAACCAATATTACCACAAATTAAACAAATCCAAAGATTTTTATCATTATTACATTTTAAACATTTATTTTGTTCTTGATTTAATTTTGATGATTTTGAATTTGATTTCGGTGAATATCTACAAACTGGGCATTTATCATCATTCCATTTTGATAAACATGAACAATGAAATGAATGTTGACATTGAATTGTAAAAATTCCTGTTATATCACTATCTAATCTTTCTAAACAAACGGGACATGTTGCTAATTCAATATATTTTGAAGGATTATTTATAGTCATATGAAAACTTGTAAATGGATCAGGTAATTGATAATTTAAAGCTAATTTATTAGTATCATTATCTTCTTGTTCGTCTTGTAAATTTGATTTATTAAATATAATTTGATTTATTTTAATAATTGTACAAGTTTCAGGATCTAATGAAGTAAATGATCTACCATTATAATTATTAATAAATTGATCAACATCATCAATTTTTTTAAATTTAATTAATGCCATTGTCCTATTAGTTTTAATCATTTTAATTATTCTAATATGTGATATCTTTTCTAATAAATCATTTTGTAAAAAACCTAATAATAAATCAGATGATGTAAAATAAAATGGTATTGCTAAAATAGCAACTATTAAACCTTCACTTAATATATTAGTTTCATTTTCATTTTCATTGTTAGTATTATTATTATCTTCATTTGTTAATAATATAGGATTTTTATTTTTTAAAAGTCTAATAACACCATTCCCTAATTGTTCAACCATTAATGGATTAGAAGACATTGTTTGTTTGGGATAATCAATTAATGTTATTTCAATGGGGGAAAATCTATAATCTAAATCAGTAGAATGGGTATAAGTATATTTATTTAAATTGGTGCTGCTGGTGTTAGTGAAGAAGTTTGAATTTTGAAGAACTTTTTGAACCCAATTGTTTTGTATTTTAGGTGTTATATCAAAATATAAAATATACATTCAATTTAACACTAGTAAAACTGATTATTAATTAATATTCACAGTTTTAGATAAGAGGATGATGTGTAGATATTTCAATTTTAATTTTCAATTTTCAATTTTCAATTTTTTAATTTTTCATCAACGATTTTCTCTTTTTAACAACAATTAATTCTCTCTTTAAGCCATGACAGATAAGAAATCAATTGAAGATTTACTTAAACAATTAACACTTGCTGAGGAAAAACCAAAGGCAATGGAAGATTATAAATTTTGGAAAACACAACCAGTTGCAAAATTTGGTGAAAATGAAAATGAAATTGAAGGACCAATTGAACATAAAACAATTGAACAAATTAGAAAGGAACCATATCCACTTCATGAATCATTTGAATGGACAACATTAGATTTAAATTTACAAGAACATTTAGATGAATTATATACACTTTTATATGATCATTATGTTGAAGATCATGATGCGGCATTTAGATTTGCATATTCAAAAGAATTTTTTAATTGGGCATTAAAACCACCAGGATGGAAAAGGGAATGGCATTTAGGTGTTCGTGCAAAATCAAGTGGGAAATTAGTTGCATTTATTAGTGGTGTTCCATGTAATTTAGAAATTAAAAGGCAACAATCATCAAAAATTGATGAAATTGAATCAGTTGAAATTAATTTCCTTTGTGTTCATAAACAACTTAGATCAAAGAGATTAGCACCATTATTAATTAAAGAAATTACAAGAAGAGTTAATTTATTTAATATTTGGCAAGCACTTTATACATCAGGTACAATTTTACCAAAACCAATGGCAACATCAAGATATACTCATAGACCAATTCAATGGGATAATCTTTATAAATTTGGGTTTAGTTCATTACATCAAAATGAAACTAAATCATCAATGATGGCAAAATATGCATTAAATAATAATACAAAGACAAAAGGTTGGAGATCAATGAAATTTGAAGATATTGATCAAGTTTATGAATTATATAATAATTTTAGGAAAAAATATACAGTTAATCAAATTATGAATAAGGAAGAAATTAAACATTGGATTTATGGTGGTGATGATCAATTAGGTAAAAAAGTTTTTACATTTGTCGTTGAAGATGAAGAAAAAGGGGGTAAATTAACAGATTTTATTTCATTTTATATTTTACCATTTACAGTTTTAAGTTCAAAGGAAGAATTAGGTGTTGCATATCTTTTTTATTATGCAGTTTCTCAAGAGGATAAATTAAAGGAAAGACTTGAAAGTTTAGTTTATGATGCAATGGTTGAATCTAAAAAGCATAAAGTTGATGTTTTTAATGCATTAACAACTCAAGATAATGTTCTCTTTATTGATGATTTAAAATTTGGTCCAGGGGATGGTAATTTGAATTATTATCTCTTTAATTATCGTATTAATGAACTTAAAGGTGGTAGTTTAACAGGTGAAGTAAGTGAAGTTGGTGTTGTTCTGTTATAATTTATATAATTACATAGTAAAGAACAAGTTTTTGTAGATTCCAAACGCTTGATATGATGTCATAGACAATAACAAACGCAATAACAAACTCAATGCACTAGTTAAACGACTATAAAACATGCAAATGATACTATGAAGCTAGTAGAATTTATATATGCTATATGGTTATATTGGATCTTTAATAGATTACTTACGATGAGGCCAATTAGAGTGATGAACTGATATAGGACGCTAAGCATATAACCCTTTTACTGTTCTAGCAAGCCATTTTTAAACGGGAAAAACTTAGTTCTATAAACTAGTGGATCCCCTCTTTACAATAATACCCAAATCACCCAATAAACCATCCAATACCCCCTGTATTTAACCCTTTTTAACACTTTATCAGTGTTTTGTGCGAGTCTTCGTTTTCTATTTTTACAAAGAAGAAAAAAAAAATATTAATGATTCACCCGTTTCTTAAAACACTCCTTTCTCTTTGTCTTTGTCGAATGAACGCGAAGAGTGCCATATTGGCGCTATTAGCGACACATTTCATACATACAGCAGATGCTTTACTGCCAATACTGCATCTGGAGGAAAAAGCGGGTCAATTTTACGATCTACCCATCGAAATGGGATCTCCTCCACAACAAATGTTATTAAGATTGGACGTACTCCAGGGGGACGTCTGGGTCCCTGGGGCTGATTCTTTTACTCCATGTTCTGTTTATCTTCAAACAAATTCAGATTCAGATTCAGATTCAGATTCAGATTCAGATTCTCAAGAAACAAGTACTGAAACAAACATTTCATCATCAACAACAACAACAACAACAACAACTTCTAGTGAAACAACTACAGATAGATCTCCAACTACTATGGCCATAACAAGTGATGTGACGATAACAGCTACTACAACTTCAATTTCCTCACAGACAACATCACATACTAACCGTTGTGCACCTGGTGGGGTATATGAATTATATGATTCACTTTACGGTAGTTATATAAATATCTTTGATTTAATTGAAACTGGTTTTAATGCTGCATCACAATATTTTCAAAGGTATTTATCTTCAGTATATGTTAAGGGAGTTTGGGTTACAGATTCAATAAATGTTGAAATCCAATTTAATAATACAAATGAAAATTTAAGATTTTGGGATGTTCCATTTGTAATGGGGAATTCATCAAATGTTCAAGTTGGTGCTTTAGCATTAGGTTATTCACAAGAACTTAATAATTTTAGAAATAATTTTATTTCAAATTTTTTAGATAATGGGATTATTGAATCAAATTCTTATTCATTAGCTCTTTCTGCTAATAATAATACTGATCCACAAGTTATTTTAGGTGGTATTATTGGGGATTTAATAACTGATGCTGGATTACAAGTTTTTGAATTTTTACCAGTTTTTAATGAAAATGATGGTACAGTTTTAAATAATTCACCAGTTTTCCCAGTTTTTGGTTGGGGGGTTACTTCAAGTTTAACTGGTCAACCTGTTATCTTTTCAAATGATTATAATGATAGATTAAAAATTTCAAATTATCCAAAACCTGCAATGTTAGATTCAAGACATTCATATAATTATATACCATATTCAACATTAGTTGAAATGGCAATTGAATTAAATGCTTATTATTCATCTGATTTAGGTGTTTGGTTAACTGATTGTTCAATTGGGAAAATTGGTACAATTGATTTATATTTAGCAAATGATTTTTCAATTAAAATGCCAATTTCAAAATTTATTTTCCCAATTTCAATTAATAGTACTGGTTTATCATTTGAAAATGGTAATAGTGCATGTGCTTTAGCATTTTTACCTGATTATAAATTAGGATTTTCTTTAATGGGTACCCCATTTTTAAAATCTGCTTATATCGCAATTGATAATGAAAATAAACAATTAGGTATTGGTAATTTAAAAAATTTATTAAATGATAATGATGTTTCAGGTGCATCTAATAATTCAAAAGCTTCAACTGTTGATTTATTTATTCAAGCAACAACAGCAACCGCAACAACAGAAGACGCTTCTGATTCAGATGAAATAACTTCAACTGAAACTTCAACTTCAGAAAACAATGATAATGATAATGATGATTTAACTAGTAGTAGTACTAGTACATTTAATAGGTTATTTGGTGAAACAACAACAACAACAATAACACCTACAAACCAAAAAAGAGAAGAGCAACAACAAAATAATTCAATGATTACACCAATACCAACTACTACTACTACTACTACTAAAAATTCATTTAAACAAAAAGAAGATGTACTTATTGGTGAATCAACATCTGATCTTGTTATAACTAAATCTGCACGTGTATTTACAACAAATGGTAAAACATTAACAGATTATGGAATAATATTTACTGAATCATATGCTAAACCACCAGGACCGAATTTAACAACTTCAACTTTTAGTGGTACTGAAGTATTTACATTAACAAATAGAAATATAACAGTTTTAATAACTGGTTATTCAACTTTAACAACGGATAAATATCAAAAACCATCCAATGCAACATCAACTAGTTATACTAAATATTATATTATTGAAAATGGTACAATTCCATTAGCTTCAACTTATATTTATTCATCATCAATGACATTAAATAAATTAAGTTCATTAGCATTTACTGATTCAATAGCAATGGGTAATGATGTAACAATTTCAAATGGTGAAGTAGTTTTAGAAACTATTAATACAATTTTAACATCATCTGAAAGAGATACAACATTATATGCATTTAGTTCTTTAGTTACAAGAATTTCATCACATTCAGCTGGGGCTAATAGTACATTTTCTATGAATATTTTAAATTATCTTTGGTGGGTTTTAGGTTTAATTTGTCTTATTTAAAATAAAGGCATTGTATAGGTTTTTTTTTCAGCTTTAACAAAATAAAAATAACAATAAAAAGGTTCTATAAAAAAGTCGGGTTAGATGGTTTATTACCATCTATTAATATTATTTCAACTGTGTGTTCAATTTCATATATATATATATATTTTTTTTTATACAATATGTTTTTTTCAATTCAATCTACTTTTACTTAATTTTTAATTTTTAAAAATAACTTGCTGAGCAATTGCCTAATTTGGTAATTTGAAAAATTTCCAACATCAAAAATTTTTTTTTCTTTTTTTTTTTTTTTTTTTTTTCAGCTTTTTGAAAAATTTCAAAGCTTGTGTTTAGTTTTTACAAGAATTAGTATTAAAATATGAGTGATAAGAACGCGCGTATTGCTATTGTGTCAGATGACAAATGTAAGCCAAAGAAGTGTCGTCAAGAATGTAGGAAGGCATGTCCAGTTGTTAAAACAGGAAAATTATGTATTGAAGTTACACCAGCCAATAAGATTGCATTTATTTCAGAAACTTTATGTATCGGTTGTGGTATTTGTACTAAAAAATGTCCATTTGATGCAATTCAAATTATCAATTTACCAACTAATTTAGAATCAGAAACAACTCATAGATATTCTGCTAATTCATTTAAATTACATAGATTACCAATGCCAAGACCAGGTCAAGTTTTAGGTTTAGTTGGTACAAATGGTATTGGTAAATCAACTGCATTAAAAATTTTATCAGGTAAAGTTAAACCAAATTTAGGTAAATATGATAACCCACCTGATTGGCAAGATATTATTAAATATTTTAGAGGTTCAGAATTACAAAATTATTTTACAAAAATTTTAGAGGATGATATTAAAGCAATTATTAAACCTCAATATGTTGATAATATTCCAAGAGCAATTAAAGGTCCATTAACTAAAGTTGGTGAATTATTAAAAGCAAGATTAGAAAGACCAGATCATATTAAATTTATTATTAAATATTGTGAATTACAACATGTTTTAAAAAGAGAAGTTTCATTATTATCAGGTGGTGAATTACAAAGATTTGCAATTGCAATGACATGTGTTCAAAAAGCTAATGTTTATATGTTTGATGAACCATCATCATATTTAGATGTTAAACAAAGATTAAATGCTGCTTTAATTATTAGATCATTATCAGATACTGAAATTTATACCAT
Source organism: Saturnispora sanitii (assembly GCA_030563185.1). Classification (NCBI taxonomy): domain Eukaryota; kingdom Fungi; phylum Ascomycota; class Pichiomycetes; order Pichiales; family Pichiaceae; genus Saturnispora; species Saturnispora sanitii. Next base: position 112,431 of record JAKUBF010000016.1, on the reverse strand, counting down.
CGTTGTTGAACATGATTTATCAGTTTTGGATTATTTATCAGATTATGTTTGTATTCTTTATGGTATCCCATCTGTTTATGGGGTTGTTTCATTCCCATCATCAGTTAGAGAAGGTATTAATATTTTCTTAGATGGTCATATCCCAACTGAAAATATGAGATTTAGAACTGAATCATTACAATTTAGATTAGCTGATGCATCTGATAGTTTCATTATTGAACAAAATAATTCATTTGATTATCCTGCAATGTCAAAAACTCAAGGTGATTTTAAATTAAATGTTGAAGCTGGTTCATTTAATGATTCTGAAATTATTGTTATGATGGGTGAAAATGGTACTGGTAAAACAACTTTATGTAAATTATTAGCTGGTCAAATTACACCAGATGAAGGTTGTGATATCCCTCAAATGAATGTTTCAATGAAACCACAAAAAATTGCACCAAAATTTCAAGGTACTGTTAGAATGTTATTCTTAAAGAAAATTAGAGCTTCATTTTTGCATCCACAATTTAATACTGATGTTATGAAACCATTAAAAATTGATGATATTATTGATCAAGAAGTTCAATTCCTTTCAGGTGGTGAATTACAAAGAGTTGCTATTTGTTTAGCTTTAGGTAAACAAGCTGATATTTATCTTATTGATGAACCATCTGCTTATTTAGATTCTGAACAAAGAATTATTTGTTCTAAAGTTATTAGAAGATTCATTATTCATGCAAAGAAAACTGCATTCATTGTTGAACATGATTTCATTATGGCTACTTATATGGCTGATAAAGTTATGGTTTTCGATGGTCAACCATCTGTTGAAGCAACTGCTCATAAAGCTGAATCTCTATTAACTGGTTGTAATAGATTCTTGAAGAATTTGAATGTTACATTTAGAAGAGATCCAAATTCTTTTAGACCAAGAATTAACAAACTGGATTCTCAAATGGATAAAGAACAAAAAGCTTCAGGTCATTTCTTCTTCTTAGAAAACTCAGGTGTTTAGTTATATAAAGCGGGGGTTAAATGTAGATAATTTTCAGTTTTTTTAGTTCATAAAAATAATAAAAAATATAAAAATTTAATAATAGTTAGTTTAGTATCTGACTCATGAGCATATTTTTGTTGAAACCCTTGCATCCAAAATTTTTCATTTCCATTTCAACTTTCAGTTCAACTTCTTTCATTTATTCAATTAATTTTTCAACATGTCTGAAGAAGTTGTTAAACAAGTTGAAAACGTCTCATTAGAAGAAAAGAAACCAGAAGAAGTTATCTTAGGCCCAGATGGTCAACCATTATCTAAAAAGGCACTTAAGAAACTCGAAAAGGAAAGAGAAAAGGAAAGGAAGAAGGCTGAAAAAGCAGCTGAATTAGCTAAAGAACAAGCAGCTAGAGAAGCTGCAGCTGCTGCTAATGATTTTGCCAAGGCTAATTATGGTAAACAACCATTGATGCAATCTAAAAAGGAAGAAGTTACTGGTGTTATTAGAACTAAAATTAATACTCTTTCAGCTGCTGATGATGGTAAGGATATTGTCTTTAGAGCTAGAGTTCATACTTCAAGACAACAATCTGCTTCTATGCTTTTCTTAGCTTTTAGACAACAAGATGCTAATATTCAAGGTTTATTAAAAGCTAATACTGATTCAATTTCTAAACCAATGGTTAAATGGGCTTCTTCACTTTCATTAGAATCTATCGTTCTTGTTCATGGTACAGTTAGAAAAGTTGATGAATTAGTTAAATCAGCTACTGTTCAAGATGTTGAAATTGCCATTAATAAAATTTATTTAGTTTCTGGTACCCCAGCTCAATTACCATTATTAATTGAAGATGCTTCAAGATCTGATGCTGAAGCTGAAGCTTCTGGTTTACCAGTTGTTAATTTAGATACTAGATTAGATGCTCGTGTCATTGATTTAAGAACAACTACTAATCATTGTATCTTTGAAATTCAATCTGGGATTTGTTCATTATTTAGAGAATACCTTTCACAAAGAGGTTTTAGAGAAGTTCATTCACCAAAATTAATTGGTACCCCATCTGAAGGTGGTGCTAATGTTTTTGAAGTTTCTTATTTTAAAACTAAAGCTTATTTAGCTCAATCACCACAATTTTACAAACAACAATTAATTGCAGCTGATTTTGAAAAAGTTTATGAAATTGCCCCTGTTTTTAGAGCTGAAAATTCAAATACTCATCGTCATATGACTGAATTCGTTGGTTTAGATATGGAAATGTCAATTGATGAACATTATCATGAAGCTGTTAATACATTAGCTGATATGTTAATTTTTATCTTTACTCAATTAAAAGCTAGATATGGTAAGGAAATTGCACAAATTAGAAAGCAATACCCAGTTGAAGAATTCCTCATTCCAGAAAAAATGGTCATTCTTCATTATAAAGAAGCTGTTGAATTATTAAATGCAAATGGTAAAACTCAAGGTCCATATGATGATTTATCAACTGAAAATGAAAAATTCCTTGGTAAATTAGTTAGAGAAAAGTATAAAACTGATTTCTTTATTTTAGATAAATTCCCATTAGCTGTTAGACCATTCTATACAATGCCAGATCCAGAAGATCCAAATTACTCCAATTCTTATGATTTCTTCATGAGAGGTGAAGAAATTCTGTCTGGTGCTCAAAGAATTCATGATGCTGAACTTTTAAAGGAAAGAATGGCTTTCCATGGTGTTGATCCAACTATGGATGGTGTTAATGATTATGTTAATGCTTTCACTTACGGTTGCCCACCACATGCTGGAGGTGGTATTGGTTTAGAAAGAGTTTTGATGTTCTTCTTAGATTTGAAGAATATTAGAAGAGCTTCTCTCTTCCCAAGAGATCCAAGACGTTTACGTCCATAATTATTGGTTGGTTAATTCAGTAGTAGTAGTAGTATAATAAACTTTTTAGCCTTGTTTGTATAAATGAATACGTAAAAAATGGAAATACACTAGTTTACTTATCATGAGCAAAAAAAATTTTTATTTTCTTCTTAATCGCTTTACTCTCTTACTTTATCTTTCAATTTTTTTTAAAATGGATATTTTAAGTGATGAAGATGAAGTGTTAACTGATGTTAACCCACATTTAACTTACGCTGAAGAAATGTCTCTTAAAGATCAAGAATTGAAGTCTAAAACTTTACAAGAATTTAATAAAGTTTCAAGATCAAGTTCAATGTCATCCAATTTAACTTTACCTAAATTTTCATATAATTCAACAACACATGAAATGACACCAATGAGAACATTAAGAGAACCAATTAAAAATGATGTTTTTAAAATGAGTGATTTATTAGCAAATGATCATAATTCTGTTAGTGAACCACCATCCAAAGAATTAGTTGATATTTATAAAAATATTAAATGGTGTATTGATATTAGAGATAAATATCAAAGTTTAAGTTTACAAAAACCTGAACAAAACCCTAAAAATCATAAAGATTGGAAAATTTATCCAGATCCACCAACACCATTTTGGAAAGCAAAGGATAGAAATGGTCAATATAATTCAAGACCAATTGTTGATGGTGCTACAGATTTCGATTTTGATAAATGTTTTATCCCAGGTGAAGATAATTCAATTGACTATTTTATTGATGAACAAAATACTTATCAAGTTATTAATAAAGAAAATAATGAACCATTTGTTAGAATTCCAACAATTAAAGATTATTATATGGATTTAGAAAAAATTAATACAATTGCATCTGATGGACCAACTAAAACTTTTGCATTTAAAAGATTACAATATTTAGAAGCTAAATGGAATTTATATTATCTTTTAAATGAACATGAAGAAACTGCAGAATCAAAGAAAAATCCACATAGAGATTTTTATAATGTTAGAAAAGTTGATACTCATGTTCATCATTCTGCTTGTATGAATCAAAAACATTTATTAAGATTTATTAAACATAAAATTAGACATTCACCAAATGAAAAAGTAATTAATAGAGATGGACAAATTTTAACATTACAAGAAGTATTTGATTCATTAAATTTATCAGCTTATGATTTAAGTATTGATACATTAGATATGCATGCTCATAGAGATACATTTCATAGATTTGATAAATTTAATTTAAAATATAATCCAATTGGTGAATCAAGATTAAGAGAAATTTTTTTAAAAACTGATAATTTTATTAATGGTAGATATTTAGCTGAAATTACAAAAGAAGTTTTTGAAGATTTAGAATCTTCTAAATATCAAATGGCTGAATATAGAATTTCAATTTATGGTAGATCATTAGATGAATGGGATAAATTAGCAGAATGGGTTATTGATAATAAATTATTTTCACATAATGTTAGATGGTTAATTCAAATACCAAGATTATACAATATTTACAAAAAAAGTGGATTAGTTTCAAATTTTAATGATATTTTAACAAATTTATTTCAACCATTATTTGAAGTTACTAAAAATCCAAAATCACATCCAAAATTATACATTTTTTTACAAAGAGTTATTGGATTTGATTCAGTTGATGATGAATCAAAACAAGATAGAAGATATCATAAAAAATTTCCAATTCCTTCATTATGGGATTCATCGGAAAATCCACCATATTCATATTATTTATATTATATTTATACAAATATGGCAAGTTTAAATCAATGGAGACAAAAGAGAAATTTTAATACATTTGTTTTTAGACCTCATTCAGGTGAAGCTGGTGATCCTGAACATTTAATTTCTGCTTATTTAACATCAGAAGGTATTTCACATGGGATTTTATTAAGAAAATTACCATTTATTCAATATTTATTTTATTTATGTCAAATTGGTATTGCAATGTCACCATTATCTAATAATGCATTATTTTTAACTTATGATAAAAATCCATTCCCATTATATTTTAAAAGGGGTTTAAAAATTTCATTATCAACTGATGATCCATTACAATTTGCTTATACAAGGGAACCATTAATTGAAGAATATTCTGTTGCAGCACAAATTTGGAAATTTTCAAGTGTTGATATGTCTGAATTAGCTAAAAATTCAGTTTCAATGTCAGGATTTGAATCTCAATTGAAAAAAAATTGGTTAGGTTCAAATTATCAATTAGAAGGTGTTGATGGTAATGATATTGAACAAACTAATGTCCCTGATTTAAGAGCTGCTTATAGATATGATACTTTAAAAACTGAATTAGATTTGATTAATTATTATAGATCAGTTGATGGTATTTAATAGACTATTTTATTTTTTATTTTTTTTATTTTATTTTTTATCTTTTTATAAAAGAGATTTCAAATGAACTATTTGAGTTTTTATTATGTTAACATCATTGTAAATTATTGTTTGTATTGTTTTATTAAGTATAGTTGGAAGATCATCATTTGAATTTGAATTATTATTTAAAATCATTTTAAATAATTTCAAGTAATTTTTATTTTGGAATTTTTGTCTCTTTTTAACTTGAAAGTCACCATCATTATAATTATTATCCAATTCAAATCTATCAAGTATATCTAATTGTAAAGCATTTGATAAATTTAATTTATAAAAATCATTAAATTTTATATTATTACATTCTTCATTTGACATCATTTGAAATAATCTTTTATGATAATACTCATTTGAAATTTGTAACCAAATTGGTATTAAACTATTTAATTCAATTGATAATTTTTCATATTTATGAATTAATTCTAATATTTTATTTCTTGAATTTAATTGTAAATCATTTATACATTGATGAATGTTATCATTATTGAATTGATCTTGTATAAAATTAACACCATCTGAAAAATCCATAATTTCATTCAAAAATTGTTTATTTAATGAAAAATAATCTTTTATTATATCTTTAACACCACTATGAGGGAAAGAAGACCAATCTAAATCTAAAACTGAATTGATCATAGTAAAAAAGAGATACACTATATAGTATTTTTTTTTTATTACATACTTTTTTTTTTAATGATATAAACGACACTTAAGTTGTTACAAAATGTCTGATATACTACCAAAAGATTTGATCATCCCACCTGAAGATGTTCGTAAAATGATAGAAAAGACATCACAATATGTTGCTAAACATGGTTTAGCATTTGAACAAAAGATTAAATCTAAAGAATTGAATAATCCAAAATTTCAATTTATTAATAAAAGTGATCCATATAATGGTTATTACCAATTCATTATTCAACAATTGAAAAATAATAAATCTTTACCACAAGTTAATTTACAAGAAAAAAGAGAAATGAGTATAATACCTGAAACTGATACAAATAATAATGATAATAATGATGATAATAATAATATACAAATACCAAAAGACCCAGAAGTGTTCCATTTGTTGAATATAAAAGATGGTGAATTGGATGATATAGAAAATGATATGACACTTTCAGGTTTAAATGTTTTAAAATTAATGGCTAAAATTAGTGTTCAATATTCAAATGAAGAATTGGAAATTTTAAAAACAACTTTAGAAAATGATGATGAAATAAAGTCACATTTAGGATTTTTAAATAAAGATAATAGATTTCATCAAGTTTATTTAAAATATCAAAAAGTTTATGATTTAATAATTAATAAAAGGGATGAATTTTTAAATGAATTAAGTGATAAATACAATCAAAGAGATGATTTTTTGAAAAATTGTTTTAATGTATCCAATACTATCAATGATATTAAGGAAAAGAGAAAGAAATTGTTAAAGAGGAAAACAGATACTTTATTATTATATACATCTATTGATTGGCAAGATTTTGAGATTGTTGAAACAATAACATTTAATGATGATGAGGATATTTTTGAAAAACCATTAACTAAGGAAACTTTAAAATATAGAACTTTAATAGAAAGGGAAGCTAATAAGATTTTAGACGATGAAGAGTCACATGAAAGAATATACGGTGATGATGATGATGATGATCAAATTCCTATGTATAATGATGAAAAAATACAACAACAACAACAACAACAACAACAACAACAAAGTAAAAAGATTAAAAAGGCAGGTGAATCAAGATTAAAGAGAAAATTAGAAAATAATAATAATAAACTAGTTAAATGTCCATTAAGTGGTGAATTAATACCAGAGGAAGAATTCACAAATCATATTAATAAATTATTAAAAGATCCAAAATATGAAATTGAATTAAAGAAATATAAAGAAAAATTTAAATTTGGTGATAATCTTAATAGTACACAAGTTTGGGATAATATTAATTCAATTGTTAACAAGTTTACTTAATTTTTTATAATTATTTTATATATATTAAAAATAAAGGAATTTAATCCTTTAATATAAAAAATTTATCTTCAATTTAAGCCTTTAAAGAGGAAGCTCTTCTCTTCTTAATTTCAGCCTTTTCAGCCTTTCTTTCAGCTAATCTCTTAGCTAATAATTGAACGTATTCAGCAGCAGCTTCTCTTTGAACTTGAGAGTTCTTAATCTTAGCAGCCTTAACAGCTCTCTTTCTTTGTAATCTTTGAGGGGTGACTAATCTTTGGATCTTTGGAGCCTTAGTGTAAGTCTTTTCACCCTTAACAACTTCTCTTCTAATAACGAATTGTCTAACATCATCTTCCTTAGTTAAACCAAAGAATTTTCTAATGTTGTTAGCTCTCTTTGGACCTAATCTCTTTGGGACTTGAGAATCAGTTAAACCTTCAATTTCAGTTTCACCTTGCTTAACAACAACTAATGAAAGAGCAGACATATCATGAGAGACAATACAACCTCTAACGGATTTTCTCTTTCTTTCACCAGCTCTTCTTTGTCTGTAACATGATGATTCCTTAGTTAATAATAATTTAACTCTGTTTGGGATCATAACACCTTGCTTCATTGGGAAACCTTGTTTGTCATTACCACCGGCAATCTTAACAACGTAACCTTTGAATTCATCACCAAGGACATCAGCTTCAACTTCAGCACCCATTCTCTTGTCAAAGAAAATTCTTAACTTTTGTTCATCATCAACTTCAATGGACTTTTGAGTACCATTTGGTGGGTAAGCAATGTTTAACTTCATCGTTTATTTATGATTTAACAAAACTGTGAAATTTAAAATTATGTTCAAGACAATTTTTTTGTTCAAGATTTTTGAAAAATTTACTAAAACTGTTTGTTGTTTGTGAGTATTTTTTTTTTTTTTTCAAATTGGGTAATCAATTAAAAAATTCCCTAATTGGGAAACACAGTCACCAAACATTGCGATTAAAAAAAATAAAAGTATAACCCTCATTGAAAAATAATTAAAATATAAAACCCTCGTTGGTAGCACGTGACACAATAGACTCATTTGCTCATTCAATAAGTATTTTGGTATTATAAACAAGTCAATTTAAATGTATACAAGAAGATATATATTATTGATTTAATTTTATATTTAAATGGTACAAACAGTAAGCTCCATATATATATTTATATTTATATATATGAGTCAACGTGTATACAATGCAGTTTAGTCTCTCAAGACTATCTATATGAGAAGCGGTGGGGAGTTTTCTTTTTTTTTTGTTTTAAAAAAATCATTCATTCATTCGTAATATATGATCATTTAGGCTTCTGTTAGTGCAATTTTTTTAATAATGATGTGATAATATAATAAATATTCAAACAAAACAAAGCTTATATGCACAATGATAAGCATACATGAGATATAATTAACCAACCATTAATCAATTTTCATTTTAAATAAATAATGAACTAATCATGTTTATCAGATGGTGAACTTAAAGTTAATTTTCTATTAGCTAAATTTGAAGAAGATGGAGTTATATTAATATTTGAATTTAATTTTGAATTTAAAGTTAAATTTGATGATGTTGTTGGTGTTGTACCTGTATTAATTGAAAAATTTGACCATTGATCTTGATTAAAATAACCACCAGTTGGTGAATTTATTTGAATATCTTTAAAAGCTGAAAATGAATTCGATGTTGAATTTGGTGTTTGAACATTTTGATTATTATTATTATTATTTGATGTTGATGTTGGGAACATTTGTAATGAACTTAATGGTGGTTGTTGAGATGGTGTTGTTACCATTTTTTTAGGGAAATACATTGAAGAAGCAGAATTCATTGGATGATATAATGGAGGTTGTTGAAATTGTGTATCTGAAGTTTGTTGTTGTACATGTTGTTGTTGTACATGCTGCTGTTGTTGATGCTGCTGCTGCTGTTGTTGTTGTTGTTGTTGTTGAGGAAATGCAAATGTAGAAGATGGTTGAACTGGTGAAATATTCAGATTAAAATATCCAGTAATGGCCGAAGGTAACTCAGTTTGATTTACTATATTATTAATATATTGAGTAGTTGGAGTTACCAATGGTAATACTGAAGATGTTGATGTAGATGTAGTGAATTTTTTAGGATCACTCATTTGAAGATTTTGTGTTTGTTGTTGAGGTTGTTGTACATGTTGCTGTACATGTTGCTGAGAATGTTGCTGTTGTTGTTGTTGTTGTTGTTGTTGACCAGGAATTTGTAAACTTAAAGCAGGTCTATTTTTTGAATGAGTTCTAGAATGATTTTTCATAAATGAAGATTGTTGATTGAAAGGAGTTGATAAAGTTGGTTGTTGATCTTGTTGTTGTTGATCTTGTTGTTGTTGTTGAATATGAGAATGATGATTATGATCTATTGGGGAATATTTCATTCTTTTATTGACAGTTGAAGTTAAATCTAAAGATCTTTTGACAGAATTATTAGATGTAGGAATATTTTGTTGAAGTTGATTTGAAGTTGGGATAGGAGTTGAAGAATCTGAATGTAGTTGAGTAACAATTGATGAATTAACTAAATTTGTACTTTCATTATTATTGGTAGTAGTATTAGTAGTAGTATCATTATTATCAATGTTATTTGAATCATCATCATCATTATGATTATGATTATTATTATTATTATTATTTGTAATATTATTATTATTATTTATACGACTAATTGATTTATAATCACCATAAAATGAAGGTGATTTATCCTCTTCTATATTAGCTGTACCAACTTTATTTAAGATATTATCAGTTTGATCAGATGAATATCTATAAACTTTATTATTTTGACCAACAATAATTAAAGCAACATCAACTTTACATAAAATAGCTAATTCATGTGCTTTTTTAAATAAACCTGCTTTACGTTTTGAAAATGTAACAGTTCTATTTCTTTCATCTTCAATTGGTTGAATTTCTATTTTTCTTCTACCCATAATATATTTTAGATTTAAATTTAAATTTAATTTAAAAAGAGTTAAATTTAAACAAGATTTAGTATTTGATTTAAATAAAATGAGGGGATTGGGAAGTGTGAAAAAAAAAAAAAAAATATGATGAAAATGTTACTAAAAATAGTAACATCTTAAATAAATATGTATAGATGATAAGTTAGTAGCTCTAAATTGGTTTATAACAAACTGGATAATTAAGTATATTATAAATCTTTAATTTAATTGTGAAAATATTGATTTTTGATTGAATTAATAGGAAAAGTGTGTTAAAATATTTAATGATTACGTAATGGCTTTAAAAAAAAAATGAAATACAATAGAATAAAGTTTAAACACTATAGAGTATAATAGTATTAATAGTATTAATTGTTGTGGTATCTTACCAAAACATCAAATATGCTGAGCACATCACGTGACAACCCACCATCAAGTGGTCACGTGATCTAATGATTACATAAGCTGATGTACAATTACGTAAGATTACGTAATGTCTTATCATAGGAAACTTGTTAGAATGTTCTAGAATAGTTTCCTCATAATTTGTCTATATAAGGGGGCATTCCCCCCACTTATGTTTATTGTTGAAGAACTTAGTTATTATTAACTCCTAGTATGCGTTCCCCTTGTGGGGGATTTACCTACAACATTAATAGTATTAATAAGATTTTATAGCTTTATAGCTTTAAAGTAAACATCGAACACAACTACTCATTTGAATATTAGTAGTGTAATATCACTTAGTTAATAAATACACGTTTAAATGGTCTACTGTTTAAAATCGACTCATGGCTCAACACAAAATTTAATTAATTAATTAATTAATTAATATCAATTTAATTGTATTTACTTGTATTACTGTGCTTGTTTGAAATGCCACTCATTACAACTCTATGGGGGCTTATACTATTAATATCACAGATTATTGCTTCACCTTTAAAAAATGTTGGTGCCCCACTTAAATTCCAACTTACAATAGAAAACACACTAGATCAAGAATTATTGAAAAGAAGTGATGATGATGATGATTCAATATTACAGTTATCAACAGATATACATCAAGTTTTACTTACATTTCAATTCAAATTAGCATCTCAAGATTTAACAGCTGTTGTTGATACTGGATCATTTTCAACTTGGCTTATTGATAGTACATCTTCTTCTTCTGAAAAGGATAAACTTTGTGAAAATAATTCATGTATTAATACAAATAATGATAAAATAACTTTATTAAATGATGATTATACAATTCATTATATGGGTCATTTTGGTGCAAATGGTAAATGGGCTCTTGCACCTTTAAGTATTGGAAATGAAAAAGAAATTGATTTTAAATTTGGTATTGCTGAAAATATAATTGGTTCACCAGCTGGTTATGCTTGGTGTGGATTTGGTTATTCATCACTTTTCGAATCAAGAGAATCTCAAATGTTAGATGTTCTTAAAAATGGTGGAATAATTCAAAATAGAATTATTGCTTTATCTTATGATAATATTCATTCTTGGTCAGATAAAATAATGGGTCATGGTACTCTTTATTTAGGTGGTTATGATGGTGATGTTGAACTTATTTATTTAAATTTTAATTCTAGAATTTCTTCAAGTGTCGCATTTAAATCAATTAAAAATGATAAGGGTGAGGAAATGGAATTAGGTTATAAAAAAGCAGTACTTTTCGATTCAGGTTCAACAAATTTACTTTTAAAAGCTGAATATTATGATTTTCTTTTTGGTCAAATTGAATTCTCAAAAGAACATCCAAATTTCTTTAAATGTTCCCATTATGACGGTCATACTATTCAATTTGATTTAGGTAATGGGAAAATCCTTGAAATACCTATATTAAATATATCTTGGAATAATTATGCATCAAAACATAATTTATGTCAATTGATGGTATCTAAATTAGATTCAACTGAATCTTATGAAATTGTTTTTGGTCAATATGTTTTACAAAATTTTATTACTTTAATTGATGTTGAAAATGTGAGAGTTGGTTTAGGAGCAACTGGTACAAATGTTCTTATTAAGTAAGTAATCAATCACTCATTCACATTCTTTTTTCCTAGTTTTTAATGCTTTTTGTTCTTCTTTTTATTTTATATTTATTTCTAACTTCTTTTTTATTGAAAACATCAAATTGGACGATATACATAAATCACAAAAAGCGGAATCTAAACATTTATTAGAATAACTTAATTAACTAACTTCATTGCTGAGCTTGCTGACCACCACCTCGTTTAATCTTCAATTCAGGGGTTTTTTCTTCGAACCCACCGGGGACATTACTTGAAACATTAATACCTTTATTATTCAATTTTTCAATTAATTCTAATCTTTTACTCTCTCTCCATCTACTTAATTCAGCATAATCATGCATTTGAAATCCAAATATTTTTGGTACAAATATATCACTTGAATGACATGGTACTAATTCTGGATAAGCTTGAAAGAACATTGCTGGGAAACTCGTTCCGAAAAATGCTCCATCAATTGATGCATGTCTACTTGATTTTGGGTTATAAATATCTTCACAATTTGGGCAATATAATTTAACATTAGCAACTCTTGGTGTGTCACTTAAACCAATTGGTAATAATGGTGTTAATTTACAATTAACTCGAGGACACATTCCAAAATCTTCATTTCTATATTTATCAAACATTTTACTTAAACCTTTTAATGTTATAATATACCTTGCATGAATTAATGCATATAAGAATTTAGCATTATCCTCTAATTGTCTCTTAATTTCTTCATCTTGATCACTTTTAATTTCTTGTCTATCCGTTATAATATCAACTAATAATGGGACTCTTTCAACATATGCATTTAAACCTGTTAAATTGAATCTATCACGTATATAATCAACAGAAACTTCACAGAAATATTCATGCCCCTTGGATTCTAAGAACCAATCAATCCAATATTCTGAATATTCGGTAAAATCGCTTCCCCCAGACATTTTATTAATAATTGTTTGTTTCGTTAAAGAGGTGAAATTGGAGAAAAAAAAAAAAATTCAAGTAAAAAAAAAAATATAAAGCTCATAATATTATAGTTTTTATTATTATTATTATTATGTTACTAGTTTAATAACATCAATACATTCAAATAACTAATCGGCATTGATTTTAGCATAACTTTTATATAACCTCATTTTAATATAAATAATTCCATTAAATTGGTTATTTTTGAATTTATTTTTTTTTTTTTGAATTGTTTTCGTGTCGCGTTATAACAACATACACTTCACACTTCACACTTCACAATCCAATTAAATGTTCATCATTCCATCACCTGGTCCAGCGGGACAAGTGGCTGTTAGCTCTTCTGGGAAGCTGCTAGCTTGTGCTACATCTGATGGGAATATTGCCATACGTGATTTAACCTTATTGGATAATTTATTAGAAAATGTTGAAGATTTTAATGGACAACCACCTGAATTTAATTTACCAATACCTAATTCAATTGATCCACAATTATTAAAAGATGCAATTCAATCTGTTAATATTGTTGGGGTTAGATCAAGATCTAAAGTTTCAATTTTAAAATATGCAAATTTAAAATCAAATTCTCATTTATTAATGGCAATTTATAAAAATGGGGAAGTTTATATAATAACTAATCCACAAGATTCTTCAAAATGTCGTGTTCAATTACTTTTTAAATATACATCAAGTATTATTGTTGATGGATGTTTTTCAGCTGATGATCAATTATTTGCATTTTCAACAAATTCAAATGATATAATGATTTGGGATTTTATTTATTCTAAATTTATTGAAAATTTACATTTACATTCTGTACCTAATGATCCAAGTCCAATTAAAGGGATTTCATTTGATCATTTAGGTAATAATAAATTAATTAGTTTAGGTGATGATAAAATTTTAAATATTTTGGATTATCAATTAATTGAAGATGATAAAAATGGACGTAAATTTAAATATGAAATTCAACAATTACAAAAGGATATTATACAATCTGCTAAACTTTATAAATTATCAATGAAAAAAATTTCTTGGTCAATCGATGATCATTTAATTGTTATACCAAATACATCAAAGATGAAAAATACTAAAATTTCTTTATTAACAAAAACAGGTTCAAGTTCATTTTATTCACATTTTAAAGAATTATCAAGTACTGGATTTAAATCTTTTATGTCAATAATTGCACCTAATGTATTTATTAATTCAAATAATGAAGATGTTTATATTATTGCAACACTTTCACCAGATTCAATTCTTTCAATTTGGAGATCTGATCAAAGTTCTCCATTATATACAACTAATGAATTATCAAGTCAATTAGTTCAAGATTTTTCTTGGTCAATTGATTGTAAAAAAATGTTTATTACTTTTAATCAAGGTTTACAATTAATTGTTGTTTTTAATATTGATGAATTTGGTAAAGTTAAATTAACAATGAATGATATTTCAAATGATTTAAATATTAAAATGGAAAAAGAAATGCCAAATATCTTTGAAAGGATGGTTAAATGGAGAGAGGAAAATAAAAATAAACCTCAAAAAGTTTTCGTTGAATTAAATATTAATAATAATAATAATAAGGATGAAAAGACTAGTTCACCACAAATTGAATCTACTCAAACTAGGGAAATAACTCCCGTTGTTATTGAACATGAATCAAAGTCTCTTAATAATAATCAAAGTTCTAAAGAAATTTCAAATGATAATCAATCTAACAAATCATCAGGTCAAATAACTTCTACAACATCAAATGATTCAAATCAAGCAACTACTACTACTAATAATAATACCGTTTCTGTTAATACCAATGATAAAAATACACTTGAAAGTCTTAATAATAATACTACTAGTCCTACTACTTCTAGTAATGGGAAAAAACGGTCATTACCCCAATCATCATTTAATTTACCATCAAGTTCAATTCCCAAGGATATTAATCAAAAAATGAATAAATTATTAAAGGATGAACCACCTAGGAAACGTAGAGAATTAGATCAGAATGAATTCATTGGATCTGTTATAATAAACCCACAAATTTCATTTTCAAAAATACGTATTGCAACACCAAAAATTAAACAAACAATTAAATTTTCACCTACTACTATTACCACTATTAATAGTAGTAGTAGAATGAAATATGAATTGAAAATTATTAATGGTCATGGAAATGAATCTAATCCAACTAGAATTCAATTAAATAAAGGTGATAATCAAATGTTTGTTGATTTTATATCTAATAAAGTTCATATGGTTACAGGTGAGGATAAATATTGGGTTTTAAGTACAATTAATGGACAAATTATAATTTATTCAAATTCAGGTAAGAGGGTATTACCAAATATAATTTTAGGCTCACCATTATCATTTTTAGAAATTAAAAATCAATATTTATTAGCAGTTACATCAATTGGTGAATTATTCGTTTGGGATTTAAATTTGAAAAAATCTTTATTTAAACCAAATAATTTAATTTCACTTTTACAACCAAGGTACCCAATTTCAAATTTAAAAGATATTAATTTAGGTGAATCACAAGGTTTAACATTTATAAATGGTGAAATTTTAACAAGATGTGAAACTTTAACAATGTGTTCAATTACTAATAATGGAATCCCAATTGTTACATTAAATAATGGTGAAGGTTATTTATTTAATAAAGATATGAATGTTTGGAGTTTAATAAGTGATTCATGGTGGGCTTTTGGTTCACAATATTGGGATTCCACAAAGACAACAATGAGTAACGAATTAGAAGTTGTTGGTGATGATAATGGAAATGGAAGTGGAGGAGCTAAAATTTTATTAAATCATTTAGAATCTTTAACAAATGATGAATTAAATCGTAAAGGGAAATTAAAACTTTTTAATAAAATTTCAAAAAATGTCTTAATGAGAGAAGGTTTAGAAAATTTAGAAATAATTGTTTCATTAAATCATTTAGAGAATAAAATTCAATATTATTTATTAATGAATGATTGGTTAAATTATAAAAATTTAATGATAACTTATGTTGGGAAATTATCAGAATTTAAATTAAAGGGTAGATTACATGAAGTTTTTAGTGAATTATTATTATCATCATCAAAAAATGAAAAGGATAATGAAACGGATAATGAAAAGGAAAAGGATAAAAAAATATCATTATTAAAAGATTTAATTCTTGCATGTGCTAAATTTAAAGATGTTCAAGATATTCTTGTTCAATATGGGAAAGTTGCAGGTTTACCAATTGATAATGATATTATTTAATTTATGTATTATACTATTTACAAGAAAAAATATACATATATACAAGGACAAAATCATCATCGCTTACTTAATACCCCATACCTACTAATTTACAAACATCCTTAACAACATTATCAATTCTTTCTCTAGCTTTATCTCTACCTAATAAAGCTAATCTTTCAATTTCATCTTGATTTTTCATTAATTCAAGATATTTTCTTCTTGGTTCTTCTAATTCATTTATAACAGATTGTGTAACACGTTCTTTTAATTCCCCCTTTGAAATATGACTTACTTCATTAATCATATCATCAACATGTTTATTTTCACAAGCTGCAAGAATTGTAATTAAATTAGTAATTGCAGGTCTATTTTCTAAAGTTAATGGACCATCAATTGAATCAGTAACTGCTTTTTTAAATTTTAATCTAATTTGATCATTTGAATCAGTTATAAATATTTTGGATAATTTTTCAGGATCAGATTTTGACATTTTCTTTAATGGATCTTTTAAACTTAAAATCTTCTTCGTTTCAGTTAATAAAGTCTTTGGTAAATTAAAATAATTTTTACCAACTGATTTATTAAAATTATTAGCAATTTCTCTAGTTAATTCTAAATGTTGTGATTGATCTTGACCAACTGGTACATGAGTTGAATTAACTGATAAAATATCAGCTGACATTAAAACTGGGTAACTAAATAAACCTAATTTAACTTTACCTAAATCATTTGATGATGATGAATCATTTGAATTAATATTTGCCTTTGATTTAAATTGAGTCATACGATTAAGCATACCCATTGATGTAAAACAGGATAAAATCCATGATAATTTAGTAATTTCAGGTATTTGTGATTGATGATAAATAATTGCTCTTTCTGGATCAATTCCACATGAAATAATTGATGCTAATGCTTCAATTCTTTGATGATTTAATTGAGTATAATCTTGTGGTACAGTTAATGAATGTAAATCAGCAGTAAAGAAATAAAGTTGAGTTGATTTTGATGTTGTATTTTGTAAATCTTTCCAATTACGAATTGCACCAAAATAATTACCTAAATGAAATTGACCAGTTGGTTGAATCCCTGAAAAGATAATGGAATTAGCTGGAATTTCAATATTTCTTGGATTGATCTGTTGTACAGTCGTTGATAACAATCTCCTTGAAAGAAACATAACTATTATTAAAAAAATTAAATGAAATCAGTAATAAATAACGAGAGTTTGGAAAAAGAAAAAAGAAACTATGTATTTAGCTTTTTATAATAATAAAGTAAAACACAATGACAAATCTACCCATAGATGATTTCTTTTCTATGGACTTTAAAGTTACTAAACATAAGAAGAAGAAATCGAAATTGAACTCAAAAGACAAAGAAAAGGAAAAGATGAAACACGAACATTTAATTAAGGAAGAAATTATCAATATTAATGATACTAATAAGGAAACAACTTATGAAGTGGAAGAAATGTCTAATGTTGATAATGTTAAATTATCAAGTGTAAAAGCCGTTTCTACTGCCTCTGCTGCTGCTGTTAGCTTAGAATTCGAGCAGGAACTTGGTCTTAGAGCTACATCAGTTGAAGTTGTAGATGATGAGGTTATTGAAATAGTTAATGAAAAGAAGAAGCAACCAGAAGAGAAGGAAGTCCCAAAGGATGATTTTGATCAAGATCTTGAAGATTATGAAAGGGAAATGAGTCAAACACAAATGACATTAAAAAATCGAATAGGTGAAGCTATAAATGATGATTTTCAACAATTAATTGAGATTTTACTTTCATTAGGAGATGATTCATATAGGGTTAAAGTTAAATCAAGTAAAAATGTTAGGAGAGTTTTATCAAAATTTGAAAAAAATGATGGATTACACGT
Organism: Saturnispora sanitii; assembly: GCA_030563185.1. Lineage (NCBI taxonomy): Eukaryota > Fungi > Ascomycota > Pichiomycetes > Pichiales > Pichiaceae > Saturnispora > Saturnispora sanitii. Next base: position 94,120 of record JAKUBF010000016.1, on the reverse strand, counting down.
TATTTATTTCCCTGAATTGAAATTAATACTTGGAGATGGTGAAAATGATACATTTTATCCAATAATTGGATGTAAAGATTTATTAGAAATTCAAGATAGTGGGGAATTATTATGTAGAGGAATTATTATGACTTTAAATGAAGCACAAATTCAATTGAAGAAGTTAAATGGGAATAATAACAACAATGTTGATGATTTCAATATAAATTATGAAGATCATCAAATACAAGAGAATAGCGATTTAGAAGAAATAATACCCAGTCAAATTGTTGTTGAAAATAATGAAGGTGAAACTCAAGATGGTGGGTTCATTATTACATTACTGATAAGTGAAAGGGTTAAATATCAAGTTAATGTTAAATCAGATACATTAATAAGTAAATTAGTTGAGTATTTAAATACTAAAGGTCACCCTGGTGCTAAGTTATCGTTTGACCATGAACCATTAAATATAGAAATGGAAATCGGTGAAACTGAAATTGAAGAGGATGATATAGTTGATGTTGAATTAAGTTGATCTTTTAAAATTTTTTTATTATAACTATGTATTATTATTATTATTATTATTATACCAATAGCTTTAAGCTATCATTAACTTACCTCTGCCCAGAAACCACAATCGATTTACAAAATTAAATTAAATTAAATTAAATTAACCTATTTATTTATTTGTAAACATCTTCCCAATCAATGGACCAATCCTTTCCTCTTAAGATTTGACCTTGGAGACTATCCGGTCCACCAACTAATTGAAGTTCCATTTCTCTCTTGATAGGATCAGCAACACCGAATAATCTCTTGTATTGTTCTAATTTAGTGGCTTCTTGAGTAGCTTCCCAATTGGCAATTCTAGCTTCTAATGGATGTCCACTGAGCTGTTTTTTTTGTTCCAGTGATTTATTAAGTGGGTCTGCTCTTGTTGACTCAGCATGGGCGTTTGATGGAATGATTTGAACTGCCATTTTAAATAGAGAAATCGAATTTATTAAAAAATGAAAGATTGTATAAAAGAAGATTTAATTATTTTTGCCACTGTGATAGAAATAAAACTATGAATCTGTTTTTTTTTGAAATGAGGAATTGATACATAAATAGGCTTATTAAGTATGCTCAATCAGTTATTTAAATTATGTTTTATATAAAACAAGGGCAAATGGTGTATATATGCTATGAATATATATAAATCATTCATTCCGATAACTTATTGATTTAATTTGAATGCAAAAATTTTCCAATCAGTATAAACCAACTACTATTTCTTTTAACATTGAACATTATAATGAGTTGGGACGACGAAGATTTTGCCATTGACAGTAAAACTAATGCTGCTGAATTTGACGACTGGGAGAACGACAACGGCGCGGATGAAGATGCGCTTTTAGAATCTTGGGATGTTGACAGTGATGAAGAAAGAGAAAAGGCCAATGCTGCTAAGGCTGAAGCTGAAGCAAAGAAGAAGGCTCAAAAGGAAAAGTTAGAAGCTAAGAAGAACCCTAAGAAGACCAAGACATTAATGGAAATCGATCTTGTGGATGAAAAGACGCGTAAGGAAATGTTAAAGAGAGCTGAAATGGACGCTGATTTAAATAATGCTGCTGATCTTTTCGATGGTCTAGGATTAAATGATCACCCACGTTCTCGTGCTAATGCTTCATCTTCATCTGGTAATGGTACTTTAACTTTAACTGCTGATACACCTTTACAAGCACATCCACTTTTCACTCCATCTTCAAAGCAAGATTATGAAAAATTAAGAAAGAAACTTTCTGAAGCTCTGTTGGCTATTAGTGAAACATCAACTCTTTTCTATGCCAATTCTTTAGCTGTTGATTTAGTTAGAGATGTTTGTGGTCCATTAACTATTGAACAAACTAGAAAGGCTATTTCCACTCTTAACTCACTCGTTAACCAAAAGGTTAAGGATGAAAGAGCTAACAGAATGAAGAAGACTGGTGGTACTGCTACTGGTGGTGCTGGTAAGAAGAAGGCTAAGGCTGGTAATGTCAATACTGGTCCTTCTAATTTCACCAAGGATAACTTGAACGATTTCATGGGTGGTGATGATGATTTCGGTGATGATGATTTTATGTAATAGATTAAAGTCAAGTTAGGTCAGGTTTGTTTAGTACATATAGATATAATAAGAATATAATATAATACAAAAAGAGAAAAAGACGATAATGAGCGTTTTTATTTTATTTTAAGAAACGCTTCGAATTATAAGCCAATGTTAATAGATATACATATATAAATTATACAAGTAGTTTAATTATCATTTTTTTTCTGATTAAAACAGAGCAATCAACTGATTTTTAGTTCTTTTATATGCCAGAACTGAACGATAAAAAAAGAAATATTTTTTTTTTTTATTTTTCACTAATCTGCTCTGTTCACTTTTCTTTCATTTCTAATTATATATAAATGATTCCGTGGTTAATATTTGTATTAATACAGTTATGCTATGGATCATATATTAGTTCAATATATTACTCCTCTTGGTCTCAACAATTTGGACATTTACCCAGTGATATTGATTTAAGCCTCATTACTCATATTACATATGCATTTTTTAATATTGATGATGCAACTATGAATTTAACCTTGTCTGATCCAAATGCAGAATTATCAGAAATTTCCCCATTTCATATAGATAATCAATTTATATCACAAAGTGATAAACTTGATGAATATAATATTTGGAATCAAATTCATCAAAATAATGTTACTAGTGTTGGTGTTATCGGTCAACTAAATCAATTAAAAAAAATCAATCCAAGGTTAACTATATCAATGTCTATTGGTGGTAGTGATTCTGCTGATGTTTTTGAATCTGTTGCTAATAATAAAAGAGGTGTTGATTATTTTGTTAATAATACAGTTTCACAAATGATTTATTATGGATTTGATGGTATTGATATTGATTGGGAATTCCCTGATAAAGAAGCATTTAAACCATATTTAACTTATATGATGAAATCATTTAGATCAGAATTACAATTAATTTCACCTCAACCAAAATGTGGTAATTTTACTTTATCAATGGCTCTTCCAAATGATTTAGAAACACTTCAAGATTATCAAGTTGATCAATTAGCAAAAGTTGTTGATTATTTTCATGTTATGGGATATGATGCTTCAGAACCAGGGACTAATCGTACATCTTTTCATTCACCACTTTATGAAGATCATAATGCTCCTTCACCAGATAATTTAAATACAACAGTTCATTATTTACTGGATAATGGTGTACCATCATCACAAATTATAGTTGGTGTACCATTATATGGGCATACATTCCCAGCTTCTAAAATGTATGAATCTTTAAATACAGAAAAATGTGGGGAAATTGATGATGTTGATCAAGGTAGTGAATGTACTGTTAATTATAATATTTTACCACCTGATGGATTTGAAGAAGTTTATGATGAAAAAATAGGTGCAGCTTATTGTTTTAGAGAAGATCCACCATCTTTAGTTGTTTATGATAATCCTGATTCTATGAGGCAAAAGGCTAATTTTGTAATGGAAAATGATTTAGGTGGGGTTTTTTGGTGGGATTCAAAGGGTGATACATGGTCTGATAATTGGGATCGTTCATTAGTTAAAACATATGTGGATACAATAGATGGTGATTTAATATCTAATGATTGTGTTATTAATTCAAATGGGTATTATAATCAATTAGTTACATATATTGAACCAAAAAAGAGTAACTCTTGGAAACTAAACCCAAGTAGTTCATTATTGTTAATTTTCACTTTAACAATGTCTGTTATTTTCTTGCATTAATTTTCTTTCTTCCCTTTTCTTCTTCTCTTTCTCTCCTCTGGTGGGTGTGTATTTTTACTTTTACTTTTACTTTTACTTTTATTTATAAACTTTTATAGTCATTTGAAATTGATAGGAAGATTTTTATATACTACATGTAATGCTGAGCACATCCCGCGTGGGTATCTATATTCATTCATTCAAAGATAAATAAGTTCTGGATCGGATCATTCACGATTTTAACACTATTTTCCCCTCACTTTCATAAGAGTGGTATGTTAAGAAACAAGTTACGTTTGATCAGAACATTGGCTTATACTAGGCCAAGGTTCAATGGATTGCCAAAGGAAACACCTCTTATTAATGAAAAATCATATGAGAAATCTTCATTGTTTACCATTTTTAGTTCCGTTTTCTTAGGTGGGGTATTCGCATTTGGGTATGCATCTTATAATATTGCTAATAACCCACCTGAATTTCTCTTTCCAAATAGTTCAACAACTAAATTAGAAAATTGTGTTCCTATAGTTTATGGTAAACCTGAACCATTTATTGAAGAATTAAAATTATTATTATCACAAGATCAAATTTCATTATCATTTGATGAATTAAAATCTCATTCAGATTCATATTTTTCAACTGATCATCCTCATGATAATGAAAAACCTTTAGCTATTGTTTACCCAAATTCAACTGAACAAGTTTCAGAAATTATGAAACTTGCTCATAAACATAAAATTCCAATTACCCCATATTCAGGTGGTACATCATTAGAAGGTCATTATATCCCAACTAGAATGGGTATTTGTATTGATTTGAGTAGAATGGCAAATATTATTAAATTAAATGAAAAAGATATGGATGTAATTGTTCAACCCGGTGTTTCATGGGAAGATTTAGGTGAATATTTAAAACCTTTTGGGTTATTATTTGGTCCTGATCCTGGTCCTGGTGCTTGTATTGGTGGTATGATTGGTACTTCTTGTTCTGGGACTAATGCTGCTAGATATGGTACAATGAGAGAAAATGTAATTTCATTAACTGTTGTTTTAGCTGATGGTACAATTATTAAAACAAAAAGAAGACCTAGGAAAAGTTCATGTGGTTATAATTTAACTAATTTAATAATTGGTTCTGAGGGGACTTTAGGTATTGTTACTGAAGCAACATTAAAATTACATGTTATACCAAAAGTTGAAAATGTTGCATTAGCAAGTTTTAATGATTTAAATCAAGCTGCTTTAGCAGTTGAAAAAATTGTTACAAGTGGAATTCAAATTAATGCTCTGGAATTAATTGATGCAGAAATGATGAAATTTGTTAATGAAAGTAATGAAACAAGTAAAAAATATAAAGAATTACCAACATTATTATTAAAATTAGGTGGATCATCAAATAAAGTTGTTGATGCATTAACTCAAGATATTAAATCAATTTGTTTTGAAACTGGTTGTCAAAAGGATAATTTTTCATTTGCTTCATCAGAAGATGAAAAATTAGAATTATGGACTGCTAGAAAAGTTGCACTTTGGTCAACAATTGATGCAGGTAAGAAAAAATTAGGTCAAAATGCTCAAGTTTGGACAACTGATGTTGCAGTTCCAATTTCAAGATTAGTTGATTCATTAAAATTAACAAGGGAAGAATTAGATAAAAATGGGTATATAAGTTCAATTGTTTCACATGCAGGTGATGGTAATTATCATGCATTTATTATGTTCACTGAAGATGAAAGATCAAAAGTTTCACGAATTGTTAAAAATATGGTTACTAGAGCAATTGAAATGGAAGGTACAGCAACGGGTGAACATGGTGTTGGTATTGGTAAAAGAGATTTTTTATTAGAAGAATTGGGTGAAGATCCTGTTAATTTAATGAGAAAAATTAAACTTGCATTAGATCCATTAAGAATTTTAAACCCTGATAAAGTTTTCCAAATTGATCCATCAGAACCTAGAGGGGGTAAGAGTGATTAACTAAAAAAATAAAAAAGAGCATTGATTTAGATACGTTTAGATAAGAGTTTTAACATATTTAGATATATATATATTATGAAATATTATAATAATATACTGAACAGTAGTAAATATGGTTAGTTTATTAAAACGGTAGTTATTAAGCTATTTTTAAATGCTCAGCAAACCATTTTCTAATATTAAATGAAAAATTATTATTAATAAACGACGTTTGGTGACCCAATTTAACGTTAAAAACACATTAAATGCATATTTACGCCTACGAATAGACATAACGCAAGGGAATTCACACATTAGCGCTCATGTGATATTTTTGCGAGGAGGAAAAAAGACCATCATAAAGATGGCCAAAAAAACCTCCTATAATAATACTCTATACAATACTATAAAGAATAAATATTATATAGAATAAATACTATAAAGTATCTATTCTTACCTTTGTAGCACCCACCACTTCCAATCACTTTGCACCACCTATGATAATCCACCAGTTTGAAAATTGGAATCGACAATTGATTTGATGATTCGCCTACCATGGGGTAAGACCTCCAATGGTGGAATTACAGCTAACGCCAACCACCATTGGGAATAAATATACAAATACCAGTTGGAACCATCATTGTCTGTGTACCTGGCAATGTTGATAGATTTCAACCAATAATTGTCTTCAGTTGAACGTCTGATAAGCTATTATCCAATAGCGAACCAATTTGTCAACTGGATTATTGTCTAGGCAATAGTGGCAGCACACATGAGAATTCAATTGCCTTTAATAACCGGACAGAGTATTAAAATGGATTCACCCTAAATTAAAACTCATTCAATTAGCCAACAGGTCACCTACCCTGGTGGACTTTGGATGTTGATGGTAAACGGTACCAACACCGAAGCCTTAATAAAGTCAGTTGTTCAAATCTATTAACCTATTAACGTGGCCATCGTTAAAATAGTTCTTCGATTTTCCCTGCTTACTCCCCAAATCATCGGCTCTCTTGTCGATTCCATCTTCGCACTAGGACTATGTCTTCGTTTGAAGGTAAGAATAATAGTTAAAGAAAAGAAGAAAGTGGTGGGTAGTGGTTAAAAAAAAATTTGGGGGGTCAATTCCTTTAAATACTTTTTTCATGAGCAAGTTGCCCTTCTGAGCAAAGCCACGACAAATATTTTTGTAATGTTACAATACATCATTGGGGGTTATAAATTAAAGGTTTGGTATTAGGAAGTTATAGAGATGAATTGTTTACATGTTTATATGTGAATAAATTGGGTGGTATCTAACATTTAAATTGGAAAACTTGCATTTAAATATATTATACGCTGAGCATTTTTTGCTAGTTCAACATAATCAATTTATATACTTTGTAACATTGTAAAATTAGTAAAAAATCAAGGTTGTTATATTGCTATTAGTCTATAAACAACTTAACTGTAAATTATATACCAATGTATATAATTATTCTTTTTTTATATATCATTTATATATTACAAATCCAGTATAAAAGATGAAATCCATCTTATATTTACATTATGTTATTATTAATAAAACAAGATCATTTGATAACTTTCGTTTCATAACACAACTTAATGTAATTGGGTAAAAGGTAAAAATCAACTCTACTATTCGAATCATTTATCACTATTGAATTGGATGATTTAGAATAAATTTCAAAAATATCACCTATTTTTAATTCAACGCTAGTACCTATACTAGCTTTACTAGTATTTGCAGACTCAGAAGTTGTAGTTATATTTATATCATTTACAGTTTCATCATTTTTGTTGTCTTTCTCCGGTCCAATATATTGTAAGCAAATTGGCTCATTAGAATCATTAATCAATTCACCTTTTCCATTTTCAATAAACAATTTAGGAACTCCCCTTATTCGTTCAGTTTTATTCAAACATTCAAAGCAAATCCTATTAGAATTAGTCAATAATCGTTTACTCAAGGGTAACTTTTTTGTCTCTGTTTCTGTAAAAGCACGTATACGCTCTCTTTCATACTGAGCAAGCTTTTCAATATATTGCTGATCATTCTGTTCATTATTTTTAACATGCTTTTTTAAGTTATGCAGATGAATCGGATCATGTATTTGATCATTACCAAATTTAATAATCTGTTCTAATTGCTCGAATCTCTTTTGTCTTTCAGATTTAGTTTGTTCTTGAACAAATGAACCAAGTGGTCTAGGAGTTGTTAATAAATCAGTTTGGAATTTATAATTACATTTCAAACAAACGAATTTAACTTTCTTTCCTATTTTATCAGATTTCTCCTTATCATTTTCGTTTGTCAATTTAACCGTTTTTATCCTGTGTGTTAATTTCGTATAACAATTTGGGCAATTGTAACATTTATTGCAGTACATTCCTTCAAATGCATTATTGAACATCAATTGACCACCATTAGGTTTCACTTTTAACGCGTTTCCAGCTTGGCAATCACATGAACTCGTTGTAATTTCCAGCCCAGTACAATTTAAACATTTGACTTTTTCGCAATGATGACAGTATAAAACATCCCCCATTGTGTTCCCGCATAAACATATTAATTTAGATCGTGGGAGGATTCCCATATCATAAACTTTTAAACTTTATTGATAAACTGTAGTTCACACCCGATATTTTTTTTAAAGAGAGAGATTTTAATTTTCACATTTAAACTTACACGTTATACACTACAGATACCTTATATAACCATGGTAAATTCATTGAGTGCCTGGACGGTTTTACTAAGTTTAGTTCTACCCATATCAATGGCATTGGAGGAACAACATTTACAGTCAAATGAAACAATTGCCCCCACAGTGGAAAGTTACCTCCAATTATTATCCCAAGAGTACAAAAGACAAACGAATTTTAAATACCAATATAAATTAGCAAACAATACAAACACTTTATTTGAACCAAATTCATTTGATTTGTATGATGTTTATACTACAAAAGAAGACATTGATCAAAATTATTATTATGGATTTAAAGATTTCGATTTTAACTTAGGGGGGGTCCCCCAACCGGGAAGTACAATTAATAACAATACCACCAACTCCTCTAATATTACAAATCTTATATCAGAATTAGAAAACATTGATAATTCTCATACTTCTCGTATCTTGGGGGATATTTACGCATTTGGACATTATGGTATTCCAGCTAATATTACTCAAAGTCATGAATATTATCATAAAGTTACAATTGATGATGATCCTCCATTAGAAGACTTAGCTCATGCACATTTTATGTTAGGTGTATTTTATTTTACTGGGGTTTTAGGATTTCATGAACAAGATTATGCTAAGGGGTTAATACATTATGAAGTTAGTGGAGATTTAGGTAGTATACAAGCTTGTATGACTTTAGGGCATATGTATCAATATGGTTTGGGGGTTGAACGTAATTATAACATGGCTACTTTTTATTATACCAGGATTTTCAATAAAATTGAAGAAGCATTAGATCCATTGAAAGATGAATTAACCATTGAAAATGGGGAAATTAACGAATTAATTAAAGAAATCAATTTGGATAAATTTAGTTTTAGATTGGGTGATTTTTTTGGTGGGGTTTACTCTAAGGATATAACTCATGTTAGGGAAAGTTTAAGACGTTTTGAAACTAAAAGGATGTATTTAGATTTTAGTAATGATGATGATAATGATAATTACCTTTCAGTTGAAGATGTAGAAATTAATGAAAGATATTTAGATTGGTATATTAAGGTTCAAGGGTTTTACAAGGGTGATTATCTCCGAGCTAGGGATTATTCATTAGCCATGAAATACGCTCAAAATGCTTATTATTTTATCAAAAATGACGAAAGATTTATTAATATCATTAACGGGGATATGCCCAATAAAAAACCAGAATGGGTTATTTACCTTGGTAGAATATGTATCTATATGTCTCATATGTATTACAGGGGTGATGGTACCAATGTAGATTATGAAAAGGCATTGGAGTTTGATAGAATTGGTAGAATATTAACCAATTCTAAAATATTTACAGCTGATGTTCCATGTATGAACTTTTATGGGTTAGGTATAGAGAGAAATTACACTCAGGGTGAAAAGAAGATCAATAAGAATGATATGTCCATTGCTCAAATGTTCCATTTAACTTTTAGTAAAATTGATTTGTTAAGTAATTTACCATTAACAGGTGAAGAATGGTCATCACTTTCAAATGTTTTAATTTATGATTATCCATTAGGGGAACGTGCGATGATTAAGTTCTGGTTAGAGGGTAGATATACAGATGTTGAAACGGAGGATATGGTGAGAAATTTAGCTGGGTATTTGAAATTATTTGAACCTTTATTTTTCAACTTTAGGGAAACTTTCATGGCAAGTATCAATGGGGATAATTGGAAGAGTGTAATGGGATTTTTAATTCAAAGTGAATTAGGTTTTGAATATGCACAGAATTCTTTAGGGACTATTCTTTATCCTACAGTGGGGAAATTTAGAAATAAAAAATATTCTCAAAGTGAAGAAGTTTATAAAACTGTTTACACTAAGGAGAGATACGAACAGGCAATAAAATTTTGGGAAGTTAGTTGTTTACATGGGAACCCAGATTCAATGAATCATTTAGGGGATTTATATTATTGGGGGTTACCTAAAACTCCAAGAGGGTTAATTGGGGATTATAATTTGAAAAACGTATTATTCCCAAATGTTGGAAATGAGAAATCATATTGGAAACGTGAAATGATTGTTGAAAGTGATGGATTAAAAGCTATGGGGAAATATCACGATGCATGTAATTCAGGTTCTCATATGGGGTGTTATAATGTTGGTTGGATGTACGAATTTGGGGTTGGTGTTTCACAAGATTTACATTTATCCAAGAGATACTATGATTTAGCTATTAATAAATCCAAAGTTGGGTACATAGCTGTTAAATTAGGTCTTTGGAGAATCTGGTTAAAGATGAAACTTTGGGGGATCGTTGGTGTTGAGATGGTTAATAAAGAGGAGACAAGTTTGAAGGTAAAAATGATTAATTTTGCCCAAAAGTTTATGAAACATGATGAGTTGTAATAATATAGTATAGCATAGTATAGTATAGTATATTATAGTATTTTTAGTATAGATAGATAGTTACAAAAGTGTAAAGTGAAAAATGCGCTCAGCAGATTAGTATTGTACTAATCTAATTTCTTCTCTAGTTATCAACTTCACTGGCCAACTGCCAATCCCCATTAATTGCTTCCTTCCAAAGAGTGATCTTGTTATCCCCCCCAGAAACAGCCAAAACATTCCCAGAAAGTGACCAACTAACTCTCCAACAAACATCTGGGAACTTCTCCCTACTCAGGAGCTGTTTCTTCCAATTACCACCATCTTCCCTAGTCCAAATAAGCACTGTACGATCTTGTGATGCTGTTGCCACATAACTTTTGTTCAGCAGAGCTGGGGCCCATGCGACATCTCTAACCCAATCTGTATGACCTAACAATTCTGCTGAGAGTTTCCATCCACTAGGCGCAACACCATTAGAATCAGGTTCTTCTTCATTTTGTTCAATATGTTCCCATACCCTAACGGCATTATCACACCCACCAGTTAAAAGTTCCCCCTTAGGCCCCCAAACAGCTGCATTAGCACCAACTTCATGTGCTACGAATTGTTCAGTTGTAGTTGTCCCATCAGCCTTGAATTCCAACACAGAAACACCCCCATCTGAAGAAGAACAAGCCAATTTTGCACCAAATTCAGGTGCACACCAACTAACTGAATTAACACTACTAGCATGAACACGATGTTGTGCCATTTGTTCCCATCTCCCCTCAACATCTTCTCTCCAAACAATGGCAGTACCATCATATGAACAACTGGCTAGTACACTACCAAATTTAGGGTGACCCCAAGCCAATTGCCAAACAGGACCAACGTGGCCTTGTAAAGTGTCCAGTAAAACAGGAGTTTGTTCAGCATCAACAGTGAACACTTTGATCATCCCGTCAGATGAACATGTAGCCAATCTTCTTCCATAGTAATCCAAAACAGCATCATGGACGAGATCTTCGTGGGCGTTAGTAATCGTCACCATATTGTTTGTTTAGTATGAAAGTGTTAAGTGTCTAGACATTTCGCGTGTTCATCATATAATTATAAAAAAAAAAAGATCGGCGGCGCATGACAATTCAATTGTGGCGCATGCTCAGCATAGCATTTCTCTCTAACAATATTATAACATACAAATAGGACTATAAATATACTAAAACAGTTTGTTTGTTTTCGCATTATATTTAATCCTTTTCAACTCTACCATTATCACATAAAAATTTCACCTCTGTTTCAATTGCTTTCCCCATTAAAGAATTAGGTGTTTCATTAATAACTTTAGTAACCCCCCAATCTTTACATAATAATTCTAAATTATCCAATATCCTAATTGAAAAAAATTTATACCATTTATTCTCCCAAGCAAGTAACCCAATAGTTAAATTAAAAATTCCCATATCATATTTTGTAAAATCTCTTTGTTTTTGAAAAGCCCTTTGATGTAAATCTTTATAAATTTTAATTAAATATTTAGCTGAAACAACATTAAATCTTTCACTTAATGATTTTTCAAAACATCTTTGTGAATCTTTAATATGACCTAACCTTGAACAAACTTTCCCTAAAATTTCCCATTCTAATGATGTCCTTTCATGAGATTTTGACCACCCCCATGTACCAAATGATGAAGGATCTTTTTTCTGATTTTGATCATTATTATTATTATTTTGTATTTCTTCATAATTTTGTTGTTGTTTGAACATATTGAAAATTTTCAAATCTTCATATAATAACATAAATAAATTATCTAACCAACGTTCACACATTTTCTTTGATTTATCATATAAAATACCTGATTTTAATTCTTCTTCCATAACAAAAACTTCAGCTCTTAAATCTAATAAATTAGACCAATCAATTTTTTTAGTTAATTCAGCTAATAAACCAAATGCAATTTTATAGATTGATTTTAATGAATTTGATGGTAATTTAAGTAAATCAGGTGAAACACTTTCATTTTCTTTATTAATAACTCCATGATCTAAATTAGTAACACCTTTTAATTCAACAATTGTTGGTAAGGGTAAATGAATATCTTCATTTGCTGGACCATTTTGTTGAGAAAAAACAGTTATCCTTTTTAAATTATAACTTTCTCTATTTGTATTCATTGGGAATGAATTAAGTGTACTTAAAGCTTCTTTTAACATATTTAATTCAATATAAATTTGAACTAAATTTGCCCAATTTGGGAAATGCATTGGAGCCATTGTAACAGATTTAATTGCTAATGGTAAAGCTAATTTTTGTTGATTTTTCTTTAATAAATATTGTGATTGAATAAATAATAAATGAGGATCAAGTGGTGATTTTTTTAATTGTTCATTCATAAATTCAACAGCTTGAATTTCCATATTACCCATTAACATAACTTTAACTAATAAATAAGAAATTTCAGGGAATTTTTTCACTAATCTTTGTAAAACATCTAAAGCTTTATCAGCACAATTCATTAATTCAACAGTTTTTAACATTGCATCAATTAAATAATTATGGGTTATAGTTGCCATTTGACATTCTTCATTTGCACCAAGGTAATGACCCTTTTCGAATAATTTTTCAAAACCTTTAAAAAATAAATCTAATGTACCTTGTTCAATAAATGGATTTAATCTTCTAACTTCAACAATTGAAGCAAATTCCCCCTCATCATCAGCAATTATTAAACTTCTAACAATTCCACTAATAAAAGTTTCTAACCAAATTAAATCAATTTGATCTTGATCTAATTGAGATATATCATCTTGTTTAATTGATTCACCATTTGATTCAATTATTTCCCAATTAACCCCAGTTCCATTAAATGAACAATTAACTTTAATATCTAATTTTGAAAATGCATTAAAACTAACATATGAAACATTTTGAATTTTATAAAGTTTATTTTTGCCAAACCAATTTTGAGTTTTAATAACATTTGATAAATCTGCAATGAAAACTGCAATTGTTGCCATATTTGTTAAATCAGTACCTGTTTGATAAAAATAAGTTTCTAATGAATGTTTTGATTCTTCCTTTAAAATTAAAATAGTATCTGGTGGACCTAAATCATTAATATTAGGTAAAAGTGATGTACGCCATGATAAGATTGAATTCGGTGGATGTTGAATTATTTCAGGGATTGTTGAACTATCCATTATTATTAAGTGTTATATTAATAGTATAGTGAGTGTCGTTGATGTTTATATTTTTTTTTGAATGGATTTAAGTTATCCAATGAAAAATAGAATGCTCAGCGAGGCTTAATTTGATGTGGATATGATGATATGATATATATAAATAGAGTGAAATGATGAGATATGTTTGTTATAATAGTTTAAACAATAATAATTATTGATAATAATCCTATCTACTACCAATGGTAAAACTTAAATTTTCTATTATATACTTGTAAATTAAAAGGATTATTTAACGTGAATATGTAGACGTTTAAACTATGTTGCATATAATGACACTTAAATCCATAATACTTGGGTTATTATTGGTTGTCAAATTAGTCAATTTAGTTATAATCTTCGTTTCATTCATTCTTGTGTTTCCGTTCCGATTAACCGTTGAATGAAATAATAAATAATACCCCTTAATGCAGCAAAATTAGTCTAGTCTAGTCTAGTCTAGTCTAGTCTTAACCCACCCGAAACAAACCGTTAATGCACTTCGGTGATTAACTAGTTAACTAATTAATAGATACGTCATAGACTAGCTTATTCATTAAGGGGGATATTATAAAATATAGATATAGAAATACAAATACAAATTGAAGAATAATAAATTATATATCATTCTTGTTAACTTTCTTTCTCTGAAGTGTTAACAATCGTTAAATCATTAGTTAAACAATATCTCTCAGGTGGTAATCTAACTCCCCAAACAGGCATAACAGCAGGTAATGGTTTTTCATTTCTTTGGGCTGCTAATTCCATTAAATGTTTCTTTGGTACAACAGGTTGAAATTGTGTTTGGGTTTTAGCTTGAATAGCTAATTTAATATCTTCATTTGAAATAACACCATTACCATTAGCATAATCATTATAAACTATCGCCTCTTGTAAAATACTTGATGTATATCTATGTGCGAAATCCATTATTTGTAATGGTACGTTATGTTCACTTTTTGCAACATTTTGTGAAGCTAAAATAAGATGAAGAAGACGTGCATCTTTAGGTGATGATTTTTCCATTGCTTTAATGTGCGTACTTAATAATCAACACTGAACCTAGTTATATAAACAATTAAAAACTGTTGATGATGATGAAGAAGGAGAAGAAGAAGGAGAAAAAAAATAAATTACATACACGTTAAACACACATTACAAATTTATCATTATCCAATGGAGGGAATTGCCAATTTGAGGTGTCCCTCGCCTAAGCCTATATTGGCACATACAACATCGCCAGCTGTTGCTGTTGCCGTTGACACAACAACAACAAATAAGAAGAAGACGAATGCCATTCAAACTGTACAAACAGTTCAAGTTTCAACTGGACTGGATCATTCTGATGGGAAAATTCATATTTTATTAGCTGCAACTGGTGGTGCATCTGTAGCCAAGTTACGTAATATAGCTCAAAGTTTAAGTTCATTAAAAAATGTTAGTGTTTGTGTTATTTTAACACCAAAAGCAAAGGCAATGTTAGGTCAACAAAATAATAATTGGCCTAATAATGTTGTTTGTTGGTTAGATGAAGATGAATGGAAACTTTGGAAGGGTAGAAATGATCCTGTTTTACATATTGAATTAAGAAGATGGGCTCATATTTTACTTATTGCTCCATTAACTGCTAATACATTATCAAAAATTGCTTTAGGGATGTGTGATAATTTATTAACAAGTGTTATACGTGCTTGGGATTCTCATAGACCAATTTTATTAGCACCTTGTATGGTTTCATTTGCTTATAATCATCAAGTTACTAAGAGACATTTAAGAACACTCAAAGATGAAATGCCCTGGATTGAAATACTGCGACCATCTGAAAAGGTTGTTGGTTCTGCTGGTGAAATTGGCCTGGGTGGGATGATGGATTGGAATGAAGTTGTTAAAAGAGTTGTCGATAAATTAGGAATTCAAGTGGATGATGATGATGATGATAGTGAGGAAGATGATGATGATAATGATGATGAAAGTGACAGTTGATGCTGAGCGGGGTTTTACTTTGCTTTGTCAATTGACATTTTTTTTTCTTTGTTTTCCAAAAATCAATTACATCCCTTCAATTAGTAATAAGTACTAACTAACTAACTGATTATCCAATTATGCAAATTAGATGTCTTAAAATGCGTTGGCCCGGGGGAATGAACTATTGTTATGAACTGGTGAGTGATCTTACACACCATTCTTGGCTTTTCGATCCAGCAACCCCAAATGATATCCTACCATTCCTCACTAAGAGTAATATAACAGCAATTGTTAATACTCATCATCATGCTGATCATTCAGGTGGGAATTCAACTTTCGTTCCTAAATTGAACCCTCCAATAGTTTATGCAGGTAAAGATTCACCATTAGTTACACACGTCCCACAAGATGGTGAAATTATTCAATTTGATCAAAATGTTAGTATTAAAGCAATTCATACCCCATGTCATACCCAAGATTCAATTTGTTATTATGTTAAAGATTCAAGTACAGGTCAACAAGCTCTTTTCACAGGTGATACACTTTTTACTTCAGGTTGTGGGAGATTCTTTGAAGGTACAGCTGATCAAATGATCCATTCATTAGCTAAATTAACTCAATTACCCTTGGATACAATTGTCTACCCAGGTCATGAATATACTAAGGATAACGTGAGGTTTAGTAAAAGTGTCTTGGGTGATAACAATGCTGCTTTGAATAAACTAGAACAATACGCTAATGCTAATGATGTCACAACAGGTATTTTCACTATTCAAGATGAATTAAATTTTAATCCATTTTTAAGATTAGATGATCCTAATATTATCCAATCTTGTGGCAAGGATTTGAATAAAGTGCAAATTATGGATAAGTTAAGAACAATGAAGAATTCTTTTTAAGAATATAACATATTATTGTGTATTTTTTTATATGTTTGTCTATATGATAATACTATTTGTATTTTCTCGTGCTTTGTATTATGCTATTATTATATACTTTCTATGAAATTGAATAAATTCTCAACACCAAATAACAACTCTTCATCATATTTCATGCCCGGTGTGAATTTACTATGAGCAAAATCGATCCAGTAAAGACCACTTAAAGGTGGTTCATAGCTACTTTGATATTCATCATCCTCTTCATCAGCATCCTCCTCCTCCCCATTATCATAATTAAACACTTGATCTTCTCTTCCTTCCCACCTTTTCACATCACCCTCAATAACTAACAATAAACTAGAACTAACACATCTAATTTCCTCATCCAACAGGCAATTATAAAACATTTGTAAACGCATGTGAAACATTTCCACTAAATCATCCTGCACTTTCTTATTTAACTTATTACATCTAAATGGGATTTTTAAAGCTTTCTTAATAGTCTTTTCATTTAAAGCTCTACCAAAATATTTATTAAATGCCAAAATATGGCCAGATTCAACTTGTGCACATCGTTTATAATCTACTCCATTGATCTCCATTAAATATTCATCAACTAAATTATTTCCCTGTTGGTTATCATCATCATCATCATCATCATCACTTTCACCATCTTCTAAACGTTCACCTAAATCTATTTTCATCCCACATATCCTAAACCCTAAACTACCACTAGTTGTTTCCTTACTAACAACTTTCATTCTGTCCCTCTTTTCAACATTGGCATTTTCATCATAAAGTTTTCTACCTAATTTGATATCCATGATAATAGGTTTAGACATTCCTCTAATAACATTTTGTAAAAGTAAATACCCCCCCGTGTTTAATTCCATAGTATCATCTAATTTTGATAAAATTTCCTCCTTTGGACCTAATTGATTTATTTGTTCATCTGTTATTCCCTTTTTAATTCCAGCATTTAATGTCCCATAACATTTAGGAATGAATTGATCAAGAGTTACATCATTAGTTTGATCCCAATTAATGCGTTTTTCCTCAACATGGGTATAAAATTGTGATTCTTGTTCATTCAATGGTTTATAAAAAATCATTTCATCTTCAGACGCTAATGCCCCCGTATGACCAGCAGCTGCAAATTTGAATTCTTTCATTCACCCAAAGTTAGTTGATAACGACATAGATATGTGAAAAATTCCAAAAAAAAACGGCTCAGTATAATAATAATCTCTTATTCGTATTCGTTTATTAAATGTATATATATATAAATAAAATATCTAATTAGCACTGGTTCTTGCACCAGCACCAGAATGAATCAAATCCAATTGTCTTTGACTAACAGTGACATCTGGGATTTTCCCTTCAATAGAAGGTGAAGGTAAAAACCCAATCTTAATCAAATACCCAACGTAAATACTTAAAATATCTTTAGTAACACCCATACCAGAAGAATAATCTTTCCCATCAGAATTATTCGAAACATCCTTCTTTAAAACATTTTGAGCATTAATATCCCCTAATTCAGGTGCACGTGAATCACTTGGTAAATCACCTAAGACAAAATGTAATAATGGGAAAAGAGCTGAATCACCACCTTCATTAACAAATGTTTCTAAATCATTACACCAATCTCTGTATTGTTTCTTTTCAATATTATAGCCTAATTCTTGGACTGTTTGAAGCATGATATTCATTGGGATTCTTGGATGACCAGTAACATGAACAACATCAACACCTTTATCACCTTCTAATTCATTCAAGGCTGAAGCAACACAAACACGGGCAACATGATCAACAGGAACTGTATTAACAGGATTAGAAATATCTGGATATGACCCAATTTCAATACAACCTTTAATCATTCTTAAAAGGAAATCATCAGTATTAGCAGAACCAGTTTTAGAATTACCTTGAACATAACCTGGACGGACAATCTTCCCATTTAATCCATTTTCACCTGCCTTTCTAATAAGATATTCAGCTGACCACTTGGATTGACCGTAACCACCATTAAGACCAGATTTTGCAGCTAATAAATCATCTGATTCAGGAATACCATTCTTCATATTAAAATAATGATCAATATCAACAG
The DNA here is from genome assembly GCA_030563185.1 of Saturnispora sanitii. NCBI lineage: Eukaryota > Fungi > Ascomycota > Pichiomycetes > Pichiales > Pichiaceae > Saturnispora > Saturnispora sanitii. Next base: position 75,196 of record JAKUBF010000016.1, on the reverse strand, counting down.
TTGAAGTTGATGAAACAAATGAAAATTGTTTTGGTTTCCCCTTTGAACAAAGATCCATAACATTAATAGTAGAAATAACATTTGCATCTCTAAGTTTTTCATATGGGTACCCCCAATGGACTAATGCACCATTATGAATAATAACATCAATTGTATTAGTTAATTGTTCCCATTCTGAATCTAATTTACCAAATTGTTTTTGAGCTAAATCCCCAAGGACAACAGTAATCTTTTCCTCCCATTTAGGATCCCAAGTACCATATGTTTCCCCAGTTTTAATTAATCTACCCATACCAGATTCAATATCTTTAGCTCTAACATGAGCATAAATTTGACAATTCAATTTTTCCCTTGTTAATAATTCCTTAATAATAAATGCACCTAAGAACCCAGTTGCACCAGTAACGAATACATTAATTTTTTGAGATAAATCAACTTGTTTCAAAGTTGGATAAATTGGTAAATTTTTAGATAATTCTTCTGCATCCATACCATAATCAAGCCCATTGGTAATTTCTTCAACTGGTTCATCATCTAATGAAGCAGCAAATCCTTTAATAGTTGGTTGTTTAAAAATTGCATTAAGTGGGACTTCAATACCTAATCTCTTTCTAAGAGCGAAAATCATTCTAGTTGCTAAAATTGAATGACCACCAATATCGAAAAATGAATCATCTGGTGAAATTGAACTTGGTGGATTTGGTAAAACTTCTAACCATAAATCTCTAATTTGTGATTCCCTTTCTGTCCATTCAATATTAGAATCTTGAATAGTATTTTCAGAAACTTGTTTTAATTGTTCACTTGTTGGTAATTGTAATTTTGGTTTATCAACTTTACCATTTGGATTTAATGGTAATTTTTCCATTGGTACAAAAATTGATGGAATTGAATAACTTGCTAATCTAGTTTTCAAATGATTTTTCAAATCTTTAATTAATGGTGAATATTCAACGATACCTTGAACAATTGAATCATTAATATTATTAGATGAAACTTTAAAATTATTCAATTCTGGTTCATCATTCTTTGGAACTAAAAAGGTAACTAACATTGGTTCATCATTTTTATCCTTTCTAACTAAAGTAATATTTTCTCTAACTAATGGATGTTGAGAAATATGGGTATCAATTTCCCCTAATTCAATTCTGAAACCTCTAATCTTAACTTGATCATCGGCTCTACCACAACATTCACAATTCCCATCAGGTAAATATCTACCTAAATCCCCAGTTCTGTATAATCTATCCCTTGGACCCTTCCAAAATTGTCTCCATTCTTCACCTTTATTTAATTGTTCATCCTTTAATTTAAATTCATCAATTGGTACATACCAATTATTAACAAATTTTTCCTTATTTAAATCATCATTCATACGATAACCTTCAGCTAACCCAGCAGCACGAACATAAATTTCACCAACTTCACCAACACCACAAGTTTGAGTTCTATCATTTCTGTTAACAACTAATAATTGGACATTTTGCATACCCTTACCAGCAGGCATGACATCCTTTTGACTTTTCAAAAATGATTCATTTAAATTCCTTGATGGGATTTCAAAATATGAAACAGCTCTTTGAGTTTCAGTTGTACCATACATATTAACAATATTAACATTAGAAGCTAAAGTTTGTAATCTTAAACAATCTCTCTTTGTTAAAATATCCCCAACGAAAAATGCATGATGTAAACTTGGGATTTCAGCAACTGCTTGTGCACTTAATAATTGACCCATTGCAGGAGTTAAATGAGTAACTGTTGCACCATATTCACTCATCCATTCAGCTAATCTACCAGGGGTACCAATATCATCTGATGTTGGGACTAATAATGAAGCACCTAAAAATAATGGTGTAAACATATCTCTTTGAATTGGATCATGTGCAATACCTGATAACATGGTAAATTTATCATTTTCAGAAAGTTTAAAAGTTTTAGACATCCATGGGAAATAATAAGCTAATGAAAAATGTCTACCTAATACACCCTTTGGTAAACCTTCAGAACCTGAAGTAAATGATAAAGTTGGATTTGAATCCGGTCCAACAATAACACCTGTTCTTTGATCTTTAAATTGAGAATATTCATCTAATAAATCAATCCCATTATCAATTTCACCACCTAATAATTCACCATCATCTAAAATTTCCAATTGTGGAATACGAGTAATAACATTTAATTCATCCTTAATATAATCTTCAACGAATTGAGAAATTTCACCAGCTTTTTTAATTCCAATGATACCTTGAGGGTTAGCAACTTTTAAATAAACAGTTTGTCTTGCAGGTGGATAAGCAGGATCAATAACAGAAAATGTAGCACCTGCTTTTAAAACACCCATAACTGAAACCATTAAATCAACACCTCTATAAGCATAAATCATAACAATATCACCCCTTTTAATACCAGTTTTAACAAGGTAATTTCCAACAATATTAGAAGCTTCATCAATTTGTTTATAAGTAAATTGTCTATCTTTACCATTTTTATTTAAAAATGATTTAGTTTCAATAACACATGTTCTTTGTGGATGTTTTTGTGCATTATCAGAAAAGATATCTTGAATTGCCCCACGGAAGTTTGACCAATCTAAATCACCAGTTGGATCAGGTAAAACCCCTTTTTGACTTTCAGTAATTAAACTAATTTGAGAAATAATTGATTGAGGATTATTATTAACATTATTTAACAATTGAATAAATTGTTCCTTTAAAATTTCAATTCTTGATTCTTTATACAATAACCCATTGTAAAATAAATCAATTTGATCATCATTTTGAAAAATAGCCATATCTTTAATTGAACCTTTTAAAGTTTCATTTAAATTATCTGATGATGATGATGAAATTTGGAAAGTTGATTTATAAACAGCTGGGGGGGTTTCAATACCCTTAATTTTCTTCAATTGTTCAACAATTTCATTTAATGGAATGAATTTTTCAATTAATTCATTATATGAATTTTGAACATTTTGATAAAATTGTTCAAATGTAAAAGTTGGTTCAATGTTAATACATAAAACAGATTCTTCACCATTTGGTAAACTAACCCCAATAGTTAAATTATCATCACCTGATAATCTATAACATAAGATTAAATAAATTGTCAAATTTTTTAAATAATCATTACCAAGTTTAAATGAAATTGATTTTGAATCAATTTTATTATCTATTGGCTTTTGAAAATCGAATGGTAAAACATTCAAAGTTGGTGAGTCTAAATTTCTCGTCCAGAATTCCATACTTTGATATAATATAAGGTATTTATATTATTAGAAGTAACTAGTTATGTATGATGCGAGTTTTTTTTTCGTTGGAAAACTCAAAGTATTTAAATGAAATTTGGTAATTTAATCGTTGACTCATTTACCGCGCTGCCTAATTGGGAATGTGCTCAGCAGAGATGACAATCAAATTTTATAAAATACAATAAAAAATAAACATTTAAATAAACAAATGTGTTGGTAATTAAAGTTATTAAAGAGAAGAACTTTGTAGTATACTTGTTAATGCGTCATTTGAATAATTAGGAGAATTTTTTTAAAAAAAAATCCATTTAAATGACATTTTTTTAAATAAAAATTAATATAGTTCAAAATAATTATATCTTAACATATTCTTAGTATGTTGTAATACGTTAATAAGCTATTTAAAGTGCAATTTATTAAACTTTTAAAAAAAAAATCCATTTCATTTTTTTTTCTTCTCCAATTTCAATGTTGATGTGGAAAAAAGTTTAAAACATTCAACAAACATCCAATAACCTTTTCTAATTAACGGTTTATTTTGTCATAACATGTCACAGAGGAAGTTACAACAGTATGTACTATAATGGAAAGTTTAATGCAACTAATGTTCTTTAACTTTAGTGCATTTATTTAGCCCCCCCCCCCCTTTCCCCCCCTCTTAATACATTATACTAACACATAATTAATTTAAACAGAGAAATTGATAGGATTTTTAAAAAAGTCAAGGAAGGATTAGAAGAATTTGATTTCATCTATAATAAATTTCAAGAATGTGATAACCCATCACAAAAGGAAAAATTAGAAGGTGATTTAAAGAAGGAAATTAAGAAACTTCAAAGACATAGAGAACAAATTAAAAATTGGCTTAATGGTAATGAAGTTAAGGATAAAACTGCACTTGGTGAACATAGGAGATTAATTGAAACTGAAATGGAAAGATTTAAAGATGTTGAAAAGGCAATGAAAACAAAGGCATTTTCAAATGAAGCATTAGCATCAACTTCTGATAATTTAGATCCAAGGCAAAAGGATAAAATTGAATGTAGTGAGTTTATTCAAAGTCAAATTGAAGAATTACAAAGGCAAATTGAAGCAACTGAAGCTAAAATTGATTCACTTAGTAGTTCAAATAAAAAGAAGAAAATTGATTCAAATAAACAATCACAAATAAATTCATTTAATGAATTAATTGAAAGGCATAAATGGCATATTTCAATGCTTGAATCAGTTTTAAGACATTTAGAAAATGATATTATTGAAGTTGAACAAATTAATGATTTAAAGGAAGATATTGAATATTATGTTGAATCAAATCAAGACCCAAATTTTATTGAAGATGATACATTTTATGATATTTTAGGTTTAGATGATATGGAAGATTCATTTGCAGTTATCCCAACAGATGAACCCGTATTAGTAGATTATTCCTCACCCTCTCCAACTAATACACCAAAACGTCAAAATTCTCCATCATCACAACAACAACAACAACAAATTTTATCAAATAATACATCAACTAATAATGTTAAAAAGATTATGAAGAAAAAGGAAGAACCACAAATAACTTCATTAGCTAATCAATTACAACAAACACATTTAGCAATGTCTTCAAATTCAAATATATCATCACCAATTATTGAATCATCACCAAAATTAAAATCATCAATTGCAACAACTTTAAAACCTGCACCAACAGTTGAAGCACCTAAATTGAAATATTCAGCAGTTGTTTCACAATCATTAAGTTCAACACCTAAGAAGGCTAACACACCAGTTCAAAATTATAGTCAATTAACATCAACTGTTAATAATAATAATATTACTGCTACAACGACAACAACAACCTCAACCCCAATTTCAAATAATACACCAACACAATTACATGTTGAACCAATTAATACTGTTTCTAACAATTCTTCTTCTAAACAATTAGGACCAATTAAACATACATATTTTTCAGGTGATTTAAACCCAATTTTAAATTTTACAAATGAAGAAAATTTTAAAAATTTCCCAATGGATAAAATTGAATATATTAAATCATTAGAATTAGCAAAAGAACGTATATTTGAATTTCGTGAACCTGAATTATTACATGTACCATCAAAGAAAAGTTTACCACCACCAAAAATTTGTGAAACTAAATTACCAAAATTTAATGAAATTAATTTTTATTTAGAAACATCATTATTAACATGTCCAGATTCACATGATTCTGATAAACCATTTAAATATGAACCATCAAATCCATTTATTACACAATTTTCTTACCCAAATGAACCATTAATTGATTTATATTCACCAAAAATATTTTCAAAATTAGATTTTGATACTTTAGAATATTTATTTTATTATCATTCAAATGATTCACCAAGTCAATTTGTACCATTTCATAATTCACAATTTAATAGGAAAAATGATAATAAATCAAATTATTCAAAATGGTTAGCTGCAAATGAATTAAAAAATAGAGGTTGGAATTTTTTGAAAAATTCTAAAATTTGGGTTAATTCAAATGAAACTAGTAATAGTAATAATAATAATGGTGGTGAAATTTCATATTTCGATTTTCAAGATTCTTGGTCAATTAAAAATCAATTAAATTTTAATATTTCAAATGATCAAATTGAGACTAATTATTAAATTAAATTAAACTAACTAACGTCCGGAGAAGGAGTAGCTGACATGCGTTTTCTCGATTGGAATTGCATGCATGCATGTGTATTATGTGTATAACTTAACAATGTTTTAACAAACTATTAAATCCTAAAAGGGTAATTCCGCTTTGGGCCATTTTCCCAAAAAAAAATCTTAAATTTCCGTTATCAATATAAAAGCTCTACTTCCCACTTTTTATCTTAATTGGACTTTAATTTCATCTCTTTCTTTCTTAACAAATAAATACAATGGATTCAAAACAAGTTAATTCTAAAAAATACCATTGGTTAGGTTTAATCCTTACAGTTTTAATTCTTGTTTGTTATAAATTAACACCAAATTCTATACCAGCAAATAATGATTTAACACTTTGCCCAATCCCATCAAAAGTTCCAATTAAAGAAAGTGAAAAAATTCAATTTATTTTACATGATGAAGATTTTAGAAATAAATCAGCAAATGTTTTATCAAAGGCAGTTCAAGTTGATACAATTGTATTTGATCAAATGACAAAGGAACAATATAAAAAAATGTCTAAATTTCATGATTACCTTGAAGAAAATTTCCCACTTGTTTATTCAAGGGCAGAAGTTACAAAAATTCAAGATTATGGATTAATTTTTGAATTTAAAGGTTCAAATAATGATTTAAAACCAATTTTATTAATGGCACATCAAGATACTGTTCCAATTGGTGATCCAAATGATTGGATTGAATCCCCATTTTCTGGTAGAATTGATAAGGATAAAATTTATGGTAGAGGTGCAACAGATTGTAAAACTTTATTAGTTTCATTAATGGAAACATTTGAAATGATTATTAAAGATGAAAAGGATAATTTTGAAAGGGGATTTATTTTATCATTTGGTTATGATGAAGAAAAATCTGGTTTTGATAGTGCTTATTTCTTAGGTCAACATTTATTAAATAAATATGGACCAAAATCAATTGATCATATTATTGATGAAGGACCAATGATGTTCATGGAACAATTTGGTGATTATTATGCAATGATTCCAACTGGTGAAAAGGGGTATATGGATTTACAAATTGATATTACAACACCAGGTGGTCATTCATCAAATCCAAAGATTAATACATCAATTGGTATTATGTCTAAATTATTAGTTGCATATGAAGAAGATCCATTTGATTCATTTTTAAATAATGAATCCCCAATGTTAGGTATGTTTGAATGTGTTGCAGAACAAGGTAAATTACCAAAACCAATTGCAGATGCAGCTAAAAAAGCTAGAACGGATCCAAATGCTAATAAAAAATTAAGTAAATTTATTGCAGATCAAGGTAATATTTTAAAATGGCTTATTACAACAACTCAAGCAATTGATATAATTGAAGGTGGTGATAAAGCAAATGCATTACCAAGAGCTGTTAAAGCTGTTATTAATCATAGAATTACTTATGGTAATGATGAATTTACTATTTGGAATAAATGTAAAAGACATGGTACTTGGATTGCTAAAAGATATGGTTTAGGATTAGAAATTAATGGTGAAATTATTTTACCAGCAACTGAAAATGGGAATATTGTTTTTAGTAGTATGAAAGATCCATTAAGAGCAGCTAAGGCAACTCCATTATATGATGATATTTACAATGATTTTACAGGTACAATTAAATCATTTTATGAAGATGAAGTTTACCCAGAATTATTTAACAGCGATGAAAAGAAGAAATTTATTATTACCCCAGCTATTATGACTGGTAATACTGATACTAGACATTACTGGGATTTATCAGATCATATTTTTAGAGTTCAACCAGGTTCAATGGATTTTATTCATGCAAATATTCATGGTCCTAATGAATACACTGAAATTGATTCACATTTACAACAAGTTGCATTTTATTACAATTATGTTATTTCTCATATGTAAGAAACTTCTTAGTTTACTTTTTATACGTTAGTTTGTTTGTTTGTTTGTTATTTTTACTTATTTATACTATTATAATTTATGTTCATTTGTTAACAGTTTGTTGTATTTTAATTTGAATTTTGAATTTTGAATTTTGAATTTTTTTTTTTATCATTACTTTGTTCTTTAAAAGATTAAAATGTCAATATATTTTTATAAATTCCCTGTAACTAATCAAGTGTTTTATATAACGAAATATACATTTGCATTAGTTAATTTAAAACCACTTGTCCCTGGTCATGTATTAGTTATACCTAAAAATCAAGTTCAATTCTTATCAGATTTACCACAAATTGAAAGTTTAGATTTTTTTCAAACTATTCAATTCGTTAGTAAAGTAATTAAGGAGAAATATAAAGCAAATGGAATGAATTTAGCAATTCAAGATGGACCAGCAGCTGGTCAAAGTGTACCACATTTACATTGTCATGTAATTCCAAGATATTTAGAAGATGGATTTGGAGATGATATGTATAAATATTTAGAACTTTGGGAAGGTGGGTTAATAAATAGTAATAAAGGAGAAGATTGGAATGAGAAATATAATAAATTAGTCCCTGATCAACCATGGTATATTCAAGCTACAAAAGGTATGAACATTAAAGCTGATAAAGATAGAAAGGAAAGGACGATGAAAGTTATGGAAGATGAAGCTAGAGAACTGGGGAATTTCGTTAATGAATTTAAACTAATGAAAAAGTTATAGTTTTTGTTTTGTGTCTTAGCATATACATATATAGATATATATATATATATATTTATTTATTTATTAGATAAAAAACGATTTTGTGAAATTAAAATAAAGGCTTGGCTTCGAAGTAAAGCGAGTTAATTAAACGAGATTTTATGCTAACTTACTCAGATTGACGTACTTATTGATTTATTAAAATATTATATACAAAGTGATATATACATGCTAAGATTTATGGTAATAGCAGTTTTTGTTGTTGTTGTTGTTGTTGTTTTTTTGATATATGAAGTTAGTTAGTTAACTTAAACAGTCTCACCTTTATGTAATCTAGCAAACTTTTCTTCTAAGACTTTATTCAAATTATCCTCCTTCTTTAATCTCTTTTGAGTTTGAGCTAATTGAATTCTATCTAAAACTCTCTTTTGACCTAAGAATTCATTTAATTTTCTTTCACCACCATGTAATTTCCTCCCCTTAACTAAATTAAGTAATTCCCCCGTTTGTCTAAAATTCTCTGTTTGCTTTAATAAATAACGTCTTGATTGGACATCTAAACCAGCTGCTTTTAATTGTTTAGATTTTGTTGTGAAGAGAGAGTCCCAAGTTGGGAAAGCTTCGATATGTTCGGTGAGATTTCTCCCTGCTTGTGAAAGAAAGGCAGTAACGTCGGTGATCTTGGCCGTAGGCTTAGGGACAGCAGGCATTAATGAAGTTATTAATTGAAAATTGGGTGAAGAGTTGGAAAAAATTTTAAATTTTAAGAAAATTCCGTCCCCCCCCCCCAAGCTTAGCTCTCTAGTTAACTACTACTATCTATCTATATAATTATGAGTGTCCCATTAGATGAAATCGAGTGGTCATCGCCTGAATTTGTAGCAGCTTATGGGATCCACATGGGGAATTTATTGGATTATGTCTCACTGTCACCGTTTTGGGACCGTGGATGTAACAATCAATTACTGCAACAACAAAGACAATTACCCCAAATTCCCCATAATACACCTGAATTAAATGCCATGATTGGTAAAGAATATCGAGTTATTTCAGCAGCTTTAGTTGAATTAATTGATCGTTTAGGCCCAGATGAAACTAAACCATTGGGTGTATTGTATTTAGTTGGTCCAAGAGTTTACTACGCACCAAATGTCGCATCAATCCTTCGTCATTTAACTTTGGATATTTCAAAACAAATCGCGACAACTACACTTTCCTTAGCAAATTGAAATGAAATTCACCCAAATCGCTAAACAGACCGTTCGTGTCCTCGTTAGAGCTCCTGCAACTGCTAATCCAACTGGTATCACTGGGATCCGTCAACATCCTGATCCAAAACCAGCTCTTAAAGCCATTTATGAAGCAACTTTGGTTGAATTAGAATCCCTTCCTTCAACTTCTGTTTACAGACAAGCTGTTGAAAACCTTACTAAGGCTAGACTTGCTGTTGTCAATGAAGAAGAAGTTGTCCAAAAGATGGAAGACAGAATCGGTTGTGGTTTGATTGAAGAAGTTGTTATCCAAGCTGACGAAGAATTACAATTGGTTAAACAAATGAGAGATTGGAAGGTGTGGGAGGAACCTACTGCTAACTAATTAGCTAAGCTGCTTTAGTTAGCACACACACATCAGCTAATAATAATTTAGCGCGTAGCTAAGCTAAGTTAAGCTAAATTGTTAATTAACGAATTAATATGGAAATTTCCATTATTACCATTACTATATTACTACTACTATTACAACATGATAAAACAAAAGCCTAGTTAAGCCTAGTTAAGCTCAGCTAAGCTTCACATGTTCCGTTTAACTACATATTTATATTTATTAAATTCAAAATTTCAAGTAACAACCATTTTTGATTTATACTTGGCCATTTTTTCATTGGTCAAAAAATTAATGAAGAAAAAAAAAATTTCTTCATCTTAAAACGCATGCTCAGCAACACAACACAACACAGTCATTTAATATAGTTATTATATTTTTTTATTCTTTTAATCTATAAAAAGTATATACATACTATTAAATTTCTTCCCAATCAATGGGATTAACACTTTTCTTTTAATGAGAAGATTTTTCAATGTCAACGTCAACGTCAACGTCAACTTCAACAATATCATCATTCTCATTTATTTTTTCAATACTTCCAGAAGCTGTAAGGACTTTAGCAATCCCACCTTGTTCTTCAATATAATTAACTGGACCTGCATACCAATTTTTAGCATCTAATAACCACCAACCACCTGCAAGTATAATTGTACCACCAATAAGAACAACTGTATAATTCATTGTTTCTTTATCAACAGGCATATAATTAGGGAAGACAAAAACAATTGTTAAGAAAACTGTCCAAACACATGCATAAAACATAATTGGTTTTGTAAATTTCCCCATATTAAATGGACCCCTTTTAATATTCATTTTTTCCCTATTAATTGCAAAGAAAAAAATTGCAATAATATAAGACCAATCAGTACAAACTGCACAAGCAGAAAAGATAGCATTCATTGCAACAGTTGAACCTAAATTAATTAATGAAAGTAATGAATTAATTAAGAAAATTAACCAAACACATCTTAATGGGACTTCATTTTTATCTAATTTATACCAAAATTTATAATATGGTACACCTCTATCTCTTGCAAATGACCAAATTGATCTTGATGTTGCACAAGTTGCAACTGCACCAGTAAACCAAATAATAACAAATGCTAATGATAAAAATGCAATAGCAGCTTCTTTACCCATTGCAAAATGAAATAATTCAACAATTGGTTGACCTGATTTTGATGATAATAATGCAGCAATATTTGTACCCATTGTTAAAGTAAAAACAATAACTAAAACCCAACCAATAATTGCAGTTGTTGTTAATGCTAATGCAATTGCTAATGGTGTTAAATATGCAGCATTATGAATTTCTTCAGACATTCTTGAAGTTGAATCATAAGCTGTCATAACCCATGAAACTTGTAAAAAACCAAATAAAAATGCCCAACCATCTGATGACCAACCTGTTGAATTAACAACTTCTGTAAATGTAAATTCTTTTGTATTAATATCTGGACATTTAACTAATAATGTAATAATTAATGCAATTGTTGAACCAATATTAATTATACAATAATATTTTGTAACACTTGATAAAATATAACCTGGTAATGAATTAATTAAACCATGTGAGAAAAAAATTAAAATTGAAACTGCTGTAATATGACCTCTACTTGGTTCATAAGTATAATCACTTGCTAATGAAATTGTTTGCATTAATAATGTTGCAGCACCAAAATCAGTTGAACAACAACCTGTAACAACCCCAACGAAATAAAGCCAACCATCAATCCAACAAATAATTGGGACTTTATCCTTTGGAACAACATGAGTTAAAACATAATACATACCACCTGAAGTTGGGAAACATGAAGTAATTTCAGCAACTGACCAAGCAATACAAAGACAACCTAATGCACCAACGAACCAACACCAAACTGCTGCTGCTGGACCACCTGAAGTTAATGGGTAAATATAAGTAATTGCAATTGTACCCATTAAACCAGAAATTGAAAGTGCAAATGAAAATGTTGATAAAAACCCATATGATCTTTTAAATTCTTGATTATAACCTAAATGAGCTAATTCACTAGCATCTTCATTATCCTTATAAGAAACCATTATAGAGTAATAAGTTTTTCGCGATTGGCTGAGCGTAAAATTCCTCTTAATTTGCGGAAATCACATGCCTTTTTATATTAAAAGAAAATTTTTCACTTTAAATTATCGTTTCAGCATGTGAAATTGGTCTTTATCAACCTTAATTAACAATTATAAAAATTTCATTTAATCAACTTATCAATATCACCATTAGATTCAGCTCTTAAATTTGACCTATTTTGATTATAATATCAAGGGGGATTCAATGGTATATAATGTTAAAACGGGATCAATTTCCTAATAGGGTAATGATTCCCGTAATTGTTAATAAATGCCAATAACCATGTGCTCAGCAGGGTCCATTCTTCAATAATGTAATAAAAAGTAAATAGTTGCAAAATATTCAATATCTTATGTAAAATAATATTGCAAAAATTCTAATCACTACATAGTAATTGTAATTGTACCATCCCCCCCCCTTCCATTTAGAAATTAAAAGTGTGGACCTAAATGAAAAAAAAAACCCATATAATTTATTTATCAAATTCTTGGTTTTAACCTACCTAATTCAACTAATGTAATGTCTAAGTTTCACCTTTGACACCTCTTAATTAATACACTTTAATCGTTTTTTTTTTTTGAACAATTGATGGTTATAGTGAAAAATATGCCAAGAAATAATAAATATGGGTTTGCGTAGACCGATGAGATCAATTAAGCAGCATACCCCATTAGTTAATCCCATTTATGCTTACAGTAAATACCCTTAATAATATCGGGGGCTGTGTGGGAGAGAAGATTGCATAAATTAATAAACAATACGGTGACAACTATTTAGTAGTATGCAAAATAAAATGATTAACATTTCTTCGTATCCCGTGAAAAATGATTAACCACCATGACTCTTTTTTTTTTTCAATATATATACATATACAATATAACCGTTTAATACAATGGCTGTCACATTGAACTGTTACGCTGATGTTTGTTTATTACCAGTATGATAACTCACATAGAAACAATATTCTACATTATTTTTTTCGGAATTGATACTAACATCTTTTTAGATTGGTACACCAACCCCATCAGTTTCTGATTATATTGTTCAAATTCAATTACTTACTAAAGCATCAGGTTTGAAATATACAATGCATGCAGCTGGTACAACAGTTGAAGGTCCATGGAATGAAGTTTATGATTTAATTGGTAGATGGCATGAAAAAATTCATGAAATGGGGATTCAAAGAGTCCAAAGTTCAATTAGAACAGGTACAAGAATTGACAAGAAACAAACTGCTGCTGATAAAATTGAAACTGTTGAACGTAAACTCAAAGAATTAGAAGAGCATTGAAAGCAAATTTTGTAGTTTTTATTTATATAATAGTTTATAAATGAACAAGTAAGTGAGGTGTACGTTCGTTAATTTTAAATACCACCAATAACGAGTGATTTAATAACAACGTAATCATCAACACCATATTTAGAACCTTCTCTACCAAAACCAGACCAACCAACACCACCAAATGGTAAAGCAGCTTCAGAAATTGCACCAGAATTAGCACCAACCATACCACAATGTAAAGCTTCACCAACTCTAAAAATTTTAGCATAATCATTTGTAAAGAAATAACCAGCTAAACCATATTCAGTATCATTTGCTAAAGCGATAACTTCTTCTTCAGTTTTAAATTTAATTAATGGGACTAATGGACCAAAAGTTTCTTCTTTATTAACAACAGCAGTTAATGGTACATCACCTAAAACTGTTAAATCATGGAAAAATGGACCTAAATCTTGTCTAATTTTACCACCATGTAATAATTTTGCACCTTTTGAAATTGCATCATCAATTTGACTTGCAACTTTTGAAACAGCTCTTTCATGAATTAATGGACCATGAGTTGTTTCAGGGTGTAAACCATGACCTAATTTTAATTTTTCAACTTCTTCAACGAATCTAGTTGTAAATGCATCATAAATACCTTCTTGAATAAATAATCTATTAGCACAAACACATGTTTGACCAGATTGTCTTAATTTACAACCAATTGCACCTTCAACTGCTTTTTCAACATCTGCATCATCAAAAACGATAAATGGTGCATTACCACCTAATTCAAATGAAAGTTTCTTTAAAGTTGATGCAGATTGTTGCATTAAAATTTTACCAACACCTGTTGAACCAGTAAATGAAATCTTTTTAATTGTATTTGATTCACAAAATAATTTACCAACTTCAATTGTTCTAATTGGATCAACTGGCATAATTGAAACAGTACCCTTTGGGAAACCTGCTAATGTAGCTAAATGACCTAAAGCTAAAGCAGTTAATGGAGTTTCAGTTGCTGGTTTAATAACTGAAGTACAACCAGCTGCGAATGCTGCACCTAATTTTCTAGTAATCATAGCAGCAGGGAAATTATAAGGAGTTAAAATCCCAACAACACCAATTGGTTGTTTAAAAGTAATAATTCTCTTTGATGTAGCAGTTGAAGAAATATTATCACCATTTATCCTAGGGGCTTCTTCAGAGAACCATTCAAAAAATGATGCACCATATCTAATTTCACCTAATGAATCAGCTAATGATTTCCCATTTTCAATTGTACAAATTTTAGCTAAATCTTCAGCATTTTCAGTCATTAATTCAAACATCTTTTTTAAAATTGCACCTCTTGATCTACCAGTTGATTCTGTTTTGAATTTTTTAAAACAAGCATCAGCATCAGCAATTGATTGTTCAATTAATTCAATTGGGGTATTAACAACATTTAATAAATGTTCACCAGTACCTGGATCAACAACTGAAAAAGTTTCCTTAATTTCATTATTCCATTCACCATTAATAAATGAACCAGTTTGAATTAAATCAATATTTTTAATCCCATATTTTTCAGCGAATGCCTTAATTTCCTCTTGAGATGACATATTAATCAGTTAATAAGAATAAGAAGAAGAAGAAGAAGAATTTTAATTGAATTTACTTTAATTCATTGGCGGGATCAGTCATTTAAATACATTTTCAATCATATCCCTTAGCGGCTGATTCCAAATCAGGGATTATTCATTTTCAATAGGAAATTGTTAGCGGTTATGCACGTGACTTGGAAAAAAATAGAAAATGGTCACGTGATTCCCTTTTTATTTTTTTTTATTAATTTTTTTTCTTGCCAAACTTGAATCGTATTATAACATTAATGTGTGTATGTGTGTGTATTTGTGTTTGTTTTTTTAAAATAATCTTAAGTTGAGTCAATTGAAATATTAGTCATTCCCTTTTAATGCCATTCGTTAACAACGCGTAATAATAATAATTAATTAAAAAAAAATCCAAAAGGGCATCTTCCAATGGGTTGCGCGCTTATAAAAAAATTGCCATATTAAGTAATTCTTAAATAACAAGAAATTTTACATACAAATTACCCATTCTAGTTTTATTATTTTTCTTTGTAATTTAAAAATTACCATATTAGGTAAGAGCGCGGAAAGATTAAATTGAGAAAAATTGAAAAATGGTTATGAAGCCCCGTAGTGACTCACGAAAGATGGTTTGGGGGGGTATAAAAACCGTTGACATTCCCCAAATTAATTTGATTTAAGTAAATTAACAATTTTCTCTTCTTTATTGTAAATTACTATTAATATTATTAATATGTCAAAGGGAAAAGTTTGTTTAGCATACTCTGGTGGTTTAGATACATCTGTTATTTTAGCTTGGTTAATTGAACAAGGTTATGAAGTTGTTGCTTTTATGGCTGATGTTGGTCAAGAAGAAGATTTTGCCGCTGCTGAAAAGAAAGCTTTAGCTATTGGTGCAGTTAAATTTGTTTGTGCTGATGTTAGAAAGGAATTCGTTGAACAAGTTCTTTACCCAGCTATTCAAGTTAATGCCATTTATGAAAATGTTTACCTTTTAGGTACTTCATTAGCTAGACCTGTTATTTCAAAAGCTCAAATTGATGTTGCTGAACAAGAAGGTTGTTTTGCCGTTTCTCATGGTTGTACTGGTAAGGGTAATGATCAAGTTAGATTTGAATTATCCTTCTATGCTTTAAAACCAGATGTTCAAGTTATCGCTCCATGGAGAGATCCTGAATTTTTCAACAGATTTGCTGGTAGAAAAGATTTATTAGATTATGCTGCTTCAAAGAATATTCCAGTTGCTCAAACTAAGGCTAAACCATGGTCAACTGATGAAAACATGGCCCATATTTCTTTTGAAGCTGGGATTTTAGAAGACCCAAATACTACCCCACCAAAGGATATGTGGAAATTAACTGTTGATCCAACTGATGCCCCAGAAACCCCTGAAGATTTCACTGTTGAATTTGAAAAGGGTATTCCAACTAAATTGATTTTAAACAATGGTAAAGAATTCACTAACCCAGTTGATTTATTCTTAGAATCCAATGCTTTAGCTAGAAGAAATGGTGTTGGTAGAATTGATATTGTTGAAAATAGATTTATTGGTATTAAATCTAGAGGTTGTTATGAAACTCCGGGTTTAACAATTTTAAGATCAACTCATATTGATTTAGAAGGTTTAACTTTAGATAGAGAAGTTAGAGCTATTAGAGATACATTTGTTACTACTAGTTATTCTAAATTATTATACAATGGTATGTATTTCACTCCAGAATGTGAATATGTTAGATCAATGATTGCCCCATCACAAAAAACCGTTAATGGTACAGTTAGAGCAAGATGTTACAAGGGT
This sequence comes from Saturnispora sanitii, assembly GCA_030563185.1. Classification (NCBI taxonomy): domain Eukaryota; kingdom Fungi; phylum Ascomycota; class Pichiomycetes; order Pichiales; family Pichiaceae; genus Saturnispora; species Saturnispora sanitii. Next base: position 58,300 of record JAKUBF010000016.1, on the reverse strand, counting down.
TCATTAATTATCCTTGGTAGATCATCAGCAACTGAAAAATTATATGATGCTACTGAATCATCTATGGATGAATTAACTGGTTTCCAACCTCAAGAAGCTAGTGGGTTCATTGCCGTTCAAGCTATTAGAATTAAGAAATACGGTGAAAAGGCTAGAGAAGATAAGAAACCATTAACTTTATAAGAAAAAGGAGAAGAGGGAAATAAATAGATGGAAAAAAAACAGCAGTGTATATGTATGTATATTGACTATAGCATATTTAATAAAGTAAAATAATATAAAATAATATAATATAATGTTGTGAATAGTTAAAAACCTCTCAAATGTCCAAAAGGTAGATCCCGAGGTAAAGGAGCCACAGTCTGTATAGAGCGGAAATTCACTATTATTCACTCTCCCCCCTTTTTTTTATTGAATGCGGAAATTATCTCCGTATACGATGTACCTTTTTAGTGAAAATTAGCAAGTTGGCCATTAATGGCCTAGACCTTCATGTAGAGTTAGTTATTTATACATTATAATTAGATTATAGTATTCTAAATATATATATTATGATTTTTTAACCTTGGTTTGTTTGGGTCTTATGTTACAAAGCATTTTATACATATAAAGAAAAAAGTGTAAATAATAGTGTAAATGTTAATTTTTTTTAATAAAAAAAAATAAATAAATAAATAAAAGCGTGCTTAAACAAACGTGCATTTAACTAGACAATGTACATTTCAATCTTAAAAATCATAGTTAACACGTTTAAAAGGCATTGATGTGAAAATTTTTCTCTTTTTTTTTGAATTTAATCCCGCATGCATTAATTGACTTCGGATACGAAAATTCTTCTTTTTTTTTTTCTTCTTCTTTTTTGACATATCGAAAAAAAAAAAAAATAAAATACAGCTGCAAGTAAATAAATAAATAAATAAACGCATGGCACAGTTGCAATTTTAATTTTTTATCTTTATCTTTTTTTAACTTTGAATCATTTCAACAACTGGGTTTAACCATTGTTTCCATTTTTCCCCATGTGGTACATTTCCTAATTTAATTAAAATGAAATTAATTTCATCCATGAAAAATGATTTATTTAAAATTTTGGATGATTTAGAAGCTAATAACATAATACCATAACCAATTAAAATCATTGACCTTGGTTCATTCATTGATACTAAATTTATGAATTCATCAGGTGAATTTTCAAATAATCTATTAATTGTAACAGTTAAATCTGAATTAACATCAGTATTTGGTAATTTATATAACCTTCTTAACCAATTTGTCATTTTTAAAATTGAATCTTTTTGTAAATCATTAAGTTCATTACTATTAAAATTTTGATCATAATTTGTATCATTAAGTGAAAATAAAAAATCTGGGAAATAAATTGATGAATCATATAAATTACAATCTAATGAATTAACAGTTGAATTAAAATCCCTAAAAGTCCTACAATTATTCAGAAATGTACTGAATTTGTTGGAAATATAATCTGAATTTTTATAAAGCATTAAAAATGAAGTTGAACAAATTTTTTGATTTGGTGATAAAATTGAATAAATAATTTGTAAAACAGCAGAAAATTGTAATGCAACTGTCCTCCTTGAAGTTTCTAATAATTTAACTTCAATTGATAATGATTTAAAACCTCTTGAAATATGATAATGAGCTAATGAAAGATAAAGATCAGTTGAATAATTTAATACTTCATCATAACCTTGATTTTTCTTTGTATGGTATAAAGTTAAATAACTAACAGCAGTAGTCGAATGTTGTAAAAAATCATATAATGGACAATATTGTAAAGCTTTTAAAGTTAAAGTATGAAAAATATCACATGTTGATAAAATAAATGGGAAATTATTTAAATGATAAAAATTTAATTTAATAAATATCTCATTCATCATTGAATATGATAATAATGATTCATTAATATTTAATGAAAAAATTGAATTATAATCAATTTTATCACTAATTAATGATGGTTCTATTCCACTTTGTTTCATTTTTAAATTATTTTCCATAATTGTATGTTTAGGTAATCTAGTTGGATGTAAAATTGCATCTTTTACTAATTGAATATTAGTAAAAATATCAGCAGTAGTAGAATTATTATCATTGGAACCAGCCAATGATGATGGAGGATTGATTTTGGAAATAAATGGTAATGGTAATTCATAATTAGGATTTGTAATACTCTTTGGATCTTGAGAGTATTTTTCTTCGAATCTTTCAAGTAAATAATCTTGTGTACATCTATTAACAGAATAACGTTCATGAGGATTTTTAGCTAATTGAATTGAATCTGTTTGTGATGGGAAATAATTTTGTGGGTACTTTCTAAAAGCAGAATCTTCAAGTGAAGTTATTGATTCATCACTTGAACAATTATTCCCAGATGAACTAATACTTGAAAGTGAAGAAAGTGATTTTTTGCGAATTGGGGAAGTTTCCTCAGGGGATGGAAAGCTATTAGGGGTAGTAACAACACTTAATGGTGTTAATCTTGGTATTTGTCCTTGAGGGAAATAAGGATGATATTCTGGGTAATTAAAAGTTTGATTTTGAGCAGTATAATATATACAACGTATACCACGTTTGACACATCTAACACAACTAGGAGTTGTTTCGTCACACTGATAATAATGTTAGTAAAGATATTCCTGTTATGAAAGAACAGTTTAAAGTACATACTTTAACTCTGCGACGTTTACAATCTGCACAGCCGTTCTTTGACTTCTTATGAGGTTTGCGAGTGTGTGGCATTTCAGTAAGGGGTGTCTTGATTATGTTTTAATGACTGATATGTTTGTGGTGTTTTGCTGACCTTTTTTAAAAGAGAGAAAGAAACAAGTGACTTGTGACACTCCAACTTTTAACTCTAATCAATCAATTGTTGAGAAGAAAGCCCACTTATCAGTAATGACTTTTAATGGTGTTTTAATTCCGCTTTTCCGCTAATTAATTGTAAGTTTTTTTTCGTTTAAAAGCGGATTCTGTTCGCTGCTTTTATCCGTATACACTGGTTTTACTCCCCTGTTGTTGATCCTCTTGGTTCAATTACTACACTGTTTTTTTGTCTCGGATTTGTATAGAAGATTGGAAACCATAAAGCTTTTTTTTTCGTTGCTCAGCAATTTATTTATTTTTTCCTCAAATTCTAGACGCCGTTCTATTATTCCCCCCTTTATGTTTAAGACATTGACCTGATTTAAAAACCGCATTATGTCAATTGAATATTATACTAGTGATACAGTTACTTAGTTACTAATTTACTTAACAAAATGATACGACAGTATTTCCAAATGGCATTGTCCGGAAATTTACGTCACCTCACGTGACAGATTGCTCTTTTTGTTCATTATTTTATATTATATATATATATAGCTAGAAATATAATTCAAAATTCAACGGCATTCAATTCAAATTCATAAGTGTCTAATGTCATATTCAAAAAATATGAAAGAATAAAACTAAAATTTTCACTCTTTTGTCTAATGAAACCTGCCTTTTTCAAAATTTCAATATCTCTAGTTTCAAATGAGTAAATTTTAATTCTTAATTTAAAATCTTTTTTAGTTTCTAATAACTTTTTAAATGTTAAACCAAGTACATCCCTAAACATATCTGCTTTAACATAAACTCTTCTAATCCCATACCCTGAAATTTCATAAGTTTCATCATCATCATCATCATCATCAATTGGTTTTTTAATTAAAAATGCAATTGGGGTATTCCTATAATCAATAACAACTGAATTATTTTTAAAAAAATTAATAATTTCCTTTTCATCCTTTTTAGGATTTTTAATATTCTTAATAGTTGAATATTCATTTAAATCATTACCGAAATATTCAATCATTTTATTTGGTACATTTTCAGATTCAAATTGAATCCATGAAGTTTGATATTTTAAAAAAATGAAAATAATTGATAATGAAAAAATTAATGTTAACCCCATTTGGACTAAGTCATCCCTGAAATAACTATTTTTAATTAATTTTTTAAATGCTTCAAAATAGCCATCTTTTAATAAATAATCACTAATATAACCATTAAATTTATGATAAACTAATATACCAAAAAGTCCCATAGTACCGGATGAGAAAATTCTTGAATCTAAAATTGATTTAATTAATAATGATTTCCTTTGTAAAATATAATCCATTTGTAAATTAATAATAGCTTCAGATTTATCAGGGGTAATCCAATTAGATCCAATAATAGCAGGTTCACTTTCAGGTAATGGTTCATCTAAATGTGCATCAATTTGTTTAACTGAAGGTTTATTATTAATTTTCGTATTCTTCTCACTATTTTCCTTTTTCAATGAATCATTGGATTTCCCATTAACACTATCTTGGATCTCACTAAAAGTAGGAGGCCTGGCTGGATATTCTCCCTTCTTAACCATCTTGTTATATTCGATAAGAAAGTGTATATGCCAAGAATTGAAATAATCTCTATGTATAAAAAAAAAATAATAGCTTTGTTTCACCACGTGGTTCGAAAAAGTATTAAACTAGAATATTCGATAGTATTGGGGCATTATTGGGGATTATTTGCCTGCCATTGGTAAGCTAAAAGTTTATAGAATACGTAAGTTTAGTTCTCCTAATGAAAAATAAGCGTTTCGTCGAGATATTGGTGAAAATAAAGTTTAGCAGGAATTTCGTAATTCAAAATCAATTGTATTTTTATTTTAAAAAGGGTTAAATTAGTGAATATTGCTACTCATTTTTTAATCTACATTTCATTATAACTAACACACATGGAATATCCACATGAGCTAATTTTAACTTCTTTATCATTCATATTGAGGGATTTATTCTAATTTATGTACAGGCACAACTGGGTATTTGTCGTGGATACAAAATAAAATAAATACCAATTAGCACAACAGGAGACGTTTCTCAATGCTCCAACATAATCATAACATTTATAACACCCATTGTCCTATTTGGGAATACTTTGACGACGATTTCTTCAATATGAAGTTTTATCGTAGCCAGTTTATTATTCAAAAACGTGGTTTTAACCAAAATAATGTACATAATTTACCCATTTAAATACAATATAAAAAACTAAAAAACATAATGTGCATTACAGACCCAACAACACTTGAGATTAATGAAGTATAAATTTAAAAACGCAGCAATCGATTCACTCAATCGAACCCTACGTTTTAAAAAAAAATTTTTTTTTCTTCTTTTCTTGTATAACAAACTCTTATTCTTTACCCCCAATACCCAGTTCGTCATTGGTCATTACCTTATAGGTCAATTCGATGGACTGGGCAAATTGTCCCACTTAGTCTAACTCTTTCCAGAGTTAAGACTTTGTGAGAATAATTGTTGGGGGTAGATCAAACCATTTAAGTGCGTATCTCCGGGTAAAGATTGGTGGTCTTTATTGATAATCAATATGATCTACTCGGTCATAACCATTTAAACAGTTTTATAATATAAAAATTAAACAATAACCTTTAATAACATAATTATAATTAATTAAGTTGAACGTAATTACCAGGGAAAACACCTTGAACTCCATTAAGATTACCAGTCCACCAACCATTTTGATCCGGTGTTCTTTGAACAATTTGAATTAAATCTCCCGCCCTAAAAGTTAAATCACCAGCTGCTTGTGCTGTATAATCATATAAAGCAGTGCATGTTTCCCCAACAGGAGCTGGTGGAGTAGCTGAAATTGGTGAAGGTGAAGCAACTGCTAATGGTGTATAAGCAGGTGCTGGAGTTTCTTGTACTTGAGCATAAGGTGCCGTCGTCCCACCAAGTGGTGGTTTTTCCATTTTTTCCTGACCATAACCATAAACTGGTTGTTGTCCTCCTGGTGCTACACCAGGTTGTTGACCATAAGAAGTACCATTAGTTGTTCCATATGCTGATGTTGCTTGTGTACCATAAGCTGCGGTAGATCCTACCGTTGATGCTGTACCATATGTACCATAAGTCGAAGCACTTGCTGGTGGGGCACCGTAAGCACCAGCACCAGCACCAGCACCGGCACCGGCACCGGCCCCAGCACCATAAGCACCAGCACCAGCACCAACACCAGCACCATAAGCAGCAGCACCAGCAGCAGCCCCAACACCGGCACCATAAGCCCCAGGAGCCCCAGGGGCACCTGTACCAGCTGCTTGTGCTTCTTGTTGTAACTCAAATCTCCTCCTTGTTAATTCCATCTTATTCTTAGCATGACCAATTTTAAAATTAGTAATACCAATAGCTTCAGTTTGTGCTTCAACATCACCTCTCTTAATATTATAAGCTTCGATAATATCTTGTGACAGATCAAAATAAGGAATTTTCATTTCTTCCATTCTTGAAGCTAATGTATAAAAAACGTTTAATTGCATATAATATAATGAAACGAATAAAGGTTTAATAAATTGACCTTCTAATTGAAATAAAATTGGCAGTTCCTGTTTCATCATTTCATTATAATAATCAAATTCTTGTTGTGCAATTGCAACATCACTTTCATATTTATACATTTTTTCTTCATCCTTTGGTGTTCTATTACTTTTATTAGTAATTTTATTAAGAGAATTTTGATGCCTATCTAAATCCAATTGTTTATGATTTCTCTTTGTTGCCATTTTCCTAATTGACTTAATAATATCTAATAATTGATTAGCAGGATCAATAATTCTACTTTCAATTAATTCCAAATCTGGTTTTAAAGTATCCTTTAATTCATTAAGAATTTCATTATATTGTTCACATGCTTCAATACCTTCAGGGTTACCCTCAGGGATTGAACTATTTGGATCAGACATTCTACCAGAAATTGGTTTATAAATTTCTTCAATTGCTTTAGAGAACCCTAATTGATGATCAAGCATTTCATTAACTGCTTTATGATACCTCTTTGATTCTTCTGCTAATCTCTTTGTTTCATCCTCTAATTCTTTAAATCTTCTTTCTGCATCCATGTAAACTGCATCTTGAGTTGTTTCCCCCATGTTCAACTTCTGACGGAAGTTCTGTGGTGCACGCACAATTGCCTTTTGGAACCCTTTGAATGACATCTTAAATGTTGTTTATTGAATTTAATTAAAAGAAGGCGTTTTTTATTGTGAGTTTTCTTTCTGTCTGTCAATTAATTTAAAAAAACCCCAAAAACCAAGAAATTGGCAGTCACGTGACCAGCAGCAATCATAGATTGGTATTTCCCCCCCCCCCCCCTTTTTTTCTGTATAGCACAGGAAGAGTTGCGATTATTAAGAAGGAAACGTAACAGTCAACTCAAACTACTTGAATTGGAGTTCAAGTAACAAAAAAAAAATTAAATTTCAAAATGCTTCTTCACTAACTAACTGAGCATATTACATTATCCTATATAAAATTCAATTTGCATCCTAATTATTATGTAAAGTGTATTTAACAAATGAAAAAAAATTCAATATGATTCTATTTGGGTTCTAAATAAGTTTCAATAACATAAATTACTATTGTTAATTCCATTTTTCTTTAATATTTAAATTTAATTCAATTCAATTATCCATTTTTGGTAAAATATTTTAGATTCTTATAAACGAGTTAGTTACTTTTTCTGCTATTAAAACACACGTCCATTTAACAAATTGCAAATGGCCTCGCCGTCAAAATGGCTCAAGAGCTTTAAAAGAGACAGCACGAGCTCGATAATCTCCTCATCCAACTATTCGAACAGTCCCTCCAATTCTTCAACTACAAACCCTATTCTTGCACCGAAATTTCAAAAGAAATTAAATCCAACAGACGCGTTGTCTAATCCTACTATATTTGGTTCACCTATTGAGGTATCAACTTCTATTGCACATGGGACTGTTTTAGTGGGGGAAAATGAAAATTCAAAAGTTTATGGTCAAGTCCCATTGATTATAGTTTCATGTGGTGGGTTATTAAAGAAAAAGGGTATAGAAACTGAGGGGGTATTTAGGGTGGCTGGTTCATCCAAGAGATTACGTCAATTACAAGAAATCTTTAGTACACCACCTGATTATGGTGCTAATGAAACATGGGATAATTATACTGTACATGATGCAGCAAGTTTATTAAGAAGATATTTAACTGCATTACCTGAACCATTAGTACCATTTGATTTATATTTCGATTTTAGAAATGAATTATTAAAGAGACCTCATTTAGTTCAATATTTAAAGGATAAAGAAATTAAAATGATGTCCCCAAGTGAAAAGGAAGAAATTAAATTAAATGTTAAAAAATTAACAAAAGATCAAAAAAAGCAAATTATTGATGAAAGATCAAGTTTATTGAAAATTTATTCTCAATTATTTCAAAAAATTAAACCTGTTCAACGAAGGACCCTTTTTTATATACTTGATATGCTTCAACTTTTTCATATTAATTCAAAAATTAATAGAATGTCTGCTAAAAATTTATCATATATTTTTCAACCTAGTATCATTTTTCATCCTGAACATGAACTGAGCCCTGAAGAATATGCAATTTCTGGTCTGGTTTTGGAATTTTGTATTACTTACAGTTATAAAATTTTATCAGGAGTTGGTTTAACTAATGAAGAAACTAAAGAAAATGAAGAGGAGAACAATAAAGAAGAAGAAGAAGAAGAAGAAGAAGAAGAAGAAGAAGAAGAAGAAGAAGAAGAGGAGACCGAAATAAAACCACATGGTTCTTCTATTGAGCTTATGGTCCCACAAGCTTCAAATACAACAGCATCAGATTCGATCCAATCTTCTAAATTAGAAGCTCACGTTAGTAAATAAGTTTCCTCTTTCCCGCTATTTTAATTTTAATTGTGGAATTATTACTGCTATTTTTTTAATCTATTACTCATCTACTCTTTTCTCCTGTTATTGTGTTTTACCATTGTATATCTATAACTTGTTATATTATAAAAAAAGCTACATACACATAATAATTAAGATTTTTCTTCATCAGTACCCTTTAATGAATCCAAGATACCTTGATATTTACCATGACTTGAATTATTAGCCATTTTTAATTTTCTCTCTGCTTTATTGTACCATTCTTCTTGATCTTTACTATCAACTTCGAATAAATTCCCCATAGTAATTTCAGCTTCTGCAATATCAACCCAAGATTGAACATTTTCATCATCCCATGTCTTTTCTAAATATTCTAAAGCTTGACCAACTAATTTTTTAGCATCCATTTGAGCATTTTCAGCTTCCAATTTTTCTTCCTTTGTTGGTTTGGCATCCTTTTCATAAGTTAAAGCAGTGAAAACTAAAATTGGATGTTCAGCTTCCATTAAATAACTTTGACCTAATTTCTTAAAAACACTCATTTTTAATTTTGGATCTTCAACTTTATCCTTAATTTCAATCATGGCATTTCTCCAAAAATTATTAAAATCATCAGTTTGTTGAACTTTATACAATGGATGATCTTTTTCTAATTGAATTTGATTTTCATCTAATAAATCATCCTCTTCTTCATTATCAGAATCATAAACTTCTGCATGTTGAGCTTCATCACCAAATTTATCAATTAATTCTAATAAATCATCCAAGGTATCTAATATATTAATGACCCATTTCTTTTGTAAGAGAGAATTAGAATCTTTTGATTTAATACCTTCATTCCAATTATAAATGACATTTTCAAACATTTTAAAAACATCTAAATCTTTTAATTTTGAATCTAATGTTAATTTACCAATTATAACACCAATTTCATTTAAACCAATGACACATTTAGCTAATTTACCTATATTACTATTTTCAACAGTTTGAATTTTTTCATTTGAAAAATCGATCCAACCTTGTGATTCATCAGATTGAAATTTAGACATTTCACTTAAAGCCATTGAATAAATTGAAATGAATTCTTCATTATTTTTAGTGATTTCTTCAGTAATATTTCTTTCTAATCTATCACACTCATTAATGATACCATTAAGAATTAATTCATTATCCTGTTCGGAATTAATCCATGTTTCCCAAAGTGCTAATAATTCACCAAATTCAGTAGTTGGTTGATTAGATTTTAATTCAACAGTTAAAACTTGTTCATTAGATTCTGGTTTAGAAGAATCATTTTCAATAGGAGTTTCAGATTTACTCTTTTTGTTTTGAGAAGCTTTACCTAAACCTAACTTTCTCTTTGGTGCCATATTTATATGATAAATTTAAACTAGACAAAGAGAGTGGCATGAGGTGAAAAAAAAAAAATTATCAGTATGCATCTATCGATCGATGCTCATGTCAATTTCAACCCCCCATTGTTTGTGTATGTTTATAACGTTTATTATGCCTTTATATATCAAATGTTTTTTTTATTAAATTTACACAGAACAGCTGTTTTTACGCTGGAGATTGGACATTTTTTAAATAACCAACGATTTTCCCCAAATCAGTTTCATCATCAACAACGTTACCACTTTCAACAATATCGAATTCTAATTTATCATCCAATTTCCCATAAACATCACAAGCATAACCCATAATAATTAACCCAGGAGGTCTAGATTCTACTTTATTACAAACTTCAACTAATGAACCTAATCTAGTTGTAATTATTCTTTCATCACCACATGAAGCTCTTTCAACAATTTTAACTGGTAAATCTTTTGGCCAATTTTTAGATTGTAAAATTGGTAAAATATCAACGATACGTTTAATACTCATTAAAAATATAGTTGTTCTCTTTTTTTCAAAAATTGGTAAATTATCAGGAATTGCACCTGCTTTACCAACACCGGTACAAATTAAAACTTGATCAGCTACACCTCTATGAGTTGTTGGGACACCAGCTCTTGCACATGCAACAAATGCACTAGTTAAACCATTTAAAACTTCAACTTTAAATCCATGTTGATTAAACCAAAGCCATTCTTCACCACCACGACCAAAAATATATGGATCACCTTGTTTTAATCTTAAAACATTTTTACCCTGTTTTAAAGCTTCTAAACCAATATCTAATAATTGTTGTTGAGCTAAATCTGCATTACCAGGGAATTTTTTAGCAATGAAAACTTCAGTTGTTTGTGGAATTAAATTAAGAATTTCTTGTGGTACTAATTTATCAGCTAATACTAAATCAGCTTCATAAATTTCATTAATTGCACCTAATGTTAAATTAGAAATAGACCCAGGACCAGAACCAATTAGGGAAATTTTACCCCTTTTAACAATTTGTTCAGGCATATTATTATCTCGATTTGATTTAATTGTATTTGTTAAATCATCAATTGAAAGATTATTCAATTTAGAAAGTGGGTAATAATCAATAATTTGTGATAACCATTTAATACATTCTTTAGAATCTTCACCTTGTGATTTTAATGTATCTCTTAATTTACCAACATTAATAATAATTTCATCAATATTTGGTGGTAAAGATTTAATAATTTCTCTTTTAATTCTACTTGCCATTTTACAACCTTTTAATGAAGTTGAAATAGAAACAGATAATGGACCATTTGTATAAATAGCTGGACAAGTAAATGAACTTAATTTTGGTAAATTATGAACATTAATTGGGATTCTATTTTTGAAACAAAATTCACTAATTTCATCCCTTTTTGAATCTTCTATAGTATTAAATACAAATACAGAATCAACGAAAGTAGTACCATTTTTAAGTTTAGTTAATTCATCCAAATTTAATTGTTGTTCATTATTATATGAATGAATTAAAACATTTGAATAATTTTCATTATTTAAATTTTCATTGGTGTAAATATGAATAAATTGAGTATCATTTTGATTAAGTTGATCTAATCTAGCTAAAGTAGCAGAAGTTATATCATGTGAAATGATAGCAATGGTATCCCATTGGACGTTGATGTTCATCTTTTATAGATTGACAGGATAAAGAGTAAAGAGACTAAGATTAATAAAATCGGGGTTTGTTCATTACTTGGTATATTTGTCATTTTATATCAAACTTGCTCATGATGGAACCACAGTTTTTTAATTTTTTTAATTTTTTAATTTTTTCGGGGGATTTGAATTTCAAAATGCAAAATAAAGCCACAAAATGACGATATAGGATAATAAAGATACATTAATAGTTGATAAAATCAACGAAAGTAAAAGTAAAAGTAAAAGTAAATTGTGATAAATCACAAGACTATTGTTAATGAAAAGTTTTTTTTACAGTCTTTCAATTTTTTTTTCATCTTCATAAGAAATAGATACGAAACACAATCAACGCATATAGACTGTGTATTACATTCATTGTAAACATATTACATTTTTTTTTTATTTTCTCAATTTTAAATATACAAATTAAATCTAGCTATCAGGGATTTTCCTTGGTTTTAACCAAATATTAACTGAAGAATGAGTACGACAAACGGGGCATTCTAATTTATTCAGTTTGGTAATGTTTTTAGCTGCCATTGTTTGGAAAAGACATTTTGAACATAAAGTATGACCACATTTAGTAGTCAATGGTTTAGTTGGTGGATCCAAACAAATGGGGCATATTAAAGGGCTTAGAGCATTCTCCAAGCAGCATATAAAGCTACAAGGATAGTGATGAAGATAAAAGCACCATAATTGGTTTCCTTAACGGCGGCAACTTTAGTAGATGATGGGTTAGAAACTGAACCTTTTTGAGTTTTAACTGGGGTTAAATCGTTAGTGCCAGCAGATGCAGCGGCTTGAGCAGCTGCAGCAACAGGTTCAACATCTTCAGCAATTGCAGTCATTTCTTCAACAGCCTTATAAGCAACACGTACCTTAGCTTGTTGTGGGACTCCTTGTGCTTCCAATTTGGCCCATTGGGCAGCAACTTCCTTGTTATCATAATGAGAATCAGTTTCAATACCGACAAACAGGAATTTATCCTTACATTTAGCACCAGTTAAAGGTTCTGAATCGGTACCTTGAAAAGTAATGGCAACGGTAGAAGATTGACCAGGGGCAATGGACCCACAATTTGGTCTAACACAATAAAGTTTAGGAGCTGTTGTTTTAACCTTAAAAACAAGGTATGATGATGTTGAATCGTTTTTAACAGAAACATTAATAGTCTGTTGTCTTCCAACCAACGGCGTGGTCAATTCAATAGATTTAGGAGCCACTTGCATTGATAGATTATCAACGATTAATAACAAACGTAGTTAGTTGTAGGGGCAAATTTTTTTCGTTTCAAGATCATTCGCGAAATTAATCAATTGAAAAAAAAAATATTGATTGTTATGATTATATGTTTATAACAAACTTATTATCCAAGGTAAAATCACTAATAATTATGATGATATAAGATGAATTCTAGAATGATTTGGCTATATATTGATACCAAACATGAAAAATGACATGTCTGCCCCATTTTTTTTTTTTTTTTTTTTTTTTTTCCCCCATTTGGATATCAGTTATCTTTAACCAGTTAAATCCAATTATTATTATTAGATATATGCACAATGTATTTACTAATGCTCTAAAATAGAGCATTTACTTAGGTTTAAAGTAAATTTTAGTACTAATATATATATAAATATAAGATGTCTATTTGGTTAAGACAACGTCATGGACTACATATATTTATTATTTCTTAAAGCTCTCATTTGCTTATACTAGTGAATAATAGGTCGTCCATCTGGTGATATCAACGTTTTGTTGAAACTGTATGTTCTGTTCCGAGTTTTTTTTTATGTTTGAAATGTCTTATCTCACATATCTCTCTCAATCAGTCAATATGGGCATAATTGAGATATTTCATTTATACTTTTTGATTTTATATCATTTGTTTATATGTAGATTTAGATTTAATACCAACTCAACAAACTCTTTTAATATTTATAATTCAACATATTAAAGATAAATATTCATTTAGCTTTAACCTTTAATTAACCTTTAATTATCTTTTATCTATATACATATATATATGGCTTACATATTATTTTTTAACATAATAAAAACCCTTTAAGTCCATTGAAAATAACTAACTTAAATTAATATCAATAGCTCATTCCGAATAACCCTTACTTATCCCATACACTGGGAAACTAAGTATAATACTTTTTTTTTCAAATCAAATTTCACTTACCAAACACGAAAAATGACACGACCGTTTATTTATTTTTTTTTTTTTTGAATAATTATCCATCCAATATTATTAGTGAAGTCAATTTAACTTAATAACTATTCCTCAATTCAATGAGATCGCGTGCAGATTCCCATATGTCGATACATACTGTTTACAACAACAATGGTTCAAATAACCAACAATTGCCTACATCCTATTACTCTCAAAGAACTAATTCAATAACTTCCTTATCTTCGTCCATTTATTCAACTGACGGCCCAGCTGTTAACATGGCCAATTATCAATTTAACCCTAGATTTGATCAATGCTTATTAGATTTTTACAATAATTACGTGTCACAACCAAATATTACACCATTTGATCATAATTTCCCACCATCCGGGATCCTGTCTAAAATAGCAAAATCTTTTTATGCTCAATTGGATGACAATATGTTAATTGATATGAGAGAACAAGTGACAATTGATATTAAATCGAATATTGCATTATTGTTAACTATAATTAGAATGAGATTATTAAGTTTAATTCAAAATGATTTAGAAATTAATTCAATACCATTAAGAAATCCATCATTTTATAGAACAGAATCAATTATTTCAATGGAGTCAAATATAGATATGGTTAATATACCTCAATTTTTCCCACCATTACCTCAACAACAACAGCAACAACAACCAAATGCTTTACAAACTCCTCCATTAGGATTCAATTCAGGAGCAATCCCATCACCACAACAATCTTCTCAACCAACATTACCTCAGCAACAACAACAACAACAACAACAACAAAATCAGCCATCACAACCACCGCAACCAGGTTATCATAACCCACATTTGTATCATACTAACAGTGGTAACAACCCATCATTACCGACATTAGATTTCAATACAAAGCGTAAGCATTCATTATCTAATTTAATTCCACCAAGTACAAGAGATTATTTTCAATTAAATTTAAAATCACCTGCTCTTTACTCTCCATTTGAGCAGGGGTTTCCATCACCATTTAGTAATACAACAAATGGGAACAATATCTTTTCGAACTCCGTATCAAACAATGCAACACTCCAACAACAACAACAACAACAACAACAACAACAAAATCAAGCACCGGGTACTTCAACAGAAAGCAATGATCTGAAAACAACATTAATGAGGAAAAGAGACAGTTTAAACCTGAAGAGAAACGGGAAATAATTAATAAGTTTCAATATGTGCGTGAATAAGAAATCAAATTTCAAATTTACAATAATGTATTTATATTCATTTCATTAACAATTTGGATGAATCGAAAACGAAGCCAATTAGTTTAATTCATACTTTTTCCTCTTAAATTTTTGTTAAATTTATTTCTTACTATACAATACTACACTATATTATACAATCATGTTTTATTTTATTTAGTCGATTCATCCAATGTACTATTTTATATTATTACAAATTTTTATTTTTTTTTGTATCTATACATAATTTACTCCAACAACTATTTATATGAAATATTAGGATAAACAGACAATATCTCTCTGTTATCTTACTTTAATAATTTTTTCTTGAAATGATTTGCTCAGGGTCTATTGTTAATTACATATTACATATATCTATGCATATCCATAATATGAAAAAAAACAGTACAAGACTCGAAGTTTTTTCTTAATTCCGTTCCTCGTAATTATAATATTATTATCGAACACTGTTTCCATTAAACTATAAATGTAAAAAAAAAATAAATCAAACTAAATCTTAGAAAGCTAAATTAACTACTAGTTTTTATTTAATCTTGCCATTCTTTGAACTTGTTAATTAAACCTCTAGTTGAAGCATCATGATTATCAACTTTAACATTTTTATCCTTTAATTCATCTAAAATGACTTTAGCTAAAACTTTACCTAATTCAACACCCCATTGATCAAATGAATTAATACCCCAAATAGCACCTTCAACAAATGTAACATGTTCATAATAAGCAATTAAAGCACCTAAAGTTTCTGGGGTAATCATTTCAACTAAAATAGAAGTAGTTGGTCTATTACCAGAAAATTGCTTATGTGGGACAAGGTTAGCTTGAGTACCTTCAGCTTTAACTTGTTCTTCAGTTTTACCCATTAATAAAGATTCAGCTTGAGCAAAGAAATTAGAAGCAAGCATTCTTTGATGTTTGTTATCTTCAATTGGGTTATGAGATTTAGCTGCTAAGATAAAATCAGCTGGAATTAATTTAGTACCTTGATGGACTAATTGGAAGAAAGAATGTTGAGCATTAGTAGTTGGTTCACCAAAAAGAACAACACCAGTTTCATATTGGACAAAATGTGAATCCTTAGTAACAGATTTACCATTTGATTCCATTGATAATTGTTGTAAATAAGCTGGGAAACGATGCATATATTGATCAAATGGGGCAACTAATTTAGTTTGAGCTTTATGGAAATTATTATACCAAATAGTTAATAAACCACCTAATAATGGAATATTAGATTCTAATGGGGTATTAACAAAATGATTATCCATTGATTCTGCACCCTTTAAGAATTTTTCAAAATTTTCAAAACCAATATAAATAGCAATTGATAAACCAATAGCTGACCAAACTGAATATCTACCACCAACCCAATTTTCAAAACCGAACATATTCTTTGGGTCAATACCGAATTTTTCAACTTCAACTTGATTAGTTGATAAAGCAGCAAAATGTTTAGCAATATCAGCAGAGGTAACACTAGAAGCTTTCAAAAACCAATTTTTGGCAGTATCAGCATTGGCACAAGTTTCAGCAGTAGTGAAAGTTTTTGAAGCAATTAAGAATAAGGTGGTTTCAGGGTTACATAATTTCAAAGTTTCGGCAATATGAGTCCCGTCAACATTTGAAACAAAATGGACTTTAATTGTTTCATGAGCGTAAGGTTTCAAAGCTTCAGTAACCATAACAGGACCTAAATCAGAACCACCAATACCAATATTAACAACAGATTCAATGGATTTACCAGTGTAACCTTTCCATTCCCCGGAACGAATTTGATTAGAGAATTCTTTCATATGTTGTAAAACAGCATCAACTTCAGGGGTGACGTTCTTACCATCAACACTCATTGGTTTAAGGGATCTGTTACGAAGGGCAACGTGATAAACTGCTCTGTCTTCAGTGTTGTTGATATGTTCACCAGCAAACATTTCATCACGTAATTGTTCAACTTTGGCTTCTTTAGCCAATTCAATAAGAGCAGATAAAATTTCACCATCAATGAGATTCTTAGAGTAATCAAAGAGGATTTGGGACCCATTGAAGTTTGCAAAATTATGGGAAAGAGTTTCAAAACGAGTTGGATCAGCGGCAAAAGCGTCCTTAGCAGAAAAGTTTTTCCCACGGGAGTCATAAAGGGCTTGTAAATTAGCCCAGGCAGAAAGATTCAAAGGTGATGTCATTTCAATTGAGGTGATTTGTTAGTTAATTAATGATAATTATGGGGGAAAAGAAGAGAATAAGAATAAAATCATTTTTATTTTTCCATACAAACAGGCTCATGATCGAAATTCGGACCATGGCTTTGCGAAATAATCTTGCGGACTTCATTTAGCTTTTCTGAAATCTCAGTTTCATTTTGACCAGACGCTACTGCAACTAGAAGCCTTAATTGCGCTTTTTTGAGTAAATTCGTGTTTTTCAGTGCTTGTTTTTGTGCATTTTGACTATTTTGCCCATCGTTTTCTACTAAAACTGCCATTGGATCCCATATATCGGGCACACGTCTCGGAGGCCACGTAGTAGCAACCTTAACTGTATCTAAACCAACTAGAGGCACCCCCATTGGCCCCATTGGCTCTGTTTTTTCCTTTTGAAAATCGTTTTCAAGAGTTCTTGGAGCTCCGAAAACAGGCGTGTTTGCCCCAATGTTTCCACGCTCACTTTTCACGTTAATGCTGCCAGTGCCCTGCGTAGAAACATCTGAAATGCTCTCCAAGGCATCCAAATCATCTTGGTCAACATTATAATCCATAGTTGATAATGCTAACTAGCTTTAAACAATAAAGTCTTGAAAACTTTTGTTGAAATCTTTATATTTACACTTTTGAATAGACACATTGATTGATAAAAAAAGGAGACTCTCTACTCTTTACAATGGCTTGGAAAAAGCTCTTATGGTATCGACAATCTTACCCTGATAATTATACACATCCTCATTTTCTTTATCAACTTAAAAGAAACTCAACTGTTGTCCAATATTCACCAAGACAACTCATTTTTGATTTTTCAATTGTTTCTCTTCATATATCCAATATCACACTTGTTGTCTTGGTATTTTATGGATTATATCGATTAGAATGGAATCCAATAATAGTAACGGTTATAAGCAGTATCATAACCGTCATCGGCTACATAGTGTATGCCTTAACTATTCGTATACGAAGTAGTGATCATTTAATTCATACCCAAAGAGAGAAACTTAATTTATTAATAAATAATAATAGTGGAAATACAACACAATATTCCTCCTTTGCATCACCAACTGAAAACATTTCTAATAATATTATTAATGATTTGTCAAATTTACCACCATTACAATCAACATCTTCTTGGAGGACATTTAAATCAGCATTATTAATTATCTTCTACCTTTTAACATTATCACCAGTTTTGAAATCATTAACTAATTCTACTTCTAGTGATTCTATTTGGGCATTGTCTGTTTGGTTATGTTTATTAAATGTTTTATTCAATGATTTTAAAATTGATTTTTCGAAAAATATATCAATCTTACAAAGTCCTGAAAATGATTCTAATTTATCTCATAATATATCATTATCTAATGCTATTGTTTTAGCATCTAGATTAAATTCAAATTTAACAGCATTTTGCTTCATTTTATTCTCAATTCAAATTTCAGGGTTGTTCCCAAAATTTAATAATTTCACAAGGGAGAATAAATTTATTAATTTTCATTTATTTCAACTTTGTTCACTTTTAATCATTGTTGATTACCTTATATACGTTATTTTTGGTTTAAATTGGGTGATGATGTGGATATCTTGTCATTTATTAATTATTTTAGGAGGTCCATTTTATTTCTTACAATTACAAAAATACAAGGAAGAATTACAAGGTCCTTGGGACCCTGCAATGCCAAAATTAAGTACACATTCTTAAATTAAATACATATATCTATTATCTATCATGTTTTATAATTCTTTTCTATGTTAATGTATAATCACATACACTTCATTTGATTTTATTATTTTATTTTTTCTTTACAGTACAATAACATTAACAAGCAATTATACAATAAGTTATTACTCTCTAAAGACACCACCAACTAAACATAAATTCCTTCTAGTGAAATGAACTTTAAAAACAGGGGTCCTCTTTGTGAAATAAACAGCCATATGATCAGGCGTTCCATGTATATTATTAACTTTAAGAGCTTGAGCTTGAGCTTGAGCTTGTGATTGTACATTAGAATTTGAATTACCATTATTATTACCATTTGATAAATCATCATCATTTATACCAAATCTTTCAGGTTGTGAATCAGCATTTGAATCACTTGTACCTTTTTTAACATCCCAAACTCTAACAGAATTATCCTCACCACCTGATACTATAACATTACCATCTCTTGACCATTTTAAATCATAAATACATGATCTACCATGACCCCTCATTGTTTTTAACCTTCTACCTGATCCAATATCCCATATATTAATTATCCCATCTTCACCACCTGATGCAAGCCATCTACCATCAGGTGAACATTCCATTGCTGATATACCACTTGAATGACCCATAAATAATCTAACAGATTCACCCTTATTTATATCCCACATTCTAATTGTTTTATCACTTGAACCAGTAAATACATAAGTTGAATTTGGATGAAATTTAACAACATCAACATCATTTAAATGACCTGCAAAAACTCTTAATGGATAAATATGATCACAAGACCATAATCTTGCAGTTTGATCATGTGAACCAGTTAAAAAATAATGACCAAGTGGTGAAAATTCAACATCCCAAACAGGTGAATTATGACCTCTATAATTAACTAAACCTGTAAATGTATCCATTGACCATAATCTAACAGTTGAATCTTCTGATGATGATAAAAGATAATGATTATCAGGTGAAAATGATAAACCATAAACTGAACCTGAATGACCAATTAATCTTCTACTATTATTCATTGGTATACCATCAAAATTTTGTTGATTATTAAATGAATCATTTTTTAAAACAGATTTTAATGGTGAACCATCAATTGACCAAATTTTAATAAATGAATCTTGAAACCCACCTGCAACAATTGTTGAATCATCATTAAATTCTAAACTTGTTAAATCATCATTGGTATTATGAAATGTATACATACAAACAGATGGTAAAGAAGCTTGTGATGGATTAATATTAATTTTAGATCTTGAATCATTAATTTCAGCAATTTTCCTCTTAATATCCATTGCAGTTTTAGGTGGTAATGGTAAAGAATCTTTTGCAGGGTTATTTTCATCATTTGAATCAATTTTAAAATTCTTTTCATATTCTTCCATTAAAGTAATTTTAGTTTTATCCTTTGATTTTTCATCCTTTAATTTTAATTCAGCTTCTAATTCTTTAGTAAATTCAGGATCTTCTTGCATTTTACCTAATTTTAATGGGGTTTCATTTTTTGCTTTAAATTCACTTGTTGTCATTTTAATATCACCAGATGTACCACCATCTTCATCATTATTTGTATGTGCAACATCATCATCATCATCACTTAATTTAACTAATTCATAAATTTGAGGTATACCTTCAATATTTTCTAATGGTTGTTGATCATCAGTTTCCTTTGTTGTAACTTCTAATTGAGTTGTAATTTCTAAATGATCATTTAAAATTCTAACAATTACTGCACCACCAATAGCTTGATTTTCATTTAAGAACCCTAAAATCAAATTTAAAGTTGTTTGAGAAACATTAACTCTATATTTATTATTTAAGAACAATTTTGAAATTTGATTTTCTTGTAAACTTGGAATTGAATTTATAGAATCAAGAGATTTTAATTCATCACCATGATTCATTATATGATCATGTTTAAATTTATCAAAAAATATCCTTGCTTGTTCTAAATTTAATTTAATTAAATTTAAATATGAATGAACAAAAATTGGGTACATGAATTTTTCTAATTCATATTTGTACATTTCTAAAGAATTTTCCATCCATGAATGAAGCATAGTATATGCTCTTGCATAAAGTGTTGTAATATCATTAACTGAACCATCAAAATTAGCAGTAGCAGGTGTAAGCATTTGAGTTTTAGGACCCATGATTTTTGATTGTTCAAGCCTAAGCATTGCCTCAGTTTGGGTAAAGCCCTTTTTGGAAAGGTACTCCAAAACCAAACGGGAAATGTCCACGGATGATGACTGTTTTTGTTGATTGGACATACCTGTTTTAAAAGAAATCCTTTGTAAATATATTTTACACACAAACAAAAGATGAATTTTTAAATGTCGACCAGTAAAAAAAAATAAAAAAAACAAAATGCTCAGCAACTATTAACCAAGTAGACCAAATTTAATTGTGAAATTAACTATTAAGTTTTAAATTAAAATAAATAATTGTAAACGTTATCAATAAAAAGAAATACAAAACTAATCAGGCAATTTCATTTATGTTTAGAAAGATCATGGGGAGGACAAATTTGCAAACCGGTAACAAAAAAATCTCCATTAAATCCAAATCTGCATTTATTGAGTCTTCTTTTCAGCCTTGGCCAATTGTTGTTTCAATTCGTTCATCAAGAACTCATGTTTAACACGATCATCTTCGTATTTGGCAAAGAAAACAGTACATTGGATGAGAACAACACCTAAAAGAAGGAAGACAATCATTGTTTCACTAGCAGCAACGACAGACATGGAAGTAACAGGATCATAATCCCCCCATTGACCAGCCTTTGCTGAAAGTACACCGAATCTCACATTGGAGATATAAACACAAGCAGATAAACCATAGGCAGCTAAAGTCCCATATTCGACGTATTCAATATCAGCAGCTGGACGAGCACATTTGATAACACAGCCAAGCATACCAACGATAATAACACCGTACATAGTATATGGCATGAATTTAGGTGTTTCGAGCCATTTGACATAGTGGTCGATCACAGATTGGACTTGTTCAGCAGTCGCGTCGTAAGTCCAAAGAACGTGGTAATCGTAAGGCCAATTGGAGAACAAAACACCTAAAAGAAAGGCAGAAGACACGATCACAAGCAAGGTGGCCAATGGGATCACACGTTGAGATAAACTGGCCATTTGTTATTAATCTTTTAAGAAGAATAAGTAATATACGGCATTGAATGATTTTTTTTTTCCATTATCTTTGAAATTTAAAATTTCAAGTCATTATTGTATAACAACTTATTCAAATTCAAATTCAAATTCAAATTCAAATTCAAATTATTATTATTATTATTATAGTTTAAACATAAATACATAAGGTTATTGAACAAATTATTTTTGTTGTTGACCACCATACTTAGATCTCCATTCTTCGATTTTCTTTTCATCAATTCTACCAAAGAGATATTTGGCTTGGCCAATACAATGGCCACCTTGAATCCATTGATCAATTTCATCTGGGATACGTAAAGCTGGAACATTAAGAATTTCACAAATATCCTTAGAAACTTCTGGCATATAAGGACCAATGATGGCAGATAAAAGGTAAACAATGTTTAACCCAAGACCAACAACAGCATCAGATCTATCTGGTTCATTTTCATAAAGGGAATTATCCAGTTTATTATCTTGAAGGAATTGATTACCTCTTGATGATAAAAGCATAGCAGTTTCTAAACCCTTTCTTAAATGAGATGATTCCATATCTTCTAAATAAGTTTTTAATAAAACATTGAAATCATTTGAAGCAATTTCACCCCAATTTGGACATTTAGAAACATCAAAATTTGGAACAACACCATTATATTTAGCATTGACAAATTTAACAATTCTATTAACGAAATTACCCAAATTAGCTAATAATTCACTATTATTCTTAGTAACAAATTCAGTCCATGAAAATTGAGAATCTTGATTTTCTGGTCTAACACTTGCTAAATAATATCTCCAAACAGATGGTGAAATACCAGTATCCTTAGCATTGTTACCAAACACACCAACACCTCTAGATTTAGAAAATTTACCACCTTCATATTGTAAATATTCAGTAGCAGAAAGATGATGTAATTTAGTCCATGGTTCTCTAGTACCAATTTCAGAAGCTGGGAAAACAACTGTATGGAAAGGAACATTATCCTTACCCATAAATTGATAAAGTTGAACATCATTATTTTCAGTCTTCCACCATTTTTTCCAATCATCAGTATAATTAGCAGTAATTGAAATATAACCAATAGTTGCATCGAACCAAACGTATAAAACTTTATCTTGGAAACCCTTTAATGGAACTGGTGTACCCCAAACTAAATCTCTAGTAATACATCTTGGTCTTAAACCTTCCTTTAACCATGAATTAGTAATAGTTTTAACATTTTTAGTCCAATTACCTTCTTCAGATTGTTTTTTAACCCATTGTTCTAATTCTGGTTGTAATTTATCTAATGATAAGAAAATATGATCAGAATTTTTTGGGATTGGTGTAGCATTATCTAATTTACATCTTGGTTTAATTAATTCAAATGAATCTAATAATGAACCACATTTATCACATTGATCACCTCTTGCATCTTCATAATGACATTTTGGACATTCACCTTCAACATATCTATCAGCTAAATAACCATTATGTTCAGGACAATATAATTGTCTCATAGTTTGTTTTTCTAAGAAACCATTTTCATATAATTTATTAAAAATATCTTGAGCAATTTCAGTTTGCTTTTCAGTTGTTGTTCTACCAAAATGATCAAACCCAATTTGAAACCAATCATAAACTTGTTTATGAATTGCATGATATTTAGTACATAATTCTCTTGGTGTAACACCTTCTTCTAAAGCTTTGGTTTCAGTTGCTGTACCATATTCATCAGTACCACAAATGAATAAAGTATTATAATTTCTTGATTTACAATATCTAGCATAAATATCAGCTGATAAAACAGAACCAACAATATTACCTAAATGTGGGACATTATTAACATATGGTAAAGCAGAAGTAATTAAAATATTTCTTTCACCATCCTTTGGGATAATATTTTTAGATTGGACATTAACTTGATGATTTGGTAAAATGTTAACCTTTTTAGTATTTTCTAATTTTGGTCTTTCTTGTTTAGTATTAGCCAGGGCAAAATTTAAAGCTTTATGGACTTTAAAAAGTTTAGAAAATTGTTCAAACCATGCATTTGGTGATTTGACTAATTCTTTATAATTATCAGCAAAGGAAATAATTTGAGTAATATCTTGATCATCAACTTCTGAAAATTCTGTTTTAGTTGAAATAACACCAAAGACAGTTTCATCATTAGTCTTAATAGCCTTTAAATATTCAACGATAGTGTTAACATGGAATAAATTGAACCCTGTCTTTGGATCAATTAATAAATGTTGTGCGTCCTTTTCGGTTTCTGGAAGTTTATCAGTAAAAACAAGGGAAGCAATGGCAAGCTTGATGTTATCACTCAAGGCTTGCGCATCCTTACCAAATGAAAGGTTCAAAACAACTGACATTTAAAACGATGTGAATGGCAAAGTGAAATGGAAGACTCATAGGGGGGGGGGGAAGAAAAATTTTTTATCAGCGTATAAGTTACTCATTTCAGTTTAATTAATTTTCGATTCTTTAATGTTTATTAATTATGTGAGTATAATAGTAATTAATTGATTGAAGTTACTTATATATATAGATGATCTATTAAATGATTTTTCTATTAAGAAATACATTCTTTTCAGTTAAGTGAACATTACTCGCTCAGCTGTAATCACCATGAATTTTAAAGTAATCTTCTATTCCTCTTCAATAAAACAATACTAATATATATATATTACTAATACCAAGCCCAATTCAACTATCCAATTAATCCGTCGTTCTACACTAATAATAATAATAATACTCAGCATAAAAATATTTTGCTCATGCAGAAAACTCATTCATTTTCATTATAAATATATGATACAATCCCCCCAATACATTTCTTTCTTGCTATTATTTTAAAGAAAACACTTTAAAAATGTTACTTAAATTAACAACATTAGTTACATCTGTTCTTGCATTGACAATGGCATCATCATCTCTTTCACAAGATGAAACAACATATGAAAATTATCAATTATCATCAGAATTAGATTTCAATTCAATGGCTTCTAATTATGAACCATTCCCTATAATTTACAAAGATGAATTCAAAAGATATGCAAAATTTGCTTCAATTGCTTATTGTACACGTTCATCAAAAGGTTTAAAAAATGGTGAAATTATTAATGCATGTGGTGAAGATTATTCACTTTGTGTTAATTATAAAGAGGGTGAAATTAAAATTATGAATATTTATAGAGGTAGTGTTAATGGTGTTATTTTTAAAGATGATAAAAATGAGGAATTAATTTGGGCTTTTAAAGGTACAACAAATACAAATGAATGGATTTTAAATTCACATACAGAAATTGTTAAATATAAATCTTATTTAACAGGGGAATCATTTTGTGAAGCTTGTTTTGTTCATTCTGGATTTTATTCTGGTGGTAAGGAAATTTGGGATAATCAATTTAATCAATTTAATCAATTATCTGATAAATACCCAAATTATAAATTAATAATTACTGGTCATTCATTAGGTGGTGCAATTGGTAATTTAATTGGTACAGAACTTAAAACAAGTTCAAAAAAGGATATTAAATTAATCACATTTGGTCAACCAAAAGTTGTTACTATTAATTCAAGTAATTTTCAAGATGATTTATGGGGGTTAATGGATTTAAATGGTGGTGAATCTAAATCTGGTGAAATTCCAATCGGTTATATTAGATTAATTAATAAAAATGATGTTGTTCATTTAGTACCATTAACTAAAATGGGATTTAAACATTCAGGTGTTGAAATTGTATTTAAAAAGGGTGAAATCCCTGCAAGGGTTGATGATGCAATTATTAGATCAAATGTTGATAAAAAAGTATTAAGAAAGGAAGAAAGAAAAGTCCCTAATGTTTTATTCAAATTTGCTGTTACTAAGAATGCACATAAGAGTTTTTTCGTTTTAATGGAGCAATGTTTAAAGGAAAAGAAGAGGGGGACAGCTTAAGTGTGTTTATCTATTTTTATCTATGTGTAATAGTATCGTGATTTTAATTTTTTTTTTGCTGAGCGGTTATTATTAACCCAACAAAACAAATGATTAAAAAGTGGGAGTTAATTTGTTAAAAGCATTCAATTGGATGAAGGGATTCACTTATAATTTTATTGTGATCATTTAGTTAGTAAATTATTAAACATTATACTAATTAGAATGTATACATCAAAAAGAGGTACAAGAGAAACAAAATGAAACATACAAAACTAAAACGAAAATTAAACGGTAAACAAATGTAAATTAAAAGCATATATATTAAACGGATTATGGGGAAAAATTATGTAGAAAATAGTAATAAAGATATATATATAAACAAGTATTAGACTGAACTCCAATTCAACTAATGTTCATGGCCTTCAGCATCATTTTTTAAATGGAAAACTTCATGATGGTGATGATCAGAATCAGTATCTAATTCATGCATTAAACCAGAGGCAACGTCATAAATTAACCCATGAATTTCAATTTCACCATTAGTAAAAGCTTCAACAAATGAAGGATTTTTTTTAATGATATTAACAGAATTAATAACATTTAATTCAGATAAACGTTTACATTTATCATGAACATCATCAATTTGTTTTAATTCATCCAAATTTTCAGCTCTAACACCTCTAACAGGGGCTAACCAATGATCTAAAACACCACCAGTTTTCTTATTTGAAAGTGAAGCCCAAACACCACCACAATCAGTATGACCACAAACAATAACTTTTTTAACTTGTAAAACTTCAATTGCAAATTGAAGAGCTGATTGTGATGATAAATCAGAAGTATTAATAACATTAGCAATATTTCTTAAAGTGAAAACTTCACCTGGTAAACAACCTAAAGCTGTACATTCATTAATTCTAGAATCAGAACAACCAATCCAAAGTGTATGTGGGGATTGACCCTTACCAGAACGAGGAATAATTTCAGGATGGGCGGCATTCAAGGCATCAGTTGCCATTTTATTAGATTCAAGGTAATCCTTTAATGTTGAATTCTTTGAAAGTCTAAATGGATATTGGTCTTGCTGTTTAACCTCACCACCAGAAAATGGAGGAGGGGCAAACGTTTGAGGCATAGCTGCGACAGAGTGTTTAAGTAATTGAGGATCAACAGCAGACATTTTAGTGAATTTGGTGAATAATTTGAACGAAGGAATTGTGGCGATTGTAGCTCTTGGTCTTCAATTTAATTAATTCAATTTAATTAATAAAATTGTGGATCCCACTTTCCTTTTATACAATTGTTGCTGAGCAAATGACATCAGAAGAAAAAAAATGACAAAATTTTTTTTTTTGAGTCAAAGTGATGTCACCTGCTCATCTGCTCATCTGCTCAGCAGACCCGGAGACGACCGCCGCCACAGTTGCAGTTTCACCACCAGAAGTGAATCCATCACCAAAAATACCCTCTAAATCAAATAAATCACCAACTAAATCAACACTGTCACCAATTAAAAAATCATCGAATACATTAAAATTATTAAATATTGGTTGTTGCTGTTGCTGTTGTTGCTGTTGCTGTTGCTGTTGATATATTGGTTGATTTCTTAATTCTTTATCCCATGCTATCCTAGCTCTATTATACCCAATACCAAATACCATCTTTAACTTTTTATCAATACCATTAAAAAATTTAGATGTTAATGGCCAAATTTTTGAATGTGTATTTAATGAATCCATAAATGTGAAAAACCAATTTCTTAATTCCCTTTCTCTTTGTAATGATCTTGATTCTTCATATGACATTTGTTGTTGAGAAGTCACACCATTTTGTTGAAAATTTACAACCCATTTAGATTTTGATCTTGATTCTGGGTATTCTTGTGAATCACCTAACATTAAAACAATTGAAACCCCAATAATTGCACAATAAACTAATAAAACAGATCCATTAGTTTCAAGTGGTGTTGATAATATAATTGTTAATTCTCTTAAACATTTAACTACTAATGACATTACATTACTTTCTAATAATTGAATTGATGAATGTTTTTCATATTTACCAATATCTAATTTACGTTTAATAAATGGTTTATTCATACATAATAAAACCAAATAATAAAATAAAACATGATTCATTCTTGGTAATGATTTTGATTTTTCAATTAATGATTCAATCCCTAATTCAATTTCATTTTCATTAGTTGTCCATTGTAAATCATTGGGTAAATTAAATCTCCAATTGGCAATTTGATTATTAAAAAATTCAATATTTGTTAATCTATCAAATAATAATGAACTTTCAACTGTTGGACTAATACCACCACCACCAGCACTACCACCCGGATGATTATTATTATTAATAGTAGTAGATGAAAGAATAAAAACTTTCCCAATTGATTCTTCAATTAATGTTGATAATTTAACAACTTCTCTTAAAGGAGTTGCAACATCAATAACTGAATCATCACCATTCCAATTAAATTCTTTAATCCAATCTAAATCTGGTACACGTTCACTTGGTTGAATTGTTGAATCAACTATATGTAAACTAAAAGGTCTACCGAAAATTAAACTTAATAAATGATCAACAACAAAACAACCCCAATAAATTCTACTTTTAAATTTAATTGTTAAATCACTAACATTATTAATTGGTGAAAGATGAAAACCTAAATTAATTCCAATTCTAAAACCTAAACCAGTTAATAACCAACCTGATTCATTTCTACCATGATAAATATCATATAAACCTAATAAAATAAATGATTGTAATGTTGGTATTGAAGATTTTGAACTTAAATTTAATAATAATCTATTCTTTGCAATATTATAATAAAAATTATCTTGATTAAAATTTGGATCATGTAATGAACCAAGTGAACATATTGCATAAACTAATTCTTTTGTACAATAATTTGCATTTGTTAAAGGTCTTGGATGATGAAAATCAATTAAAAAAGTTTCACGTGGGATAAACATATGAATATCTGGGTACATATGTTGAAAAAATAATTTAATATGTTTTAATATTTCAGGATTTTTATTTAATAAATGAAGTGTTGATGTTGTTGTTAATGTATCAACTTGTTTATTAATTGATTCATTTCTTTTATTTTTCCTTGAATTATTATTATTATTATTATTATCAGCATTATTATTATTATTTATATTATTATTATTCAATTGCTGATTATTCCCTAAATGTGAATTTTGACCATCATATTCATCTTGTTGATTAAAAATTGAAGTAGGACCATAAGCTGACCAAATATATTTAGGATCATCATTATCAATATTATTAAAAACTCCAGGTTTTGGATATTTATTAGTCAATGAATTTTCAACAACATGTAAATTAGGGAATGCAATATCAGGTAAAATCTTTGCTTTAATACCAGTTTCATTAAGAGTTGAAAGAAGTTGTTGATTTTGATTTGAAAGATAATCTAATTGTGATTCCAATTGAATAACTCGATGTTTAAGTGTTTCCATATCATTATTTGAAGGTCTAGTTGATCTCTTATCAGGAGATGGTGTACAAGAATAGCCAATTTTAACACAAGTAACACAAGGGATCCCTCCTAAACATTTGATCTTGCGGTGTTTACACCGGACACACGTTGGATTACGCGTGTGTGTTGAATATGATTTAGGCATTTTAATTTGTTGATTTAATCATAAAGAAATGGCTTGGCATTATTATCTTAGCGGAAAAGTTGAACAAATAGCCGTAATTTTTTTTTTTTTCATTATTTTGTTTGAATTCAAAATAAATAAATAAATAAATAAAAAAACGTATTCTCTCAAGATATTACCATGTTTAGTATCAAAATGCGCCAAATTTCAATATTATTAACAAATATCTTATTAAAACTTCCATTATAATTTAATATTAATTAACATTTTAACCCGCGTTTTTTAAAACTTTTTCAAGTAACTAATTTTGACGTACGTCCAATTTTTCGTTTCTTTTCGAAACCCGCCACTTAAAATGGAAATTTGTTTTTTAAGTCGATTCAACAACTTCTTTCTTCAAAGTAACGCGTTTTCATTGCTATAAAAATGGCCCAACGCCAATCTGCTGCTGCTAGTGCCGCTGCCATGGCTGCATCAAGTCATAACCAAGTTGCGGCACCAATTTCCGGGGCTCAACAAGCGTCAAATTCCAACGTTTCTGCATCCCCTCAATCAAACAACAACAACAACAACAATAGTTCCCAATCTGTTGTAGGACTTCATTATAAAATTGGTAAAAAGATCGGTGAAGGTTCATTTGGGGTTATTTTTGAAGGTACTAATCTAATCAATGGGATTCCTGTTGCTATTAAATTTGAACCAAGAAAAACTGAAGCACCTCAATTAAGGGATGAATATAGAACTTATAAACATTTAAATGGTGTTAAAGGTATTCCAAATGCTTATTATTTTGGTCAAGAAGGACTTCATAATATTTTAGTTATTGATTTATTAGGTCCATCTTTAGAAGATTTATTTGATTGGTGTGGTCGTAAATTTAGTGTTAAAACAGTTGTTCAAATATCTGTTCAAATGTTAACATTAATTCAAAGAGTTCATGATCATGATTTAATCTATAGAGATATTAAACCAGATAATTTTTTAATTGGTAGACAAGGTTTACCTGATGAAAATTCTGTTCATTTAGTTGATTTTGGTATGGCAAAACAATATAGGGATCCAAGAACTAAAATTCATATACCTTATAGAGAAAAAAAGAGTTTAAGTGGTACAGCTAGATATATGTCTGTTAATACTCATTTAGGTAGAGAACAATCAAGAAGAGATGATTTAGAAGCTTTAGGTCATGTTTTCTTTTATTTCTTAAGAGGTCAATTACCATGGCAAGGTTTAAAAGCACCAACAAATAAACAAAAATATGAAAAAATTGGTGAAAAGAAAAAGACAACTTTAATTACTGATTTATGTCAAGGTTTACCACCACAATTTGGTCAATATTTAGAATCTGTTAGAGCTTTACAATTTGATGCAACACCTGATTACGAATCTTATAGACAATTATTATTATCTGTTTTACCAGATATTGGTGAATCAGCTGATGGTCATTATGATTGGATGGATTTGAATAATGGTCGTGGTTGGGATTCTGCTATTAACAAAAAACCAAATTTACATGGTTATGGTCATCCAAATCCACCAAAGGAAAAACATCGTCGTCAACAAGTTCAATCAAAACAACAACAACAACAACAATCACAAATGCAACAACAGCAACAGCAACAACAGCAACAAATTCAACAACAACAACAACAACAACAACAATTACCAATATCATCATCAAATTACCATCATCAACAAATGCAACAACAGCAACCACAAATCGTTCAAAAAATGGTTAACCCAATTGCAGGCCAGGGTCATTCGAGTTCTCCTCAACCATTACAAATGATGAATACAAATGAATTAGATGATGACAATAGGCCACTACCTAATTTACCACAATCTAAAAATCAAAACAAGGATGATGATGAATCTAGAGGGTTCTTTGACAAATTGTTATGTTGTTAATTAATTAATTTGTAGTAGTTTGTGTTTTTATTTTTATATAAGATCTTTTTATTAATATAGGGAAATTGCATCCGAATTCGAATCTACAGTATACAAGTTAATTTTAATTTTAATTTTTAATTTTTTTTTGTCCATTCTGTTTGTAATCTTTTAATATATCCAATTTAAAACTTGCTTTAAATCCTTTCAACAATATGGAAGATTCACATGTTATTCAAACAATTGGACAAGGAGATGATTCTAGTGCAACTATTCTTTTAATGGGTCTTAGAAGATCTGGGAAATCTAGTATTTGTAAAGTTGTTTTTCATCATGCCCAACCATTAGATACATTATATTTAGAATCAACAACAAAACCAACAACTGAGAATTTTAAATCATTAATTGATTTAGCAGTTATTGAATTACCAGGTCAATTAAATTTATTTGAACCATCATTATATGATTATGAAAAATTATTTCAAAGTGTTGGTGCATTAGTTTATGTAATTGATTCACAAGATGAATATCTATCAGCATTACAAAATTTAGCAATGATTATTAAATATGCAGTTAATGTTAACCCAAAAATTCATATTGAAGTTATGATTCATAAAATTGATGGACTTTCAGAAGATTATAGATTAGATACTCAAAGGGATATAATGCAAAGAGTTGGTGATGATTTAATTGATTATGGTTTAGAAGGTGTTCAAATATCATTTTTTTTAACAAGTATATTCGATCATTCAATTTATGAAGCATTTTCAAGAATTGTTCAAAAATTAATTTATGAATTACCAGCATTAGAAAATTTATTAGATTTAGTTATGCAATATTCAAATTTTGATAAAGTTTTCTTATTTGATATTAATTCTAAAATTTATGTTGCAACTGATTCATCACCTGTTGATATTCAAACTTATGAAGTTTGTGCAGAATTTATTGATGTTAGTATTGATATGAATGGAATTTATTCAAATAATAATAATAATAATAATAAATTGGAAATTAAAAATAATAATAATACGAATAATAATACTCATGATGTTAATAATAATAATCCAGATGGGTTAAAATGTGTTTCAAAATTAGGTAATGGGACAATTTTATATTTAAGAGAAATGATTAGAGGTTTAGCATTAGTTGCAGTTACTTCAAGTAGAAATGAAAATGAAACAAAATCTTTAGCTGTTATTGATCATAATGTTGAAATTTTTAAAAAGAGTTTGGAAAAAATGTGGAGTTCAAGTAGGGTTAATTAATAGTTAGTTGTTTGTATATTATTATAAAAAAAGGAACATTATAATGAAAAAAAAAATATTTTGAAATGTGGACTAAGAGGTTCGAACTCTTGCATCTTACGATATCACGACCTGAACGTGACGCCTTAGACCACTCGGCCAAACCCACAAATTTCAACTAAATTGGTATATTAGATAACCATATGTTAATACACCAATACTCGTAAATGGACGGCGCTGTATCTCCGAATTTCCAAAAAAAAGAAACAACCAATAAAATTTAATTTTTTTTTTTTAGTTTTTAAGTTTTTGCGGTGCAAAGTGTTATTTTATTTTTTTAGCCGTCATTTTTTTGTTTTAATCAATTGGAGAGATTTAAATATTAGTTATGATAAAAACACTGAGTTCGTTTTGGTCTGCTTTATGGAGTGGCGCATTTGCACAAAGTTTCAGCGACTTTTTGAATACCACAATTTTTGGGGTTTTAAACGAGAAATCTACCAAAGAGAGATCCTGCAATTCGTTAAATGATCTTGGATTCAAATCGAGTTTTACAAATTTCAAGTCTGATGACAAACTTATCCAGTCATGTGCTGTTGATGATTTTGATTTAACAGGTCCATCATCTGGTGCTGTTGGAACTGTTGGTTCACAACAACATTACCAAAATGTGAATCCATTTAATTGGGATCTTCATGCTATTGTTATGGATAACCATGTCCATCCTCATAATTATAAGGGAGATCATCAACATCAACAAAAAGTCCCACATCAACATAAGAATGAAACTAAACAACAACATGTTAGAGAAATTTTTTCTGAAGATGAAGATGAAGTTTCAGAAGATGAAGATGTTATTTTCCCATTAGATGATGAAATGAATTTAAGTTTTATTCATTCTTTGAATCCTGATGTTACTAATTTACCAATGAACGTTTCTATAAATCCAAACTCTTTATTATCAACACAACTTCAAGTCCAAATTCCAATTCCAATTCCAAATGTAAATGTAAATTTTGCCGAGAATTCCATTTTGGATGAAGATTATGATAATCATGAATTTGGTAGAAAGAGAGTTAAGACATTTGTTAATAGAACTTTAAGTGAATCAACTATTAAATCCTCACCATTATCTTTAGAAACACCACCATCAAATGAACCGATAATGATATCACCACCTCCACCACCACCAGCACAATCTTTACAACCAATAAAGAAAACAAAGAGAATTAATAAGAAGAAGAAGGAATTAGAGTCATCATCATCATCATCATCATCATCATCATCAAATGGTGGGAAATTATTTCTTTGTGAAGTTTGTAATACAACATTTACAGTTAAAGGTTATTTAACTAGACATATGAAGAAACATTCAACTGAAAAACCATTTGTTTGTCCATTTTATGATGCTGATTCATCGTCTAAATGTCATCCAACTGGTGGATTTTCAAGAAGGGATACTTTTAAAACTCATTTAAAAGCATTACATTTCGTTTATCCAACTGGTACTAGATGTGGTGAAAGAATTGATAAAAGTGGTAGATGTGCTGGTTGTTTTCAAGAATTTGATTCTAATTTAACATGGCTTAATGACCATATTGCATCTAATCAATGTAAAAATACGATTATCCAATATAAATAATATATAGGGATTAATCTTTATTTTTACATATGGCTAATGCTGGTCATTGGCTATTATTAATTTCAATTCTTTTGGTTAAGGGACATTATTATCATTATTTTTATTATTTATCATTATTATTTTTATTAGGCTAGGGGGTGTAACCAATTTTTATAAGGACACCAAATTTACAGTACACATAACATTTAAATTTAAATCTAAAAAACGCAATGCAATGATCTGCTGAGCAAATTCTACTTTTCGGAAAAATCTCTCCGGCAGCAAGCAATTTATTTAAATTTGAAGGATAAAAAAAAAAATTAGTTTGTGATATAAAAAGTGACATTAACACCACTTTATTTAACCTTTTACTGTGTAGACAAAGACAAAGATGTCCAGATTACAGTGGCTTACTTCTATTGACGTCAATTCGATCCCAGACAGAAACTTCCGTCGTTCCTCCATTATTGGGACCATTGGGCCAAAGACAAACAACGTTGATGTTTTAGTTGCATTAAGAAAGGCCGGTTTGAATATTGTTAGAATGAATTTCTCCCACGGGTCTTACGAGTACCATCAATCCGTTATTGACAATGCTAGAGAATCTGAAAAGATTTTAAAGGGGAGACCTTTGGCTATTGCTTTAGATACAAAGGGTCCAGAAATTAGAACAGGTACTACTAAGGATGGTTTAGATTACCCAATTCCAGAGAACCATGAAATGATTTTTACTACTGATGATAAGTATAAGGAATTATCTGATGATAAGTTGATGTATATCGATTATAAGAACATCACTAAGGTTATTGAAGTCGGTAAGATCATCTTCGTTGATGATGGTGTTCTTTCTTTCCGTGTACTGGAAATTATTGATGATAAAACAATGAAAGTCACTTCTGTTAATGCCGGTAAGATTTGTTCTCATAAGGGTGTTAATTTACCAAATACTGATGTTGATTTACCAGCTTTAAGTGAAAAGGATAAGGCTGATTTACGTTTTGGTGTTAAGAATAAAGTTCATATGATCTTTGCATCTTTTATTAGAACTGCTAATGATGTTAAGGAAATTAGAAAAGTCCTTGGTGAAGATGGTAAAGATATTCAAATTATCGTTAAAATTGAAAATAGACAAGGTGTTAATAATTTCGATGAAATTTTAAAGGAAACTGATGGTGTTATGGTTGCAAGAGGTGATTTAGGTATTGAAATCCCAGCACCTGAAGTTTTCATTGTTCAAAAACAATTAATTGCTAAATGTAATTTAGCAGGTAAACCAGTTATTTGTGCAACTCAAATGTTGGATTCAATGACTTATAATCCAAGACCAACTAGAGCTGAAGTTTCCGATGTTGGTAATGCCATTGTTGATGGTGCAGATTGTGTTATGCTTTCTGGTGAAACTGCTAAGGGTGAATACCCATTGGAAGCTGTTTCTATGATGCATCATATTGCGCTTATCGCTGAAAAGACTTTACCAT
Source organism: Saturnispora sanitii (assembly GCA_030563185.1). Taxonomy (NCBI): domain Eukaryota; kingdom Fungi; phylum Ascomycota; class Pichiomycetes; order Pichiales; family Pichiaceae; genus Saturnispora; species Saturnispora sanitii. Next base: position 22,202 of record JAKUBF010000016.1, on the reverse strand, counting down.
ATTATCCAAATTTTTGTGATTTAAGAGAATCAACTCCAAAACCTTTTGACATTCAAGAAACTTTAGCCTCAGCTGCTGTTACTGCCACTTTTGAACAAAATGCCAAAGCTATTATTGTCTTATCAACTTCTGGTAATACCGCTAGATTATGTTCTAAATATAGACCTGATACTCCAATTATTATGGTTACTAGATCTGATAATTCTGCTAGGTATGCCCATCTTTACAGAGGTGTTTACCCATTCCTTTATAAGAAGGAAAAACCTGAAAGTTGGACTAAGGACGTTGATGAAAGAATCGAATACGCCATTAATGAATCTGTTAAATTGAACCTATTTAATAAAGGTGATACTATTGTTGTTATTCAAGGTCACAAGGGTGGTGTTGGTCATTCCAACACTATGAGATTAATCCAATCTTAAACTTACGTACGTACTTTATCTTTTATTTTTATTTTAAATAATTTTTATTAAATCTATCAGTTTCAAAGAGCTATAATGTTAATAATAATAATAATAATAATAATAACCAATTCCCTGTTATTATAATCTATTTAAATGGTATATATATATATCTATGTATAAGCTAACTCACTAACTAACTAACTAACTAACTAACTACTTAGTTGAATTTTTCTTAATCTTAACAACTTCTTATTGGCCAGGTAAAAAATGACAAAACTAATAATGGTAAAACCAGTACAAACAACGTAAAACCAATTATCCTTTTCTTCAATAAAATTTTCTAAATTCATACCATATATTGCACCTAAGAAAAGTAATGAAGCCAGTGATAATAAAGAAATTGAAAATTTTAAATTTAATAACATTAAATCATTTCTATTTGAATCTAAAACGATGGCAATAATTTCTTCTGTTGTTTTAACATCATTTAATCTTGATTCTGCAGTTTGAACAATAGCATCACAATGTAATGAATAAGTTTCTAATAAAAATTCAACTTCTCTATGATCATCCTTAATTCGAGGTGATCCATTTTTTTTACTTGTTAAATATAATTCATTTAATTCTTCATCTTGATCTAATAATTCATCAATTAAATCTCTAATTAATGTAGCCTTTTGAATATAAACTTGAAGTTTCTTTGAAACAATTAATAAATATTTTAATTTAGTTAAATCAACATCATCCTCTAATTCTTTTAAAATCCCATTAATTACAGTAACATGAACTTTCATTTCACTTTGTAATTGATCAACAATTTCTGAAAATATACTATCCAGAGCTTTAATTTCATAATCAATTGGATGATTAACTTCATCATTATCACTAATTAAATTAGTTTCAGTTTCTTCAGGGCTTAACCTCCTTTGTAAATGATTCATTAAATGTATACTATTATAAGATCCATCATAATTAAAAACAACAATTTCATCAGATTTTATTAATGCCCTAATATGTAAAATTGATAATAAAATACTTTCATCTCTAATGATAACTAATGGTACAATATCATCATAACCTTTATCAATTTTTCTTAAATCACGAGGTAATAAATCATGTTTTAATAATAACCTTTTAAAAATTGCACCAGTATTCATAACTCTACTTTTACCAATATTATCAAAGACTAAACATCGTCCTGAAACACTTTGTGAAGCCATTGGTCCAACTGAACTTGGTGGGGTAACTGTTGGATAAGCAGAAACGTGACTTAAAAGATGATCAACACTGGAAGAATAATTTCTATAAAACTGTGTTTTAAAACTGGGAATAAAACGTCGTATTGTATTCATTTGAGTGTGAATTAGTATATAAAGGGAGAGAAAGAAGAAGATATGATTGTAATTTTTTTTTTCCTTTTGGTGGTGGGTATCTTGTATATATCATTTTTATTATAATATATTTATTATACCCTTTTCCTCTCTTTTATGAAACGATATAAACTAATCAATGAACTAGGCCGTGGTGCGTATGGTGTAGTTTATTCTGCAGAAGATTTATTGACGGGGAGACAAGTTGCTGTTAAGGAAATCATTTTGGATACACCAGATGCATTAACTGAAGTACAAAATGAAATACGTATATTAGCAAGTTGTCAACATCCAAATATTACACAATATTATGGTACTGAATTACAAGGTGATAAATTATTAATTGTAATGGAATATATGTCAGGTGGGAGTTGTTTGGATTTATTAACTGCTGGTCCATTTAGTGAAATTCAAATTTCAATTATTTTAAAATGTTGTTTACAAGCATTAGTTTATTTACATGATCAGGGGAAAATTCATAGAGATATTAAAGCTGCTAATATGTTAGTTAGTAATAATGGGGAAATTAAATTGGCAGATTTTGGGGTTTCAACTCAATTATCAAATAATCTTTCAAAAAGGATAACATTTGTTGGTACTCCATATTGGATGGCACCTGAAATAATTAAACATGATGAATATAGTTTCAAAGCTGATATTTGGTCTTTAGGTATAACTGCAATGGAATTAGCATTCGGTAGACCTCCATTAAGTGAATTTCATCCATTTGATGTACTTAGTAAAATTGTTAAAGATGATCCACCAACTATGGGATCTAATTTTAGTGAAGAATTTAATTCATTTGTTAATTCATGTTTGAAAAAAGATCCAAATGATAGATTAGATGCAAAGAAATTATTAGATCATAAATTTCTAAAAATTGGTCGTGGGATCAATGGTAATAATAATGAAATTCGTAAATTAATTGAAAAGAAAATTCAATGGGATAAAGATATAGGTATTGTATCATTATCATCACCTAAAAAAGTTAAACAAAGATATATTACACCACCTGAAACTTTAAAAGATTCATCAAATACATTGAAATTTTCACCATTACCACCACCACAAACACCTAAAACTCCAAGGACAACCCCAATGATTTATCAATTACCTCAATATTTAGATTCACCTAAAAAGGGTGTTATTAATGAAGATAGAGTAAAATCATTATTTAAAGATATTTTAGATCAATCATTTATGAAAGTTTCCTTAAATTATAATTCACTTAATGATGAACAAACTTTAGAATTAGAAAAATTCCAAAATTCAATTTTAGATTCATTGTTTAATTCGGGGGATGATACTCAAAGGGATATAAATAGTAGATATTTTAAAGTTATGATGAAAAAAGTAATGAATGCTCAAGGTCAAGATGGTGCTGCATTAAGATCGAAATTATTACCTAAATGGTACATTGGAATGATGAAGGAAATGGAAAGGTTACAATTGAATGAAAATGTTAAAAAATAATAATAAAAGAAAGTGAAAAGTTAAAAGAAAATACAAAATAAGAGATACTAAGAAAAAAAAAAGAAGCATATAAAAGAAAATGAGCTAACTATTATTTTGAATCTCTGATCTTTGATGATCCAAATAACATGGTTAATAAATCAATATCATCATCATTTTTGATATTATTATTTTTTGATTTTTCATTTTTGAAATCACCATTTTCCTTCTTATAAGTTGCTTTTTCTTCCTTAACATGGAATCTACCAGATTCTTGTAAGTTAATAAAATCCTTTTTATGAATATCAATTAATTCACCTTTGTATTTAACAAGGTATTCATGTTTAATATTTTTTCTTGGAGAAACATCTTGAACTTTAATAGATCTATTATCTGAATTTTTGTATAACATTAATGCATTATCAATAATTTTCAATTCATCATAATTTAATAATGTGACATGATATTCCCTTCCATTAAGTTTTTTTAAAATATCTAAATCTCTAACTAATAATCTAATTTCATGATGAAAATTTGGAGCTAACATTTTAAAAATTTCAATTAAATGTTTTGCATAAACATCACCATAAGCATTAGAATAAGATTCTTGAGGAATAGTTCTATACTCTCTCTTTTGTTCTAAAATTTCAATTTTTGGAATTGGTAAAACTTTACCAGTTTTCGAATCCTTAATTGTTGGTTTTGATCTATACCACATTTTAATTGCATTAAAAATTGGTTCAGTTTTCTTCTTCTTCAATTCAATAAAAATGGCTTTTGAATGAGAATTAACTTGTCTTTCATCAGATCTAATAATTTGGCTAGTAGTATAATCGATTGGCATTAATAAGAGTTAATATTTGTTGTTTGTTGTTTGATGATGAGATGATTATTAGTTGATTCAAGAAGTATGGTAAAATCTGCCTTCCTTTTATAATAATATAATGTTTACATAAATCAAACCAGCATTATTAAATGGCTGGGTTAATAACAATCATAATATAAATAAACCCAGCCGCCTGTTATGTGATACATCACATTTTCTCCCAATCGTAAAAATAATCAAAAGATGATATATCATGAGCAACTTTTTTTTTGTTACGAAGTATTCATAATAATACACATTAATTCTAACTTGATAGAACGGTGTGATATGTTGTTACTTAATCATAAATCTTTAACATCATATACAGTTTATATAAATATATATATATATATATATGAACATGAGAAAAATTATTGGAAATTTAATCCACCTAATTTATTCTGTAATTCTCTAATATGAGATCCCTGAGCAGAACTAGCAACAATTTCATTACCATTACCACCACCACTATTCTTCTTCTTAATTGGAGGTAATGGTGGTGCCTTTTTTTTACTAATTATAGATTGTAATTGATCATCGGATAATTTTTTAGGTTTCGGTGGTGGGACTTTTTTAGTAACAACTGGAACAGGAGCAGCAACAGGCTGTGTTTGAATTTGTGGAGGAGGAGATGGATGTGGGTCTCTTTCATAAACTAATGGTTGTTGTTGTTGTTGTTGTGTTGGTTCACGTGATGGGACCCTAGGTGGTAAAACAGGTTGTGTATTTAAACCTGAGTTTTGACGTTGAGGAACTTGCGGGACGATACTATGTTGAGAAGAATTTGGTCTCATTGGAGGTGGGGGTTGAAATTTTGTAATATCAGGTAATTCAAATTTTGAAGTAGGTGTAGGAATTTCAACAGATGGGGATTCAAGTTCAGGTTCAGGTGTAGTTTTAATTGGGGTTTGAATTTTCGAGCCAGCAGCAGATGATGATATACTATTACTACTTGATTTTGCTAAACCATCTCTAGTTTTTTGTAAACTTTGTTCTTTTATTTCTCTTAATCTAATCTTTTCCATTTTACGTCTTTCAATTTTATCCTCTTCTTCCTTTGTTAATCTTGTCTTTGGAGGTGGGGCACCATATTTATTAATATCAAAATCAAGGATACTATTTTGAAATTTAGGTTCAACAATTGTTTCCTTACCTAAGGCCATTTGCCTTCTTGCAATACTATCATTAGTTTCTGAAATTGGTTGGTTTTGAGGCAATTCAAGCGATGCTTCAGTAGATGGAGATGGAGATAATTGTGGTTGTGGTTGTTGAGGGTAACCCGGTTGAGTATACGCAGGCTGGGCAAATAGTTGTTGTTGTTGCACCTGTTGATGTTGTTGCATTTGCATTTGTTGAGGTTGTTGTTGTTGTTGCTGAGGGTATCCTGGTTGAGTATACGTTGGTTGAACAAATGGTTGTTGAGGTTGTTGTTGCTGTTGTTGAGGTGGTAATGGAGAAGGAACTTGTTGTCTATCATAATTTTGAGGTGCCATCAGTGGTTCTCTTTGATAAGAAGCTTGCTGAGCAAACGGGGGTTGTTGGCTATAATAAGGTTGAGAATCTGCTCTTGGGCCCAATGGAGGTGGTGTAGGTTGTGGCTGCTGCTGTGACTGTTGTTGGACAGGTGGTGGTGAAGGAGGTTGTTGTTGTTGTTGTACGTTGTATTGTTGTTGGTATGGCGGCTGTGGAGGTTGTTGTTGAACAGGTGGTAATGGAGGTGGATAAGACTGTTGTTGATACATTTGAGGTGGAGGTGGCTGCTGTTGCTGTTGAGGATAAGCTGGTGATTGTGATGGAGGTTGTGGAACATTTCTATCAGGAGCAACAGGGTACCCAGGTTGTTGTTGTTGGTACGGTTGTTGTTGCGATGGTTGTTGATACAATTGCTGTGGTTGCTGTTGCTGTTGATATAATTGTTGCTGTGGTTGCTGCTGTTGCCCCGGATTAGCATTTGGTGGTCTTTCGCTTGTGCCATGTTGTGGAGGAGCTGGAAAAGATTTAGGATCACGATAATTGATTGATTGTTGAGGTAAACTTGAATTATCATTATCATCATCATCATTTGAATCACCACCATTATTACCTTTTCCACTATTAGATTTAGCGGCTCTATAACCTGCTTTAGAAACAGCAACTGTACCTCTTCCTAAACCTTTCAGTGCAGAAACAGACCCTGATTTGATACTATCCTTGTTATTATCCCAAAATGATGACATATATAGTAGGTAGTTAGTTAGTTAGTTAGTAAGTGATTATTGAATATTACTACATTTTACTATGTAGTACATAATTTTCTTTATTTTTATTTTTTATATACACAATATTTTATTTACTTGTAAACAAAAGATTCAATGTCCAAGATATTCCTTAATAGATCGTATCGAACGTTAAAAATATCGACATTAGATGAAGATAGTGATCCTATTGAATATATTTGTCAAAAAAATACAAAACATGTTTTAAATGAAATGTCTAAAGTTATATCACAATTAAATTTAAATTTAAATATTGAATTAAATTTAAATGAAATTAGAAATAATATGGAATATAAATTTAAAATTGAAAGAAATGGTCAATATAAAACTGGTCATTTTAGATTTTTAATTCCTCAATTTATTTCACCACAAATTGCAATTTTAATTAATGATGAACAAACTGATAATAAAAAGAAAAAAATATTATTCATGTTTTATGGTAATAATCAAGTTTTCCTTCAATTACAACAAATAATTGAAAATGAATGTAATTGTTTTATTCAACCAATTAATCTTAATACAAATGATATGAAAACTTCAATTGATTATATTAATTATCCCCCTAAAAAATTAAATGATTTATCATTAATAGGAGAAATTGAATTATGGTTTGGTAAATTACAAACTGGTGGGAAATTAGGTAGTATAATTATAACAATTAATCAACAAGATTTAAAAAATATAAATGATAATAATAATAATAATAATAATAATAATGCTAAAAAATCAAATAATGAAGGGAAGAAGAACAAGAATAAGAAAGATTTAATAAGTAAAGTTATATTTGACAATATTATAAATGAAACAAAGATAAATTTTAATGATTTATCACTAGTTAGAGTCAAATGTTTATTATTCAGTTTAACAAGTGATGGTAAGGTTATGTTTAGTGAATTGATGTCACCGAGTAATAAAAATGAAACAAATGATTCAGATTCAGATTCAGATTCAGATCCACGACCATCAATTTGGTTTTTCATTGATAAACTAATCCAAAGTGTGTGACAACAAAGTTATATGTCTAATTACTGAGCGGCCTTTTCTAATTTTTCAAAATCAATATCGAAACTTGATCCACAACCACATGATGATTTAGTAAATGGGGATTCAACAACTTTAAAACTTTCACCAATTAATTCTTTAACATAATCAACTTTTGAATCTCTTAAAATTTCTAAAGTTTCCTTATCAGTTAAAAGTTTAGCACCATCCCTTTCGAATAGAGTTTCATTTTTATTTAATTTATAATTTTCATTAATTTCAGTTGTTTCTAAATTATATTGAAATCCATGACATCCACCTGATAAAACTGTTAATTTTAAAGCTAAATTTGGATCATCCTTTTTTAATTGTTTTAATTTATTAACTGCTGATGAAGTTATAGCCATTTGAAGTGGTAAATTATTATGATGTGATAATTGAATATTCTTCGCTTTAGTTAAAGTGAAATCATCTGCTATTGATGAAAGTGTTGATTTTGTGAATTTAGATTGAAAACGTATACCTATTAAATGGGTTAAAGGGGTAGTATTTCTAATAGAAGACCTCAAAAGCATATTAAATGAACGTAAAAAATGACTGGTTTAGTAGTAATAGTAGTAGTAGTTGATATTTTTTTTTTTAATAAGGATGACAAATCCCGAAAATCGCATTTGATTGATTCGCTCAGCAAATTAAAGTTTATCATATAGCTAACGTAAGATAAACTAGATAGCACAGGTCAATAACAGTACGGTAATAAACAGGTAAAACTGCTTATTGAAGTGTTTTTTTTTTTAAAAAAAGAGCCAAGACTTTAACTAGCTAGCCAGCTAACTAGATTGAAAAGTCCACTCATAGTTATACAGTTAAGTTATTCTAACTCAAGCACAACGTGGGTATTTGCGCATCATAGTTGTTATGTTATAATTGGCAAATGTTCATTAAAATTCACTTTTGCTTCGCTTCGTTATGCTACTAAAAATGAACATAAACTCCCTAATAACAAGCTGATATTAATAACTAAAGCAGTAAAAGCAGAAGCAGCTTCTTGCTCTTGTTTATCAATTAAAACTTCACCAATTCTAACATAAGCTAATGAAAAAACATGGCCATTTGTAATTCCGAATAATAATTGTAAGAATAAATACCCCCAATCATTAATTAAATACCAATTTCCCTTTCTCTTTTTTAAATGACATAATAAGAATAAAGGAATGAATAAACTTCTTAATAATGAATAAATTAATAATTTTAATGATGATTTAATTTTAAATTTTGGTGAACTTGTTATAATTCTACCTAATAAATCACCTAAATTCCAAATTAAAAAAACTAAAGGTGTGAAATATTTAGAATTTATCCCCGTAGTTGATTTAATATGAGTGGCGAAAACTGGGAAAACTAATGTTATTGAAAATGTCAAAGCTATTGATAATTCTAATAAATTCAATTTTGACCAAAGTTGATAAAATGTTATATTATTATCCTTATGATTATTAATAGTAGTTGTTGTTGGTATAATGTTTTCAATTTCTTCCTCATTATTTAATTTATATTTCTTTTCTAATTTTTCCATTGAATAAATACAAATTTGTGCAATTGTTGTAACTAATACACTTGTAAGAAAATATTTAACAGCTTCACCTGTTCTTTCATTTACTCCCCCCTCATTCTCCCCCTTCGTACTCTTATTCAAAACAACAGCTAAAATCATTGAAATTGGTGGCATAACACCTGAAATGGCATTACCTATAACATTAGCATTTGAATATTTACTATCAGATTGGACATTAACTAAAGCCATTAAACCAACTTGAGTTAAACATGAACCAATTGAAGTTAAACAAACATTAATTAATGTAAATATAATGAAAATTATTATATTATCATTTGGTATTAAATAAACTAAAATTGACATTGAAATAAATACTATTATTTGTAATAAATTCCCCCTTTTTAATCTTTTTGAATAATCAACATTTAATTGCCTTTGTGATAAAAAATAATTAAAAATTGTTGATGTTAATGTTGAAATTGTCATCATTAAAGATGAATAATTAATTGATAAATATGGAAATGGTTTAAATTTTGATTCGAAATAATTAGATGCTGAAAGAAAACAATTCCATGGCCAAAGTGATGCCATTCCTGCTAATAAAAATGTCAAATATTTAAAATGGGAAAGCCTTAAATGAATTGGACCATGAGAAATGATCAATTGATCATCACCTAGACCAGTATTATTTGTCATAATTTAATAAAAATTAATGTTTGTTCAAAAAAAAAAAAAAACTAAAGTGATAATAGCAATAAAGCTATTTTAAAAAAAAAAGTATATACTATTATTATTACACAAGTCGGTTGGTTATAACACTGGAGAATCTAAACCAAGTATAGGGAAAAAAATATTAGAACCAATTATAACGATTATTGGAATACCTGAATAAACAATCAATTTAACCCAAATATCATTACAAGTACGTGATTTAAGTGCGAAACATTGATTAGATTTTGAATCATCAAGTTTAATAAAGAAAGTTGTTATTATTGGTTTTGAAATTATTTTCCAAATAATAACCATTGAAACACCTATTAAAACTCTTAATAAAGTTTTAAATAAACCTAATTGATCATAATTAAAACCTAAAGTAACAGGATCTAATTTATTAGGATTAACAAGCCAAGTATTTGAACAAAACCAATGAGATAAATCCATTCCTAATACAACTCCAATAAAAGCAACAGAATCTTCATAACATGGACAATCATCAACAGGAATTGGATGAAAATAAATATATGAATAATAAACCAATATGATAATAAATGGGATATACCAAGATGAATTGAACATTATTAATTTATCCCAAAAATCACAAGTAATTAAACGTAAAATAACTATTAATAAACCAATTATTAAACCAATTGTAACATCTAATATACCATGCATACCACAATAAATTCTACCTAAAACTAAACTTAACCAATAAAATGATAATAATAATATTAATTTAAAATTTGAAATTGGTAAATTTAACATTTCCCCCTTTAATAAACCCCATATTAATAAAATACAAATACCTGAAGCATTTGCAGTATGACTTGAAGGTAAACCATATTCTTTTGATGTATAATTAGAAAGTGTTAATCTTGTAATTGGTGGGGATCTTGGACGTGGTAAACATAATGAATCTTTAACAAAACCAGTTGTATAAATCCCAAAAGCTAATACAAACAATATATCCCTAAATGTCTTTGCTGAACCGAACCATGCAGTTAATGGTAAAATTAACATATAAAATGTATGAGAACCTAAATTTGCCATATGAAGGAAATATAAATCAAGCCAGGGAGTACGAAATGATTGAATATATTGAATTATTGGGAGTTCCCATGAAAGTAATGGTAAAAGTTTATTTCTTAATGTTGAACAGAATTTGTGTGTCATATGTTGATCATAGTATTCTCGAGGTTTCAACCCTGCATCTTGTAAATGAGTGTCTTGTAAAGCAATGGGTTCTGAAAGCGAGCTAGATCGGCGATGTCTCGGCATGTCTACTATACTATATTATATATATATAGTATATATATAATATAAACAAAAGACAACTAGTTAGTTAAACTTGTTAAACGCGGCTGAAAAAAAAAAAAAGTTAAATCAAAGTTTAAAATTAAAGTAAGAAAACAAAAAAAAAAGGGATGTAACTAGACGTGTAGACATAATATGCAAATACAAATATCATAACTATGTTCAGCCAATTTACTATTATCTAATTATATTAATTTTTATATTTGGGGTATTTGCTGAGCTATGGTCACGTGACACACCCTCGCACCGCACACGCGAAAATTTTTCAAACAATTTTTTTTAAATTTTTCAAAATTGAAAATTCAATTTTTCATTTAAAACACCTCTTCTTTAACAAAACTAATCAAGTAGAAATGCAAAACGATAAGGGTGAACTCGTTGAATTGTACATTCCAAGAAAGTGTTCTGCTACTGGGAGAATCATCAAGGCCAAGGACCATGCCTCTGTTCAAATCAGAGTTGCTGAAGTCGATGAATCTGGTAAGATGATCCCAGATGCCGTTAAGACTTACGCTCTTTCTGGTGAATTAAGAAGAAAGGCCGAATCCGATGATGCTATTAACAGATTAGCTCAAGCTGACGGTCTCATCTCTAACGTCTGGTCTTACTCCCGTTAATTTATGTATATGTGAATATCAATATATATATAAATAAATAAATAAAGTCTTTGTATAATCTAATAGAGGTTACTTATACGTCTATTTACATCTACTTTTGCGTTTAAATTAATAGTTAATAACTAGTTAGCTCGTTAACTCGTTAACTAGCTCAGTTCATGTGTTACCCGGCTTACACGCTCAATTATTGAATGTTATAGATATTGTAATGTATGTATTTTTTTTTTTTTTCTCTTTTAAAAAAAAAAAAATTTTCTCTTCCTTTCCTCTCTCTTTTTTAATCAATTCAAATGTCTGCTGTTACAGCCCAAGACGGTGTCTTAGACACTAACTACGATCAAGTCGCCACCACTTTTGACCAATTAAACTTGAAGCCAACTCTTTCAAGAGGTATCTTCGGTCTCGGTTTCGAAGTCCCTTCAGCTATTCAACAAAGAGCTATTTTACCAATTACTGATGGTAGAGATGTCTTAGCTCAAGCTCAATCTGGTACTGGTAAAACCGCCACTTTTTCCATTTCTGCTTTACAAAGAATTGATGAATCAGTTAAGAAAACTCAAGCTTTAATTATGGCCCCAACTAGAGAATTAGCTTTACAAATTCAAAAAGTTGTTCTTTCATTAGCTGCTCATATGGATGTTTCTGTTCATGCTTGTATTGGTGGTACTTCAGTTTCTGATGATATTAAAGCATTAGAAGCTGGTGCTCAAATTGTTGTTGGTACCCCTGGTAGAGTTTATGATATGGTTGAAAGAGGTTATTTTAAAGTTAAAGATGTTAAAATGTTCATTATGGATGAAGCTGATGAAATGCTTTCTCAAGGTTTCAAAGAACAAATTTATAATGTTTTGAAATATTTACCAGAAGAAACTCAATTAGTTTTACTTTCTGCTACAATGCCAGCTGAAGTTTTAGCTGTTGCAACTACATTCTTAAGAAATCCTGTTAAAATTTTAGTTAAAAAGGATGAATTAACTTTAGAAGGTATTAAACAATTTTATGTTGATGTTGAAGAAGAACAATGGAAATTTGATTGTCTTTCTGATTTATATGATTCAATTTCTGTTACTCAAGCTGTTATCTTTTGTAATACAAGAAGAAAGGTTGAAGAATTAGCTCAAAAATTAACTGAAAATAATTTCACTGTTTCTTATATTCATTCTGATATGGGTCAACAAGATAGAGATAAGATTATGACTGAATTTAGAACTGGTTCTTCAAGAATTTTAATTGCAACTGATTTATTAGCTAGAGGTATTGATGTTCAACAAGTTTCACTTGTTATTAATTATGATTTACCAGATAATTACGAAAATTATATTCATAGAATTGGTAGAGGTGGTAGATTTGGTAGAAAGGGTGTAGCTATTAATTTATTAACAACTGAAGATGTTGCTAAAATGAGAGAAATTGAAATGTTCTATAACACTCAAATTTCTGAATTACCAGGTGATATTTCTTCCCTTTTCCAATAAGCAAATTTGATTAGATTAAAAAATTAACTAACTAACTAACTCTCTTTTTCTTTTTGTAAAATTTGCCATTAGTATAATAACGAGTATAGCGTTTTGATTATTAGTATACCTTAAAGAGCGATAGTAACTAACAAACTAACAAACAAACTAACTAACTAGCTAGTTTAATATTTTCATTATCATTTTTAATTTTTATTTCATAAACATAAAATTATTCTTATTTTTCAATTTAACACCCTTTTAATTTTAATTTTAATTTTAATTTTAATGGAATACAATACATTTGAAGATCAACCAATAACAACAAAATTAATCTCATCATGTAAACAATCCTTATCTCATATTTCATTTATTATAATATTCTACATTTATTCAAGGGATAGATCAATAATTCGATTAATTACATCATCGTTTATTCAAATTATAATTCATGAAGCAAATAATATGAAAATGTTAGAATTTCAACAAGGAATGATTGGTTTAAGATTATACATTACATTATTATTATTGAATAATTCAATGGGTCATTTCATTGATTCTTTAACTATTGAAAAAAGATTGGAAAATTGGGTTTTCGATGGAATTTTAACTCAATTCATTGGTCAAAATCCAAATTGTCCTATTTCATTATTAATAAGTTTAGATTTGTTATTATTGTTTTTACAAATTGGTCAAACTGGTAAATTCTCACAATTAAGTAATTCACTTGTTCGTGTTTCTATATAGTTTATAATTTATTAATTTATTATGACGACAGTGTTTATCTCTAGATAATATCCCCCCTTTTTTTTTTTGTCTCCTTCTTTCTTTTTCTATTTTCGGATTTCATTATACAAAATATATATATTCACCTATATATCCCTCTCTTTTTCTTCTTCCCTTTATCAATAACGATCCAACAAATACATTAAAAGTTAAGTTATTCTTCATATGGATTCATTTTCAACTTTAGATGGGTCTTCATCAATGGCCTCACAATTGAATATCCAATCATTCTATATGGATTCAATTAAATATGCAACTCAAAGAATTTTACCACCAACAAATTTAAATTCACCTTATTATATACCATTTAATAATATTGATGACCCAAAACCAATTGATCAATTAGTTTATCGTTTCACAATTTGGAAAATGATTATAAAACAAATTGTATTTTATTTTAAAGAAATGTCAATTTTTAAAAAACAAACTTATTTAGCAAATAGGGCAATGATTGAAACTTTAGATTTATTAAATAAACAAAATTCAGGTAAATTAAAAAGTAAAGTACAAAATAATAAATCATTAAAAAAATCAATTGATAATAATGGTATTAATGGTAGTAGTACTGGTGGTGCTAGTAATGTTAATAATTCAGATTCATTAAATGATCAAGCAATTGTTAATAAATTATTACAATCAACTTTTTTACCACCTGGTGATCATTCAATTTTATCAATTTCAAATACATTTTTCGATTCACATAATTCATTAAAGGAAAAGGAATTAATTACTTTTCAACAATTAACAAATAAATTAATACCAAAATTAGAAAATTTAAAAGTCCAATTAAATAATGTAATTGAACAAATTTCTTCATTAAAATCAAATCAAGGTTTTAAAACTAAAAATTTAAAAAAGGAAATTGCTAAAACTGGTGCTTTATTATCAGATTATTTAAATAATGTTGAATTATTTAAAAATGGTGAAACAAAAACAAGATTAGGTACACCATTAAAATTAAATATTAATGATATTAATCCACCAAAAGATCCTTATTTATTAAAATTACAATTAGATTTACAATTAAAAAATCAACTTTATACTGAAGCAAAATTAAAAGATATGTATTATGATTTACAAAAAAAAGCTGTTCAATTAGAAAAAATTCTTTATGAAGAAATTCAACAATGTATTAATTCTTATACAAATTTAATTGATAATGAATTAAATTCTGTTAAGGATAATTTAATTTCACCATTTAGAGATGGTTTTTTAAAAAATATTTCAACAATGGATTGGGATTTTTTTATTAAAAATGATAAAAATAAAAATTTTTTAAATTTAACAGGTGATGAAACTTTAAAGGGGAAAAAAATTAGAAAGACAAGTGATATAATTTATCCATTTAGAAAATCAACAATTTCTTCATGTTTATTATCAAATTGGCTTGAAAAAAAATCAAAATATTTAAAAAATTATTCAAAAAATTATTATGTTTTAACATTAAATTATTTACATGAATTTAAAACAAATGATAGATTAAATGAAATAAATCCAATTAATTCATATCCATTAGATAAAATTAAATTAAGTATACCTGAAGGTGAACCTAGAAAATTCATTATAAGAATTATTAAAAATTCAGATGATAATGAAAAAGTTAAATTAACTTTTAAATGCCCTGATGAAATTTGTTGTACAAAATGGATTGATTATTTAAGTGATTTAACAGATTTCAATTCCCCATTAGATAGAAATAATTCATATGAAGATGATAATGATGAAAGATCCGATGATGATAGATTAAGTATTTCAACTGATGATAGTGCATCAATTCAACAGCAGCAGCATCAGCAGCAGCAGCAGCAGCAATATGCATCATATGATAATCATTCGTTGTTTAGTGTCCCATCAGTTACATCTAATGTTAACCTTGCCAATTCGAATATAATAGGTGGTAATGGTGGTAATGGTGGTGGTAGAATTGCCAGCGATCATTCATTGGATAATTATTTGAACAGGATGCCATCATCTACTAACATTACTTTTAAATCTATTAAGCAACAACAGCATCATCATCATCAACAACAACCTCCTCCTCAATTAACTGCATCATCTAGAGCTATGTCAAGAGCTAATTCAAGACCAAGTTCAAGACCAAGTTCAAGACCAAGTTCAAGGGCAAGTTCTCCAACTAGATCATTGTTAAATTCTACCACAATGAATTTAACATCAGCTTCAAGATCACATAATTCAAGTTCTGCTAGTAATGTTATGGTTTCACCAAGAATTTTACCAATGAGTCCAAATGCAATTTCACCTCAAGTTACAGGTGGTCAAGGAGATTATTTTTCATTTAGGAGAGGTACTAGATTACCCAGTAGTGGGAGTTTATCCTTATCAGGGAAAGCTACACCAGTTCAACAAACAACTCCAACTCATATCATTCCTGTTATTAACAATTTAAATGAAAGTGATGAAGATGAGGAGAATTTCTTCAATTTAAAAGTCCAAAGACAAAAACAACAGCAACAGCAACAACAAAAACAACATGCCACAACTATAAATGAAGAATTAAACCCTATTAATGATTATGATTCTGGTTTAGCAAGAAGGAGGAAAACTTTAACTGAAAAACTTCAAATTGGTAATGATCCATCATCAATTCTTCAATTACCAAAACCAGAATCTCAACAGGGGATTATAAAAAATAGTAAATTTATACCTGCAACACCAGGTGTTATACCAGGATCGAAATTGAATAGTGTTTTTCATATGGAAGGGAATCAACAGCAACAACAATAAATAAACAAATATAATTAAATGTTATTTAGAATTTTTACATACATATATCTATATACACGAGCATCTAAGTTATCTTTAAAATTAATCTTATTGGATAGATAGATAGTAATTATTCTCCTCCTTTTATTAGTCATTCAGTATTCTTAATGAGAGATTTTTATATTTTGAATTCATGACTCACCTCACCTCACCTCACTTCACATGCTGAGCATTTAAATAATAATTTTATGACTTATCCGTCTTACAAATCCAAACGGTTTAACGCCGTATCTAAAATGTCGGAACTTTTCGTCTTCTCTTAGTATTTTCTCCTTCTTTCTTTCTTTCTCTTTATCTATTACTATAGTAAATAATACTTATGGTGCTTGCTAAGAACCTTAAACATCTCATTGCAGATGAAATGAAATCAGATGTTGAATCCCCATGGTTTGAAATGTTAATTCATATGAGAAACCCTGAAAATATTGCAATGGCAGGTGGTATGCCATTAGCCGATTATTTCCCATGGGAAAAAGTTGAAGCTTATTCCCCATTACCACCATTTGAAAATGGTATTGCTCATAGAGGTGATGAATTACTTAAAACTGAATTATTAAAACATCAAGTTGAAGAATATGATATACCATTAAATAGATCTCTTCAATATGGTTATAATGCAGGTCAACCTGAATTAATTAAATTCTTAAAGGAACATACTGAAATTGTTCATAAACCAGGTTATGAAGATTGGGATTTATTAGTTTCATTAGGTAACACTCAAGCTTGGGAAGCAACTTTAAGAATTTTTTGTAATAAGGGTGATTCAATTTTTATTGAAGGTTATACATTTTCATCAGCTATTGAAACTGCTAGATGTGTTGATGTTACTTTTATCCCATTAGAAATGGATTCTTATGGTATTATTCCAGAAGCTTTAGCTAAAACTTTAGAAAATTGGGATTCTGAAAAACCAATGCCAAAATTATTATACACTATTTGTACAGGTCAAAACCCAACTGGTTCATCACTTTCAGTTGAAAGAAGAAAAGCTATTTATGATTTAGCTTGTAAATATGATTTCTTAATTATTGAAGATGAACCATATTATTTCCTTCAAATGGATGAATATAATTCAGAAATTAAACCAGAAGATATTGAAACCCCATCACATGAAGATTTCCTTAAATCATTAGTTAAATCATTTATTCATTTAGATACTGAAGGTAGAGTTATTAGATTAGATTCATTTTCAAAAGTTTTAGCACCAGGTTCAAGATTAGGTTGGATTATTGGTCAAAAGAATTTAATTAATAAATATTTCATTTATAATTCAACATTTGTTCAATCACCATCAGGTTTAGCACAATCAATTGTTCAAGGTTTATTAGGTAGATGGGGTCAATCTGGTTATATCGATTGGTTAATTGCAATGAGAAAGGAATATACAATTAAGAGAAATGCCACAATTAAATCATTAGAAAAACATATGCCAAAGGAAATTGTTTCATTTGTCCCACCAATTGCTGGGATGTTTTTCACTTTTAATTTAGATGCAACTAAACATCCTGAATTTAAAACTAAATTCGAATCTAATCCTGAAGCTGTTGAAAAGGCAGTTTTTGAAAAAGGTTTAGAAGCTGGTGCTTTATTAGTCCCTGGTTCATGGTTTAAATCTCCAAATTTTGAAACTCAAACAACTGATTTTTTCTTCAGAGGTACTTATGCTTCTGTTAGTATTGAAAAGATCGATTTAGCTCTTGAAAAGTTCTCTAATGCTATTAAAAAAGAGTTTCAATTATAATTAAATAGTTAGTTTATTTTGTATTTAAATATTTTTCTATATTTTTTTTTTTTTGTTGTTGTTACATGTGTACATTTAATTTTTGTTTACATTTGAAAACACTTTAAGTTTAAATTATCTTTTACTATTATAATGTCCCAATCAGCCACTATTGGCAAGAGAGGAGGGAAGCT
Organism: Saturnispora sanitii; assembly: GCA_030563185.1. NCBI lineage: Eukaryota > Fungi > Ascomycota > Pichiomycetes > Pichiales > Pichiaceae > Saturnispora > Saturnispora sanitii. Next base: position 3,734 of record JAKUBF010000016.1, on the reverse strand, counting down.
TCTTTCTAAAAATGGAGGTCTCTTTGAAATGGAAGATGAAGAAGAGGGACAGGACGATATAGAAAGTGTATCCAAAAGATTTAAACGTGAACCAAAATTGAATAAATCTAATAAAAAACGCGTATTTGATGATACAAACAAGTCTAATGATAACAAGATAAATATAAAGGAAAATACTGGTGGTGATTTCCCCTTAAAAGAACTCAAAAAACCAAAAAGGAAATCACTGTTTAAAGATTTAGCTAATAAACTTGATTCATCATCAATGAAAAAAGTTCAAAATGATAAACCAATTGAGAAGGAAGAATCACATGTTGAACCATTGCCGGTAAATGGTACCAAAAAGGCGCGCGTTAATAAATCTAAATCAGACGTATCAAAGCCAATATCTAAAACAGTTAAATCAACATCTAAGAAACAATCATCCACATCCAATGAAGAACCAAAAACCAACACATCCATTAAAACGTCTAAAAAGGAAATGATAAAACCAACGGTTGAACCTAAAGTGACAACAGGAGTATTGAACCGGAATTCAAAAGCAAAATCAAAATCAAAATCTAATTCAGCAGCTCCGACTAAAAAAGTATCGAAATCAAAATCAGCAGCAGCTTCAAAACTAAAACCAAAGCCAAAGCCAATAGCAGTGCCTGAACCAGATAAATTAGTTACAAAGAAAACACAAATTGATTTATCAGATGATTACATTTCACTTTTAGATGCACTTGATGTTTCAAATGATATAGATGAAGCTTATATGAATGATGAATCTAACGATGAATATATATTTGAATTAAAAAAATCAAAATCAAAATCAAGTAGGAAATCTCAACCCAAACAAATTACAAATAAATCCAAAATTCAAAATACCCAGAAAAGTAAAGTTTCGAAACCAATGAGCAAAGCTACTAAAAAAGTGGAACCAAGGCGAAGCAAGATATCAAAATCAACTTTAACATCAACATCACTTGATGATGTTATTTCTCAACCTATTTTGGAAGATGATGATAATTATAATCAAAATGATTTTGAAGTGCCCAATAATGATGAAAATGATTTTATTCCTGCTGATGATAATAATAATGAAATAGTATCTGAATTTCCTCATGATCATATTGAAACAATTGAGATACCATTAAAATCTGATAATACTCAAATGAATACAACAAATAGAAGACGTCAATCAATTCAACCCCCAAGAAGACAATCTCTGTCAAATCGTGGTAGGAGACTTTCAACAATGAAGGATAATTCTATTTTACCTCATGATGATATCCCAATGGAAGAATATTATCATCATTTAGATCCTAATATGCCAATACCACATAAGTTAAAAACTTTAATTATTTGGATTTGTCAAAAATTACTTAATGGAAATATTGAACTTAGGGATAAATCTAAAGTTAAAGAATTATTAAAAAGAGCTCAAGAGGGTACATTAGATATTAATTGGTGGGGTGAATCATCAATAGATGAAGTAACTCAAAAGAGAATCAATTATCTTTCAAAGAAAAATGAAGAATTTGAAAATAATATAAAATGGATTAATAAATTTAAAGATCAAAAAGATCATCTATATATGGGGAATTTAGAGATCCATCCAATAATAGAACAAGTTGAAAATATTTGTAATAATGATATGTTGAAAGTGATTGAAATGGTTAGTGAAAGATGTGAAAAGTTGGACTCATTTGTTAAACAAACAAAAGTTATTCATAATTTGGGTAATAGAGTTGTCGAAGTTAAAAATGATGTTATTGCTTTAGAATTAATACACGAATGTAAAGTTGATGCAATTAAACTATTAAGAATGTTTTCTAAATAATGATAGTTTTGTACTTTATCCAATGTAATGTATATCTAGGAAAAAAAAATGTTTAATATTGAAATGTAAAGTAATAAAACGCTCAAATTGATGAATTTATTTATATCTATATCTATAATACATTTTAAAATGGATGCTATAAATGTTATGTTATGTTATGTTACCAAAATCTACTTCTAAATGAAATATCAATTAAAGGTACTTTTTAGCTACCATTCTAACTCTAGAATCAAACCCTTGATCAGTTATAGGGTCCCCTATTTTATAAAATGATGACATGATCTTCTTTACAACTAATTCACTAACTTCGATGAAAAATTGTCTAATAGATTCATCATTTACCCTTGTATTAGTCAATACCAAAAGTTTTATATTTCCCTGAAGAAGAAACCCTAACACGTTATATCCATAGAATGAATCAAGATGAGGGAAAAAGATCTGTGGTGTTCGCCATTGGACATTTTGAAGAATATCTAATGATGCATTAACAATAAATTGTTTAAGTTGATCAATCTCTTGAGGAAAAGACGGGACTCCTTCTACTGCCGTATTCCTATACGATCCAATGTCAAGTTCGTACATTGGTGTATCTGTTGCTCCTAATATAGTGAAATAGTAGGACATTTTGTTTATGATAACGAATTATAATTGAATAGTGTTCCCAAAAAAAAAAAAAAAAAAAAAATACAGAATTCATTAAATCAATCTATATTATGATTGTTTAATATACTTTAAATTTATGTTTCTAACTTATTATTAACAAGTATATAAATTATTAAAAAAATGATTTAAAATATATATTATAATCACTGATTTTAATTATATTAAAATATCTTCAATACATTAATATTAATATTATATCACTTAAAATAAAAATTATGTTATTATGCTATTTAGTTATTAATAATTATATATTAAAACAATGAAATACCAGTTAATATAATACAATTAACATTAAAATATCTATAGTATTTATATATATAACCAATTTTAGGAAACTAATTTAATAAATAATTTTTGAAATAATTAAAAATAGAAAATATAATTACTGAGCACAATATGAGCATTTATTTCAAAGATATTGATTAGTATCAAATCAATTACAAGCGTAATAAAGATAATTAATTATTGAAATATTATTAATAATAAAACAATATATATATATATATAAATTTAAAAACAGATAAAAACAATTGATGAAACACTATTATTCAAAGAAAAAATAAATAATTCTATATATGGAGCACAATTATGTTTATATTCTTGAAAAGTATATACTATATAAATAATTGTTATTATAAAAATGTTATATAAATATATAATATTATTTAGTTATAGAAAAAGATATATTTTGTATATATATAGAGATCAATTCAGTTTTAAAAACTATAAATAACCAATAATATATAATAATGATAAACAATTAAACAATATGTAATAAACAACAATTAAACATAAATTTATAAAAATTGACCAAACGCAAGGGAATACACAAACAAAGAATCCCAAGCGATATTTTCATATTTTTAATTCTATATAAAAATCCTAAATCCAAAATCCTAAAAATTCTAAAAAAATCCTATATAGAAAATCAATAGTGCTCAGCAGATTATAGTATTATTTTCATAGCTATTGATTTTGGTTATAGATCCATCTGGTTCTATATCCCAAAAAAAATTTGATTGCTCATTTAGATATATAGGCTAAAAGCCTAAACAAACAAACAACCACAAGCTATGAAAATAAATACTATAAATCCAATTGTGCTCCATTGATATAGTATTGCTTGGGTTATAATAAATATAACCTTCATTTGAAAGCGGAATCTCCGCACAATTGAACTGATGACCATGTTTCCATATCCAAACCGGGGTAGGCATATGAGCTCTACCCAAGTAGTACACCTGTT
>JAKUBF010000015.1:0-191493 GCA_030563185.1 Saturnispora sanitii | reverse complement strand
GCTATTGGATAATAGCTTATCAGACGTTCAACTGAAGACAATTATCGGTTGGGATCTATCAACATTGCCAGGTACACAGACAATGATGGTCCCAATTGGTATTTGTATATTTATTCCCAATGGTGGTTGGCGTTAGCTGTAATCCCATCATTGGAGGCCTTACCCCATGGTAGGCGAATCATCAAATCAATTGTCGATTCCAATTTCAAACTGGTGGATTATCATATGTGGGTGGTGAAAAGTGATTGGAAGTGGTGGGCGCTACAAAGGTAAGAATAGATACTTTATAGTATTTATTCTGTATAATATTTATTCTTTATAGTATTGTATAGAGTATTATTATAGGAGGTTTTTTTGGCCATCTTTATGATGGTCTTTTTTCCTCCTCGCAAAAATATCACATGAGCGCTAATGTGTGTATTCCCTTGCGTTATGTCCATTTGTAGGCATATATATATCTAGGGTTTGCATACTTTTAATATATCTAAATTATGACCGTTGCTGAGCACACAAAAATAGATTACTATTTTGATACTTTTTATAGTTGATAAAAAGGTGGATAATATATAAATTAAATATTGGATATATTATAAATGGAGTATTTATAACAAATATAGTATGTAAAGGATGAAAATGAAATGAAATGAAAAGTAATATTAAGACTAATATTAATATTAGTTTCTCTTAGAACCCTTCATCAAACATTATATTGTTCCATTAACAAAGTTTACAACATTAATTTCTCTACTATATTTAACTATTTTCATTATTTACAAACAATACATTTAAAAAAAATTTTATCTAACTTAACTCTAAGCCATAGCTTCTTGAGCACTTGCATTCTTAGTAGCTAATTCAACAATCCTTCTAATATTAGGAACGTTCAATTTAGCAGGAACGTAAGCTTCAATCTTATTAAATGGTCTTAATTCAACTTGTCTAAATGGATCTTCGAATAATGAATTTTTATTAATTAATTCAAAATAATCAGCTGGTCCCTTTTCATTTTTAACCTTTTCAGCTAAACCTTGTGTAATAATTGGTGAAATTGGGGTTTCATAATCTGCAATATGATATTGACTAAATAATTTTTGAATTTGAACAGGTTTTAAATCATGACAAATTTCAAATATAACACCAATATCTTCTAATGTATTCTTTCTTAATTGTAAAAGTTTTGAAACTTGAAATAAATGACTTAAATAAATTGATGCATCAGCAATATTATGCCCTTTACACCATTCATCTAATCTTGTGACATTATAATTCAATTGTAATCCCCTCTTCCAACTTAAGAAATTTCTTCTCATAATTAAATCATTAAAACAATAAGCATTAATAAATTTTAATAATTCCCTAATAACATTATCAATAACTTCATCTTCAAAATATGATGATTTCATTGCCCAATAAACATTTCCTAAAAATGTTAAAACATCATCCATTTTATATTTTGGTTCACTTTGAAACATTTTAGTTAATAATGGCGATGATTGTGGAACCGAAAATCCAGGTAATGCTTGAGCTAAAACAATTGCTGGTACAATCATTTCTTCTAAAATTGACATTGTTTTCTTAATCCAAATATTAAAAATATTATAAGATAATGATTCAAAATCTTCCCTTGCATCAGCAATTAATTTTAAAAATAAATCATATTCAGTTTCACCCATTGCTTTAGAAATTTCTTCATTTGAAACAATTGCTGATTGTGCATATGAAACAAATGAATATAATTCATGTGTATTTGTTAACCAAAATGCACCATATTGAACAATATTTTCATCAGTTAAATCAGTAACTAATTGTTGCATCATATTTAAAACTTCACCAAAAAATGTTTCACTTGCACTTGTTAAACCTAATCTCCACATATCACTTAAAATAATAATAATAATTCTAGCAGGGAATAAAACTTCCTTTCTACTATTTTTAGCACCAACTGATGGTGATGGTAATTGAATCCCCATGAATAATCCATGAATAACTTCCTTATGTAAACTTTCAGAATCTTCTAATAATCTAGTTAATTCAGCATTAATAGTTTCAACATCATAATCATCAATGTTGTTAGTTCCTTGTGAGGCAATATTGGATCTAGTCTTATCATTAAATGCTAATGAAGCAGATCCATTAGCAATTGCTTGTGATGCAACATTATTAAATTTAGATGTTTCCATATGATCTTTCAATGTAGTTAATTCTTTCTTCAATTGTTCAACCATACCTGCTAATGTATCTCTTTCATCCTCAGTTGATTGTAAAGTTAATTGAACTGCCTTCAATTCTTCAATATTAGCCTTTAATTCTTCCTTAATTTTATTAGAATTTTCAGTTAATTCTTGAATTTCTAATTGAGCATTATGGAAATTTAATTTAACTTGTTCAATTTCTTCATTTAATTGTTTCAAATTAATTTCATATTCATCAACTTTATTATGATGTAATGATTTCATTTCTACACCCTTGGCTAATAAACTTTCATGATCATTTTGAGATTTTTCAACTAATAAAGATAAACTCTTAATTTTTTCTTGTAAATTCAAATTATCATTGGTCTTTTCACTAATAGATTTAGTTAAATCAATAATTTTTTGTTCTAAACCTAAATTGGATTCAGCTAATTTGGTAACATTCTTAGCATCTTCCTTTAACAATTTATATTCTTTTTTAGCAGCACCTCTTCTTTGTAACGATTGAATAAAGACGACAGATTTCATATATTGATTATATTGTTTCTTAGCCAAATGTGATCTAACTATGGATTGAATAGTAACTGCTGCTCTATTCTTAACTTCTCTATGAATATTTTCTCTTAAATAAACACCTTTAAGAACACCTTGAAATTTAACTAAAGAATCCAAAGCTAAATTGTATTTCTTCATCATATTAACAGATCTAATTCTAGATTGAATTAAAATAGCAGATTCAAATTCCCTTTGTCTTTGAATTCTTAATCTAGTTAATCCACCTCTAATTAAACCTTGTAATTTTTTCAAAGCTTCTAAAGATTCAGTATATTGTTTACGAATTGCATAACCCTTCAAATATTTTTGAATAATAACAGCTGATGATTTTTGCTTTTCAGCTTTAATAATTTCAACTTTACCAATAATACCAGCTTTAAAGAAAACTTTAGTTTTACCAACTTTAAATGATTCTTCATCCTTTATAGTTTTCTTTAAGAAATTCAAAATACAATTTCTAATTTCATCCTGTGTTAATTCCATTAATTTAGATCTTTGTTCATGACTAAAAATTAAAATTGAAAAATTAGATGCAAATTCAGCAAATGTCATCTTTGAAGGGAACCCTTGACAATAAATTTGAATAGAAGCTAAAACACCACAAGCTCTTAATTGAGACATAACCATTTGATCATCAAATACCCAAGCTTCCTTTTGTTCATTTGGTTTAATACATCTAATATAATGAACATCAGATCCATTAATTGTTGTCATTAATTCATTTAAAGATTTTTTGAATTTCCCACCTAATGTTGGTTTAGATGGTCTCTTACCAGGTCTTGAAGTTGAAGGAACTTCTTGATCATCAGATTTATCATTAATAGTTAAAACATCCATTAAGAAATCATTGGAAGTTTTTAATAAAACATCCTTTTGAGTATCAGAAACAGAATCTCTATTTTTATCAACGAAACCATTTGATGAATAAGCAACATTTAATGCATAATGAGAAACAATAAATTTACCCTTACCCATTTTTGGTTTTGAATATTTTTCATGTTTTGATAAAATTTGATGCATATTTTCTTCCCATGTTTCATCATTACCTTGAGGCATTTTAGATTCATCATCTAATAACGCTAAAATACCAGGTTTACCTTCAATCAGTTCAATACCAGCTTTATTATCATCAAATGGTAATTCAGGAATATCAATACCTTCACGTTCATAATCTTGTAATTCTAAAGTGAACATTCTATGTATGAATTCTTGTTGTAATTTTTCATTTGCATAATTAATACAAAATTGTTCAAATGAATTAGTTTTAAAATGTTCAAAACCATAAATATCTAAAACCCCAATAAAATTTTTCCTTGGTTCATTAACAATTGGTTCATAAGTTTCCCATTCAGGCCAATCAGAAGGTGATAAAACATTATTAATTTGATTAACTAACCAATCAAATAAATTATGATAAATAAATTTAGCTAAAGCATCTCTTGCATTTAATGCTTGATCAGAATTATATTGTCTTTCAATTGATGTTTTACCAGCAATTGCTTTAAAACTAATATTTGATTTAGCAAATGTGGATAAATCTAAACCTAATAATTCACAAGCTTTAATTAAATTTGGTTCATCAGAACTTAAACTTGCAGGTTTACCCTTTGAATTTTTAATTTCAATATTACCAATATGTAATAAACCTGCTAAAACTTTAAAAATTTGAAATTGTTGATCTTTATTAACACCAACCATTGACAGTGCTTCACAAGTATCTAAGAAATCTTGTTTATCATCAACACCTTTAATTTCAGGTGAATTACCTTGATTAACATAAAAAAAATCTTCAATATTTGTTAAATACAATTTTTCCTTTGTTTCATTATCTAAACCTGAAAATAATTGATAAAATATATGATAATTTCTTTCTGAATTTGGTTGAAACACTAATCTTGATCTTTCTAATAGATAAGTTTTAATTTGAGCACCTGCAATAATTTTTTGTTCATCAAATAAAATTTTTAAATATTTACCAAATCTACTTGAATTATCATTTCTAGTTGTTTTAGCATTACCGAAAGCTTCAGTAATTGGATTAGTTGCTAAAATTTGTTTTTCAGTATCAGACATATCATGTTGATTATTATCAGAATCAACAGTTGCAAAATATCTCATAATATATTTAGCTGAAACAGTTTTACCAGCCCCTGATTCACCAGAAACGACAATTGATTGATCCTTTGAATAAGTTTTCATTGATCTATAAGCATCTTCAGCAATGGCAAATAAATGAGGTTCTAATTCCCCCCTTTTTGAACCAGCATATGATGAAATCATATTATGAGAATAAAGTGCATCTCTTCTTTCAAATGGGTTAATAGCAATCAGGACAATACCTGAAGATGTATAAATATCAGATTGATTATATCTTAATTTAATAGCATTTAAAACAGATGGATCATTCAAATAAGATAAAGTTGTTAAATCATCAACTTTTTCATCCTTCTTTCTCATGAATAAATTTTCAGAATCAATTTCAATTGATTCAATTATAACTGGTTCTAATGAGTTTTTCGGGTTAGTTTCGTCTTCTAAGGCAACGAGGTATTTCTTCTCGTTTTCCTTAGTAACAGATGTGATTTTCACGGGGATGAACCCATTCTCTGCATCCGGGAGCCAACCGAGACTGTTTGAATGTATTTGTTAGTATATTGAAGATCAAAGGGGTATTGTGTTGGGGACAAACAAATGGTGAAAAACACGCGTTTTCCTTCGGGGGTTTTCAGCGCAAGAAGTTCCATTGGATCCCTCTAACAACAAGTGATGCTCACAGTACATACGATCCTTCAAAGAACAACGCGGTGGACATTTTAAACGCGGATGTTTTTGAAATAGATTTCGATTTGCAAGAAAAACAAGTTTCGTATTTCGTGTCGAAAATCAACAGCCCTAAAAAATTTTAAAACACAGCTGAAGTTCAAATTTCAAATTTCAAATTTCAAATTTTTTTTTTTTTTTTTTTTTTTTTTTATAATAAAAGAAAACTTTTAATATACTGAAAAGTTTGGAAAATGGCCGTTAAGGGTACAAAGACTGCGAAAAAGCAGACCAAACAAGTCACCAAGAAGGACAACAAGGTTTCGAAGATTAAAGTTGTTGATAAGGAACCAGAAACTGTAGAATCTGAACAAGAATCTGAATCATCTGAATCTGAATCTGAATCTAATGATGAGGAGGAAGAACAAATCAATTTGAACGCTCTTGAAGAATCCGATGAAGAATCCGATGAAGAATTTGCAGATGCTAAGAATGGTAGTGAATCTGAAGAAGAAGAAGAAGAAGAAGAAGAAGAAGAAGAAGAAGAAGAAGAAGAAGAAGAAGATGTTCCACTTTCAGAAGCTGAATTCGATGATGATGCAGATGTTGTCCCACATACTAAGCTTACAATTAACAATACTGGTGCTCTTAGAGAATCACTTGCTAGAATACAATTACCATGGACTACTTTACCATTTAATGAAGGTCAAACAGTTACATTCCATTCAAAAGTTGAAGATGATATAACAGATATTTATGATGATACTCAAAGGGAATTACAATTTTTTAAGCAAGGTTTAGATGCAGCACATGATGCTAGAAAGAAACTTTTAGCTTTAAATATCCCATTTTCAAGACCAATGGATTATTTTGCTGAAATGGTTAAAACTGATGAACATATGGATAAATTAAAATCTAAATTAATTCAAGAAGCAAGTGAAACTAAAGCGAGAGAAGAAGCTAGAAAGCAAAGGAAATTGAAGAAATTCGGTAAACAAGTCCAACATGAAACTTTACAAGCTAGACAAAAGGAAAAGAGAGATACATTAGAACAAATTAAGAGTTTAAAGAAAAAGAGAAAGAATAATGAAATGGGTGGTGATGATTTTGATATTGCCGTTGAAGAAGCTGCTATTGGTAATGGTAAGGAAAAACAAAGACAAAAGAGAGCTAAAATTCATCAAAATGCTAGACAAAAATCATCATCTCAAAAGAAGAGACCAGGTAAGTCCAGAAGAAGAAATAAGAGAAAATAAATTAATTAGCTATTTTAATTGTTAATAGTTTTATATATATCTAATAAAAGTAAAGAAATAAACGTATTCTATAATTTTTGTAAAAGAGAAAGAATTGAAAAAAAAGAAGATGAGGATGAAGATGCAATTTGTTACTTTTAGCCAATCTAATCAATGCAAATTTCTGAATGTAAACTTTTAACATCACCCAAGACCCCTAATAAATTCCTAGAAGTACCAACTAATTGTGAATCATCAGTTTTTAAATAATCGTTCAATCCTGATTCGACTAATTCAATGAACCCAGAAACGAAAACTTTAACTCTATCAGCAAGATCTTCACATATCATTGAATCATCCAATTCTTTATTTTCCGTACCTTCAAGTTTCATTGCCATATTACCAAATAATTTCAAATTTCTATAAATCATCCCCATGTTAGATTTAAGCATATAAGTATTTGTTAAATCATGAATTTGTAAAACAGTAGATGTATTAGCTGATAAATCATCATTTGAATTAGTATCTCTTAAACACCCTGATTGGACAATTTTTAAAATCATATTTAATTGTTCTAATCTTAATCCATTAAAATCTTTAAATTCATTTTGATCAACGTATGATTTATTCTCCTTTTTCCAATTCATTAAAATCATAACATTTTTCCAAATTCTAACCCAATAATTATTCAAAGTTAAACTTTTTAATCTATCACCTGAACTTAAAAGTAAAATTAAAATCCTAGCAGAATCTTGTCTAATAGTTGGTTTTAAATGTGTCATGGCATTAAATAAAAACAACATAATTGAATCATGATTAAGTATAACTAAATTCAAATTAACTTTAATTAATTTACTTAACATATCGAACCCATCTTGTCTAATTTTCTTTGATTGATCAACAAATAAAATTCTAATAACTTTCAATAATTCATCCAAGGGGATATCACTAACACGTTTATCTAAATCTTCCACCAATTCACCTGAAATTTCTTTACGTGATGTTAAATTCCCACTAGTGTTTTTCAAAATAGAAAATTTCTTCATATATTCAGATTTAACTGAACTATCTTGTACAAGTGATTTAGTTGAACCAGAAATAACAATTCTCTTAGCTTTAAATTCTGTCCTTGTCAAATTTTCCTGGTATTGCGTTTTACCAACTTTTAAACGTTTTTTGGCAAAATCTTGTTGCTTGAGCTTCTTCTTCCTAGCACTAGAACCCATACTTTGTAACTGCTATTAAAAGATAAAAAAAAAATTGAAATAAAGAAGAAAAAAATTAGGAGAGCTACTATCTTTACACTGCCTTGATTTATCACTTGTTTGGTTTTGTTTGGTTTAAGCGGTAACAATGGATATACTAGCTGGCCTAACTAATTTGTCCATGGGGCCACATAGTGAACAGGATTACGAGCCCATGGATGTGGATGTGGATGTGGATGTCAGTGAAGAAATGTGTGTTGAAATGGATGTTGAAATGGATCAAATAAGTGTACAACACGAAAAGGAAACACAGGAACAACAAAATGGAAGTGAAGGCAAAAATGATAGTGAAAGTGAAAGTGAAAGTGAATCCGATTCGCCGGCCCCTGAAACGTCCTTTTCATCAGACGCCAAGGCTTTAGTACAGGCCATTTTGCAACCTGAAAATCAAGGGTATAAAATAGCAACAGCAACGAAGAATTCTAACAATAAACTCGAAAAACGTGGGAAATATGTTATACATAACCATTTTTACCATAATGTATTTTCACCACCACCACCACTACTACCATCAAATGGGACAAACAATTTAAATACAATTAATTTACAAGATGATGATCATAATGAATATTCACAAATAAATGAAAATGATACTAAATATGATACTGAGCCCCACCATTTTGCTAATAACAACACAGTTCTCCTACTCAGTTTAGTCAAACAGTCAGTTAATTACAGTATTGGGTTATTCTTCCTTATATTACTATTGCGAAATTTCAAAACTGATATAAGAAATGAATATGATAAATTACAACATATCAAACAATTAAAACTCGATCAATGTAAACATGATTATTTCATTAATAAATGTCCCGAATATGGTCAACTCCCAGCATTGAAGGAACAATGTCTTGAATGGAGTTTATGTTTTGAAGATTTTCACCCTGATGATACAGTTTTTTACACTGAGTTAGTATTTAACGTTTTGGGGAGAGTAGCAAATGGATTCTTGGAAAACTTTGGTGGATTAAACAAATTGTTTTTACTTGGGGTTGTTCTAGTTTGGTATTTGGGGAATTTCGTTTGTGGGTATTACAAAGGTGCTGGTGAAAATGTTACAGCAGTGAGTAATGAAAGTCCCAGTGCCAACGCAAATAGCCAATTAATTATTAAGAAGATGCAATAACAATTGTTAAAATGGGTCTAGAGTGGTCTAGAGCGTTATAGCCGGATAGCTCATAAAAAGCCATCAATTGAGAGCTATAAAGAGCCATATTGTATATTTTTTTTTTATTAATGTAGGTAAGAAACCGTGCGATTATTATGCGATTTTGATTTAAGAAAGGAAAAACAAAACATTAGCATAACATGGCATAACATAACATATCCTAACCAATCCAAGCCAAGCCAAAAGACGCCAAAAAAGACATCTATTGGCTGAAAAACGCGCTTTGAATGCTGGTTTTTAAATTTTTTAATTCGCTTTGCATAATGCATTTTTCACTTGCATACAACACTATTGTTCTCTACATGAACCAAACGCACGCCAAGGGAGCGTGTAGCCAGTGTAACACGGTCTTGGTGTTGACTTAATGGGCCTGTGCTACAGCTGTTGTGCCACAGAGAGTTGGATCTGCTTTTCCCCGTGTCAAAATACCCATTATTCATTTTAATAACCATTAAAACTAGCCAAACCATCAAACGGGGTTACAAAACAACCTATTCGGGAATATGTCCCCTAATGGATTAGCAGACGATAAAAGAAGATGGATCGCCTATCAATTTGTCCAACTCCCAACAACAATTTCTTTTCTTAGAGAAGCCTGTTTGTGTAAACTACTATGAAACTTTCCCTTGCCCTTCTTGCTGCGCTGCAATGCGTCAGCAGTCTCAGCTCTTCCCAAGTGAACAGCAATGTTGACGCCATCACCACCACTAGCACCACCACCACTAGCTCTAGCTCTAGTACCAGCGAAAGTTGTGCCACTGTCGAATCCACTGTTACTGAATACTCTGTATTCACTACTACTTTGCCTGTGTTCACTCCAACTACCACTAGCTCTAGCACTAGCTCTACTTCTAGCTCAAGTTCAAGTTCAAGTTCAAGCACTAGTACTTCCACTAGTAGTACTTCCACTAGTACTTCCACTAGTACTACTGCTCCATTGGTTAATGTTACTCCACCAACTACGGAAACTGTCAAAACAACCCCAGCTGTTACTTACAAAACCGTCAATAATGTTTCCCACGTTACTGGTACATCCAATTACTGTGGTGATGCCACTACTTATGTGAAAACTGGTACTACTACAAACGGTTCTGTTGTCTCTATTGTCACCACTTCATCAACTGTTAACCCATACAAGGTTTGTCCAACTTCTTATGTTACTGGGACTGAACTAATTACCATGGCTGGCTGTGGGCGTCAAAATACCGTAACTGAAGTTTACACTAATACCATGCATGCTTCAATCCAAATTTCAACTAACCATAAAGTTCACCTTCATCCAACTGCTTGTTCATTCAATTTTGCTCAAGTTTATTTACAAAAGCATAATGAATTACGTGCTCAAGTTCAAGATACAAATCCACTCACTTGGAATACCGATATTGAAGAAGTTGCTCAAGGTTATTCCGATGATTATGTTTGTGGGTCTGATTTAGTCCACTCTGGTAATAACTTACATGGGCTTTCATTAGGTGAAAATTTAGCAGTTGGTTACGATTTCGAATCTGCTGAAGGTGTTCAAGCTTGGTTCGATGAATGGGTTGATTATGATTATTCTAATCCTGGGTTCAGTGAAGGTACTGGTCATTTCACTCAATTAGTTTGGGCTAACACTACTCAAGTTGGTTGTGGTTTCAAGGATTGTGGTCCTTACCATGGTTATTACGTTGCTTGTAATTATTACGCCATTGGTAATGAAATTTATGGTGGTAATGATCCTGATCCAAACAGATTGTTCAGAGCATGGGTTCATCATTTAAAAAATTAAATTGATAATTCCCAATCATAACCATTGCTTGAAACTTCTTGTTTCATTATAACTTTCCCCGTTTCTAATTTACACTCTCAAACTTCCTCTCACATGCTAACGTTTAAAATGCTACTGTCTCTCTCAACTAGCTAACGTAAAGCATATCAATGGAATGATTAATTTCTTTTCATTATCAAACAATAGATAAACAACTCTGTTTGTCCCTATCTCAATCTCTTTCTCTCTCTCTTTCTCTCTCTCTCTCTCTCTCTCTCTCTCTCTCTCCCCCCCCCCTCTCTCTTTTTCTCTCTTTCTCTCTCTTTCTTTCTTAATTTAGGGCCCCTTTTGGGCTAGTCTTTTTTAACTGTTCTTTTAATTAATTTATGTCTATTTTCAACGTATCTAGTAAGTAAGTAAATTAATGTTGTAATTACTTACCATAATGCCAAAAAATGCAACTTCTGTTACTAAAAATACTGTGTTAATTTGCTGAGCAATAAAACAAGATATACAATATTTTTAAATAAAGTAGTCCAATTATTGAAGTTAAGTTATTAAAACTTGCTTCAATACATCCAGTGTAACCTTTTTCCACTCCTTTTATGCCAAATTACCTATATAATAAAAAAACTATTAATATCTAAACTCCGCCATAGTCGGATTTAAATCCGTTTGTATGTATACAGTTTTTAAAAATAAATGTTTGAGGGTTTATTTTCCCATTTGTTGTTCTTTGCATTAAAATGAAAATAGCTATGATATTTAAATTCAAATTATTCACTTAGTTCGTAATTTAGTAACTTTCTTAAACAGCTTACTAGTACTTTTCTTACCATATTTTACACTTGATTTACCCTTTACATTTGACCCATTTTCAGTTGATTCATTAGCCCATTTTTTACTTATAACATCATTATTAACACTTAACCAAACATCCCTTGATAAAATTTTTGGTAATTTCCTCCCATATAAACATTGATCAATTAACCACATCCCAACAATAAATTCATCACTTGTTAAAGTACCATCATCAAATTCTTCAACTGCGGGGGCATCTAATGATTCATCATTAATTTGATCAATACTTGATGACCTATTAACTTGAATCCATTTATACCTCCTTTCTGATAATACTAAATACCAAATTTTTACTAAATTATCAACATTCAACTGTGATCTTTTCCAAATTTCTCTAACAACAATCCCATGGATTCTATCCAATGGATCAGAATAACTATTAACAAATTCCCTTATATTATTATTATTACCATTACCATTAGTTTTCTTTTTCATAAATTTCAAATCTTTCTTAATGTACAATCCTTTATTAGTAACAAAAACTCCATCATACCTCTTTCGTTCATTAACACAAATAATATTCAGTTTATCATCAGTTTGATGATGTTTCCAAGGTTTATCCTCATTAAAATTATCCCCATCATGATGTTGAAATTTCCCCTTTGATTTCCCCAAACCCATTAATGATTTCTTTTCCCTTCTTAAAGTTGTAGGGAAATTCAATTGTTGTTGTGAATTAGATGCTGTACTAGGTGTAGATAAATACATTGCTGAACTAATATCACCAACAACTGGGACTTTTTCTGAATCTTTTTGTGGGGGTGAATTAACGTTTAAATTGGAAACTGTATCCTTATTAGAATATTTGTAAACTTTATTAATAGGTTTTGATTTAATTGGACTACTACTTTGATAATTTAAATCCAATGAAGATGTCTCATTCCTATCACTTTGTAAACTTTCATTAGAATCATTAGCAAGGAATCTCCTCGATGAAGGGTTATTCCCCTGTAAATATGCCATTTGTGTCAATGGTGAGGGCGATGATGATGACAATGATTGGTTAATCAATCTAAATCTCGGATCTTGTTTATGATGATCAAATGAAGTCAATAATCTACTTGTAGTTGTAGTTTTCACCGATTGTGGTTGATTAGATGTTAACTTAGGAATAACTGGAGCATTTTTCGTCGTGGCGGCCTTTGCTTTGGAAGAAGCTGCTGCTGCTTTAGCAGCTGTAGATGTTGAATTATTAACTTTATTCCAATTTGATGATGGAATAGATGTAGGAACCGATTTCGCCTTTTTTGGCCCTGTTTTGGGTATAGAGGGTATGATTGAGGGCAAAACAGCTAATTTCGCAGCCATTTGACTATAATTGGGCCCATTAGTCGCCTCAGCGGACATTTTTTTAATATTGAATGAGTTAGGGTATTTAGTAAATAAAGTATCTCTTTTAAACCGATACGTTTGATTATTTAATTTATAATTCTTTTTTGTATAATTTTTTTTTTTACTTGAATTTTTTTTTCTTTTTCTTTTACTTTCACTTTCTTAAATAGTAATGGATTCTGCTACAGACGGTAAGAAACTCGCATTTAGTGAACAACACTATTTTGGTTCATATGACCATTTTGGTATTCATGAAGAAATGCTTAAAGACAGAGTTAGAACTCTTTCTTATAGAAATGCTATTATGAAGAATAAACACCTTTTCAAGGATAAGATTGTGTTAGATGTTGGTTGTGGTACAGGCGTTCTTTCAATGTTTGCCGCTCAAGCTGGTGCTAAACATGTTTTAGCTGTTGATATGTCTAATATTATTGAAATGGCTCAAAAAGTCGTTGATCTTAATGGCCTGTCTAATAAAATTACATTCTTCAGAGGTAAATTAGAAGATGTTGAATTACCATATGATAAAGTCGATATTATCATTTCTGAATGGATGGGTTATTTTTTATTATATGAATCCATGTTAGATACCGTTCTTATTGCTAGAGATAGATATTTAAAGGAAGGTGGTTTGATTTTCCCTGATAAGGCATCTATTCATGTTGCCTTAATTGAAGATGAACAATATAAAAATGATAAAATCCATTTCTGGGAAGACCCAATGCAACTTTATGGTTTTGATTATTCCCCATTTGTTAAAGTTGCCATGGCTGAACCAATTGTTGATATTGTTGATAATGGATCAGTTGTTACTAGTCATTGTGAACTCATTGAATTTGATCTGAATACTGTCACCATCGAGCAATTAGCCTTCCAACGTGAATTTAAACTTACAGCTACCAGAGATGATTTAGCTCATGCTTTTTTAACTTGGTTTGATATTAAATTCCCATCAGATACTCCAGAAAATGTTGTTGAATTTTCAACTGGTGCCCATGCAACTTACACTCATTGGAAACAAACCGTCTTTTACTTAGATCAAGTCTTAGACGTCAAAAAGGGTGAAACTATCACCGGTTCTCTTGCTTCTAGACCAAACTCTGGTAATCCAAGAGAATTAGATATTGAACTCACTTGGGATTTCAAGGGTACTGGTGATAATGATTCCAGAGCCCAAAAGGGGAAATACAACTACTTTTTACGTTAATCTTTTCTATCCACATTTTAAATTTTGTATACTGTATGTATAAATATAAAAGTATCATAGTGCTAAGCTAAAACAATAAAAAAACAAGGGCACCTTATATCATGTTCTTTCTTTATAAGATAACCCAACCCACTATGATGCTACAACTGAATCAATCTCATCTGTACATCTTCATAGCAGCCACATCCTTTGTATCTGCATTATGGGCGGTGGTATTGTTCAGACAAACTTACCCACAACATCAAAATGAAGAACGTGGGTTACCAATTAAATATGGTTATCAAGAGGGGAGTTCCGGGTATTCGAATTATACATTAAAACAACTTCAATATATGTTCTACCATACTGATGGGATCACTCATGATGTCCAAATTAAAAATGTCCATTCTCATAATGATTATTGGAGAACAAGACCATTATTAGATGCTTTAGAATTAGGGGTTCGATCAGTTGAAGCTGATGTTTGGTATTTTAAAGAATTGGATAATCCATTATTATACGTCGGGCACACTTTATCATCTTTGAATTCAAAAAGGACGTTCCAATCTCTTTATTTAAACCCCTTAATGGCCATTTTAAAAGGGTCCAACCCTACAGATGGATTAAGACCAATAATTCAAGATTTTACAAAGGATAAAGATTTACCCTTTGAAATTGAACAAGAAATTATAATGCAACAGGGTGTATTTAACACTGATCTTCATTCAACTTTGTATTTCTTAATTGATTTTAAAACTGATGGTGATGATTTATTCGAAATTGTTCATGGTGCTTTACAACCATTAAGAGATGAAAATTGGTTAACTTATTATGATACAAAAACAGAAAAGATGAATTGGGGTCCTATAACAGTTATAGGAACTGGTAATACCCCATTAGAAAGTGTATTATCCCAAGGTGAAAAACGTGATTTATTCATCGATGGTCCATTAGATTCAATTAAATCAATAGATGATGATTATACTTTAAGTGTTTCACCTTTAGTTTCATGCTCTTTGAAAAAGTTATTAGGAAATAATAAGATATCTTCACAGGGGTTAAATACTGATCAAATTAATATATTGACAAGACAAATCAAAATTGCTCATGATAAAGGTTTGATAACCAGAATTTGGGATACACCTCATTGGCCTATAGCTTTAGAAGAAAAGATTTGGAGACAAATAATCAATGCTGGTAGTGATCTATTGAATGCAGATGATTTACAAAAAGCCATTACTTTTGTTTGATTTAAACCACGTTTTAATTTATACCTTTATATACCCTACCATACATAACAAGCTAATTAAAAAAAAAAGAAAAATGCATTTAAAGTCTAACCTTACCATCAATAAGATCATTCCAAATTGATTGATCCAATGGTGCTAAAGTTTTATTGTTTTGATCAAGGTAGAAAACTTCTTGATTACCAGAAACACCATTGGGTAAAACTGGATCTCTAAATCTCTTTTTACTAATTTTATGATTTTCAGTTAATTGAATAGTTTCAAAACGTGCAAAACATGGACGGGCAAAATGTGGCAGATGTTCATAACCTACTTTAGCAATTTTATCCATAATAGCACATTTTTCTTCATATGATTCATTGTTATCGTTAATAGTTTCAATTAATGCATAACCACAACGACCTTCATGTTTATCAACTTTGGCACCAACAACAACACAATTCTTTAATTCTGGGATATTTTCTAATAAAACGTTTTCAACTTCTGTTGTACTAACATTTTCAGATTTCCATCTATATGTATCACCCATTCTATCAACGAAATAAATACAACCTAAATCATCATATTTCATAATATCATCAGATCTAACCCATGCATCACCCTTTCTAAAAACATCCTTAATAATTTTAGAATAAGTTGCTTGATCATTGTTCATATAACCAGGGAATGTTGCCTTAATATTTTTAGGGTTTAAAATTCTCATAATCATTTCACCATTTTCACCAGGTTTTGGGCTTTCACAAAATCCCTTTGAATTTCTATAAATTGAATTATCATCTTCTGGATCAACTTTTGCAAGTGTATATTGTAATGATAAAAAGTTCCCAACAAGAAAACCATTATTTCTAATAGCACCAACACCAATACCATTATATTCATAACATGTAGTTGCAAATGGTGATTCTGAACTTGCATAAAATTCACCAATTGCCTTAATACCAAATCTTTCCTTTAATTTTAACCAAATATCAGGTCTTAAACCATTACCATAAGCTAAATTAATTTGACCATAACATTCCCTTTCATTAATTTGAATTGGTGAATCAACTAAATAACGACAAACTTCACCAACATATTGAATTGTATTACAACCACATAATTTAACTTGTGTCCAATAAGTTGAAAGTGAAAATTTATGACCAATTGAAGCTGTACCACCAACAATAAATAATGGTAAAACACCTAAAATAGATGCAGTCCCATGATAAATTGGCATAGCAGTATACATATTAGAATCTTTAGTAATTCTCATTGCCCTAGGAAATAAATGAGTTGCACTATAACATTTTCTCCATGAATTAACAGCTGATTTTGGTAAACCAGTTGTACCTGATGTATAAACTAAAACTGCTGGATCCCAATATCTAACACCTTGATCTCTAACTTCATTAGTTTCACGGTATTCATTACTCATTGAATTCATAACCCTTTGAAATGTTTCCTGCTCATTGATAAAATTAATATCAACATTAGGTAATTCATTTCTAATTTGATCAATAGTCTTGTTAAAAGTTTCTTGACATTCTTCATCAACAAGAATCAAATTAGAATTGACAATTTTAACACAATGGACTAATGGAGTAGATGTTAAATTATAATTTAAGAAAGCTGGAATTGCACCTAAATTCCAAAGAGCAAACCAAATTATAATAAAAATTGGCTTGTTCATATAATAAAGTGTAACAATATCACCTTTCTTAACATTAAAATCATTTTTCAGAATGTATGACATTTTTAAAATAGCATGATAAAGTTCACCATAAGTTATTTGTTCAATTTGAAAAGAATTATCTAAATCAACTTTAAAATTTTTAGAAATTTGTCTTGGATAATTCAATGCAACCTTATTTGGATTTGATTTACAATTTTCCTCAAATTCATACCATAAACTGAATCTCTTAGTTATTAAAGATTGGATAATATAATGATTAAAAAATGATCCAATCAATGGGAACAAATACACATCTTCTAATGGTCTGTATTTTCTATTAAAATGGTCCAATTTTCCCTTTATATAATCTTTTTTAACATAAACAATAGTTGAACAAACCCCTAATGTTAAAAGTGGTAACAGCATGTAGATTTAATTATTCCTTTTTTCTTAAAAAGCTAAATCTTATTTTGTGTTTATCTCTTTCAATTTTTTTTTATTTAATCGACACCATTTTTCCTTTTTTTTCATTACAAAATTATTTGATGTCGCATCATTGCAAGTTTGATGTCGTGCAACAAATATAATGTCGCATATTATACTTGAAGCAAAATCTACAGATTCTTAAATTTTTTCAAAAAAAAAACCCTCTTTAGCTCAGTTGGAAGAGCACAAGACTGTAATTGACTTTAGAAATCTTGGGGTCTCCGGTTCGATCCCGGAAGGAGGGATTTATTTTTTGCCGGGAGTTGCAATATATCATTTTTTTTTATATTGGGATTTATAATTCAGACGCGTTAAAACGCCAAAAAAATAAGAAAAAAACCAGACGCGTGTTTTGTTTTATATTATTTTTCCATATACTTCTTCTTCATTAAATATACCAAATCAAAGATGTTAGAGGCTAAGTTCGAACAAGCATCCCTTTTTAAGAAAGTATGCAAACTATTTGAGATAAATTTAATAAGATTTTAATACTAACAACCCCATTATTTTAGGTCATTGACTCCATTAAGGATTCTGTTAAGATGTGTAACGTTAATTGTTCAAAAACCGGTGGTATCACCATTCAAGCTATTGATGATTCACGTGTGTTGTTAATCTCATTAAAGATGGACCCAGCATGTTTTTCAGAATACAGATGTGACAGAGATATTGTCCTTGGTTTAGATTTAGAATCTTTAAGTAAGATTTTAAAACAAGGTAACAATGAAGATTTCTTCACCATTATGGCTGAAGATCAACCAGATTCTATTACTATTATCTTCGAAGATAAGAAGAAGGACAGAGTTAGTGAATTTGAATTAAAGTTAATGGATATTGACACTGATAATATGGAAATTGAAGATATGGACTCTGATGTTGCAATTGTTATGCCATCAAGTGATTTCTCTAAACTTGCTAGAGATATGAGAACAATCAGTGAAGCTTTAGAAATTTCTGTTAATAAAGAATCTGTTAAATTCGTTTCTAAGGGTACTATTGGTACTGGTACGATTATCTTCAAAGCTCATACTGATATTGACAACCCAGATGAGTCAGTTAAGATTGATTTAGAAAACCCTGTTAACTTAAGTTTTGGTTCTAAATACTTAAACGATATCGTTAAAGCTTCTGGTTTATCACCAACTATTAAGATGAAATTAACCACCGAAGCCCCAGCTATGTTTGAATTCAAGTTACCATCTGGTTACTTAAGATTCTACTTAGCTCCAAAGTTTGATGATGAATAAGGACCTGGTATTTGTACATTTTTATAGCTTAAAGAAAAACCAATTTGTTAAGGAAATGTTGATTGTCAAATTAAAATGATACATATATCTCTCTATTAAATTTATACACAGTACTATACACAAGGTTAATATTTGGTTGGTTTATTAAGTTCTTCAGGCAATGGTTGTAAAAAGACACACCTACTATACGATTTTTCAGTAATAGGTAAGATCAATCTAAATGCATCATGTTTGTTCATATAGTATCTGAACAATCTTTTAACTCTTTGAAACCCAAAGTTCTCATACAACTTCAAGGCACCTTTATTGACGACTTCTGTTTCTAAGATTATCTCGTCACACTTCATTTCAATCATTTTATCAAGACTCATGCTAATAAGTTCCTTAGCAATACCCAATCCTCTGTATTCGTTTCCAACCGCAAGCATACCAATGTATCCCCTGACACGTGCTTCTTTATGTGGCTCCACCTTTGACATAATGCATCCAATGATTTTACCCTCATGGATGGCAAGAAAACACAACTCAGGCCAGTTATTGAGGAAGAATCTGTACACGTAGATAGAATACGGTTCACTAAGATATTTGTTGTTCAATTCCACCACATAGTTCATCTCCTCGTCTATTTCCTCTCTTGTACGCTTAGTGACGTCCAAATCCAGTGTGCGAAAGGTGATATCATCAAGACTCACCATGATATAGATTTCAATATGAGATGAATAAAGGAATTTTATACAAGAAAAAAAAAATTAAAGACAATCAATCGGACTTTATTATCAGTTTTTAGGGACAAGCAATTAAAATGTCCAATTTGAACCCCTTATTGATGCTTTCTATGCAACAGAGCATGTTGAAGAGCCAATCAAGTTCAATGGCTTTTTCTATAACCATTTTCAATGCTTTAACAGGTGCTAAAATACAAGCACCTTTAACACTCTTTAATAGTATAGACGCGTTAAAACATTACATTACTCAAGCATTTAAAATCGAGATTGAAAGTTTGTTCTTGTTAACACAGTTTGGTATTAAATTGAAGTTCTCCATGCTATTAAATAACGAAACCAATACGATTTATGCATTTGACAGGAAGTTCTTCTCGTCTTCAATAATAAAAAGTAATGATCATACCAATTCAAATGATGGTAATATTAAAGAAGAAGACCCGAATTTGAAAGCATTAATGCAGCCACTAATTAATACCACACAGATATCCCTTATAAAGCCAAGAGAGTGTCCATTAGTTATGATCGATATGATCAATTGGATAAATGACTTATCACATATCGTAAATTCAGGGGGGTCAGATAAAGGTGTGAATTCATCAGATTTAGATTTCGATGGGTTAAGATTGATCATCAATTCACTGAAGAGGACATCTGGATGGTCAAGTGCCCTATTATCTGATTTCAAAAGCTCCATTTTTAAATCATCAGATGATGGTCAAGAGGATATTAATAATATTTTAGAATCTTTAAATGTTTTAAATCAATATGTCAATTTACTCTTTAACAAATTAGACAATGGGTTTAAAGAATCAATTGATGTCTTTTCTACATTGAATGAAAATTCATTATCAGATAGATGGAATGAACATTTAGATTTGCTTAATAAATTGGAATTTTCAATAAAATCAAATGTCGATGGAAAAAAGGAAACGATTAAGCTTTCCATGCTATTGAATGTTGCACATTTAGAAGAATCTGCCAATAAGGCGAAATCTCTGAACTCATTGATCAATGATTCTTTGATTAATTTAAAAGAATTAATTGATGATAATATAGTATCACAGATTAATCATACCAAGGACAAATACGAAGATTATAAAAATATTTATCTTAGTACTCAAAGAAAATCCAAATCAAATCAATTAACCAACAAATGTAAAGAATTGTTTGACGAGTTAGAAGGTCAAATAAATTTATCAGTGAATGAAATTAAGAATATACCATCATTTCCTGAATTAATAATTACTACCAATCCAAATACCACTGAAATATCACAAGATTCCGTCAATAAAATAAAAAAATTGATTGAAACGTTCAACATTCAAATTAATGAAAGGATACCGATTATAACAAAATTAGTTGATGAATTATATGAAACTCAAATTAATGGATTGACGCATAAATCTGAATTACAAAAGGATATAATTACAATGTTTTTTGGAAATATAGTTGAAATACAATTGGCAATTAGAAAAGTAACGAAAATCCACCAATCTGAAATCTTGAAACCATTAAATATTTTAAAAGAAATGGAATTGAATTTATCAATAGTTTCTGATTTACCTTTAGTCTTTGGTATTTGGGTAATTGCAATTTTTAGCAATTTAAAAAATGGTATGTCCATTGATAAATTAATTAAGAAATCATTTGAAATTTTGGAAATGATAACATACGTTGAAAATGTTAACCAGACCAAATGGTTAGATGATTTTGTTAATGGTATTGGTAATGACAAAGTTGAAGTTTTGGGATTGAATGATATTGATTTGAAATTGAAATTTTGTAAAGGACTTTATCATAAATCTCAATTTAAATTGATCAATGATACTAAAGTTAATATTAAAATTGGTGATGTTGATAATATGATTTCCAATGACAAAAGGATAAGTTTTGATGCCCATTATCTTCAACCATTGAATAAAATTATCAAAAATTTTAATCCGATTTATCAGCACAGTGGACAAGATCAGCAACAACAACAACAACAACAACGTCAATTCCAAGCAGATAACCAAAACTTAAATTTTAATAAATACCAATCTATGGCATCTGCCAAAGTTCAAAACTTTTTTTCTATTTTAATTACATCTGTTAGTATCAATGATGTTGTTAAATATATTAACGATTTGAAGTTACTTGGTGTGAACGATGATGTTATTAACCAATTAAATCAATATGTTCTTAATTTAGGTATTAACAATCAACTTGAAAGATCCAGTTTTTTGAAACAAACCAATGAAGATGGGGAAATTCTGATCAAAAAGGCAGATATCAATATCTTTGGTACTTTTGATAAAGATGATGGTATGTTCATAAAGGTATTGAAGAAATTTATCAAAGGTTTTGAAATTGATGGTATTAATATTGAAATAAATAGTGGAATTAATCCTAAAGAAGATACTCAAGTTTATAATGAAGGGTATGAATTAAGAATTAGGAAATTGGAAAGTTTATTACATGAGAAAGAATTTGAAAATTTCACAACGAAATGGTCAAAGAGAGGTGTTAAGAGAATTGATTTGACACAATTAAATTTTGAAAATGATCAAGATTTAGCAAAGTTGAATTGTTTTCAATTTGATAAATTTGTTGATTTACCACCAAGCCATTATTTACAAACTTTCAAATCTTTAACTGAAGAAAATGAGAAATTAAAGAACGATTTAACAGATATTAAAAATAGTACAGATATTAAACGTATTGAATCATTAGAAGAAAAGTTGGAAGATCAAGTTGATGAAATTGCTGCATTAAAGGAACAATTATCTCAAGCAAATATCCAAATCAAATCACGAGATGATCAGATTACTATCTTGAAAGATGAGATGGAAAAGGAACGTGAAGAATTTGCCTTGTTTAGATCTAATAATCTTGTTTCTAATAATGAAGTCATTGAATTAAAAGAAACAAATCAAAATCTTATCAATGGTATGAAGAATAAGGAAGATGGATTCAAAAAGGAGAAAGATTCAAGTATGAAAGAAATCAATAAATTATCGTCCCAACTGGAAGTAATTTTCAAATATGTGATTACATTAACTAAGTTGAATGAAAAGTTCAGTAATGAGTTAAATCATATGGGAACAGTTATCAACAATTTGAAAAAGATATTTCAACTTATAATAACCAATTCAAATGATTTAAGTACAATGATATTAGATAAATTTAAGACAACATGTTTGGTTTTAGAGAGCATGGGATTGATTCTTGTTAAATCATCCCCACATGAAGATCAACTGGATTCTGGAAATTCAATTTTGGATGAAACAACAGAGTATGTGGATACTGAAGAACTTGATCATACTTTCACCTTCACAGATAAAGATAAATTGGAAATTAATAGAGTTAAAGGATTAAAGAATAAAAAGAAGGAGATTTTAATTTCACAAAACGGTGAAGACGTTGATTTGGAAAATATCATTTACCAATTAGTTTCTAAAGATATTCTTGAAGAATGCCAAAAGAGAGCTCATTGGTTATCCTTGAATATGAATTTGGGAGATTTTAAAGTAGATAATAATGAAAGCAATTTATTAGATGATGTTAATCTTCAAAATATAAACGATAAAATTATTGATTATATGAATAGTTCCAATTTGTATATTGAATCGTGCAAAAAATACAATGATCAACTGTCTACTGTTATTTCTAATTTTGATTATGATAAGATTAAAAGCAATTTCCATTCATTTAATCAAATGGTAAATATAAATGATGATTTAGTGATTACTAAGGTTCATCAAAGATTTGATGATGTTGAATCATTAGCTAGGAAATTAACAAAGGAAAAGAGTCAGCTGAAAATTGATATGAAAGAAATGAAAACAAATTTGAAAAATAGACTTGTCTTAAGAAATTTCAAACCTGGTGATTTAGTTTTATTTTTGAGAACATTTCTTCCTAATGGAAGAGCTAAGATTCTTACACCTATTGTTGACAGTGATGCTTCTTACAGTTTAGAAAATTCTGCTGATATTAGTGTAATGGGAGTCGAAAGTATTCCTTCAAGTAGTGGTAATCTGGATTCTGTTGGTGGTAATCTTAAACAATTATGGGCTATTTTTAATATTGGGTCACCTAATTATTATTTAAAGAACCCTGATCAATACAATTTGAAAAATAGAGATTGGTTTGTTGGTAGAATTATGAAGCTTGAGGAACATGTTGTTACTGAGAATAATCTCAACAACATAAAAAGAAATCCATTTAGATTAGATTTGGATACTAAATGGTATTATGTATATACTGATGAAGAAAAAATATCAGGTTAGATCCTGGTATGGTATTTATTTTTTTTTAATAATTTTTCTACATATTATGCTGAGCATTTTGGCCGTTTTTCAGGGAATTTAAAATTAACATGGCGTCTCTTTTAATGATGAGGTTGACTTGTTATCGGTTTACAATATTATCTTTAGTAACTTGGGAGAGGTTTAAGACTTTCGAAAGTTTATATTCTTGCATTTTTCCATTTTTTCGTGATTTTCCAAAAGAAAATGACCTCGATAGTTGACTTCGTTTTTTCTCTCAAGAATCATCTTTAATTTGCCCTTTTGAGCTATTTTAGCTTTTTTTTTAAAGCCTTTAAGCTGATTGTTACACATTAAGGGTAAACACATCTACGTTTACCTCATCAACCTTATAGACTACACGCGATACTCTAATAATAGTATTTTCAATATGAAATTCGGTAGTTGTCCTGAATTTATATCAGATTGTTATGATACATTAAACGATGATTATCAAAGGGAACTGGAAACACAAATGGCTGGATTGGCACTGAGAGAAAAAAGTCGGCCGTCCCAACGAGGATCCAACGCTAGTACGGACAACACAACATATTCTAAAGCCACAATCAATAATATGTACATTAATGATAAGGGAAGTGGAGATGTAATTTTTATGACAGACGAAGAAGTGGAAGGGAAACACCAAGACCAGTTTAGTCACCAAGAGATTTCCTTTAAAAGAGGCTCCATAACAAGTATAGAAGCTTCTAAACCGTTTATTGGCTCAGGTCTTTACAGTGGTTTTTCTGGTGATATTTTATACGACGGAGAGTTAGAAGAGGAAGACCTTACAATGGTACAACAACAGAATCTGATGGAACAAATGGTAAATACCCTTAATACCCTCCATATTTCCACAGATGACATTTACCAACAAATCCTAGCGCCAAATGGTCATTTAGATGATTTAAAATATCTTCTTCAACAATGGTGTTTAGAAGGCCCATATCCTCCAGAATTGGCTTTAGATTGCCCCAGTGGGAACACAGTGAGTATCAATTCCACAGTGAAATGCTCACTTAACCAATGGAATGCATTGGCAACGCAAACAAAGTTTCAATTACTGCAAGACCCTACTAAACGGGCACTGGTGCTAAGCTCCCCGATGAAAAGATACTATGGCGATTTGTACCCAAATAATGGCAGAGATCAGGTGGCCCTGGGTCTTAATAGGGGCCATTTGTTTGCATAATGAATGTATAATTTGTATAAGAGAAGTTGCATTCCCATTTCTTAATGCTCATCTTTTTTTTCCCTCATTTTCTTCTAGTTAATTCTCTAATTTTAAAAGAATGTCAATGTCTTCTCCATTTGACATAGAGTACCGTGGGAAACAAGTGGCTTGGTTTCAGGGGGTTGATTGCGTTGAAAAACGCTTTATTGAAATCCCCATTTTGCGCAATAAAGTGATTTCTATTGGTCGTAAAAGCAACAGTGATGATAAACGTGTCACTAATTATTCATTTAAAGCTATCAATGTTTCTTCTATCCATTGTTACATTTGGAGTATACAATTTGACGAAAATACACCTGGTATTTGTTATTTAAAGGACGTTTCAACCAATCACACATACGTTAATAATAAACCTGTTAAAAAGGGTGAATATGTTATTTTAAATAATAACGATGAAATTGAAATTATCAATGGGCTTAAGGGTATATTTAAATTACAAAGTAGACAGTTACAACTTATTGAATCATTTGGTAATGCCCATCAGGGGCATAGAATTAATGATTGGGTCATTATTCCAAAAATTCTTGGATCGGGCTCATTTGGGAAAGTCCAAGTTGCATACAAGGGCAATGATATGAAAAAGCTTTACGCTGTTAAAATTACTATCAATAGAAAGAATAATAAACTAACAGAAAAGAATGAAATAGAATCTAGTATTTTAAAACGAGTGAACCATCCTAATATTATTAAAATGTATGATTCTATTTGGGATGAAAAGATTCATGGTATTTGGATATTTCAAGATTTGGCAATTGGAGGTGATTTGTTTTCATATTTATCACAAGATCAAGATTATTTGCAACCATTACCTGAATCTGAGGCAATTTTTGCAATCTATCAAATTACTAGAGGGTTGCACTATTTACATACAAAGGGAGTTGTGCATAGGGATTTAAAATTGGATAACATTCTTGTTATGGATGTCCCAGCAAAGACACCGAGATTAGTATTAGCTGATTTTGGTGTTGCTAAACAAAATTTAGTTTTATCACTGTCACAAACAAGAGGTGGATTAGAATCACAATTACGTGAGAAGCTTAATAATGATAGCCAATATGATAATACCAGAGAAGCTTATAAGAGAGGTTATTGGATGTCAACAGTAGTTGGTACTGCCGAATATGCAGCTCCGGAAATAAATTTGCTCGACAAGAAATCAGGAAACGGCAAAAGATACACGGAGAAGGTGGACTCATGGTCGTTGGGAGTTATCTTGTACATTCTCCTTACCGGACAATCACCATTCTATTCTCGTGTATTAAAGGATACAGTGGAAAAGGTACAAAGAGGATTGATGGGTCATCTTAACAGTGTGAAATGGGACGGAATTAGTAAAGATGCCAAGACTTTTGTGAAGAAGTGTTTGGATAAAAATGCGGCAAAAAGATGGTCGATATCTGACTGTCTTTCAAGCGAGCTTTTCACAGCTGGGAAACGTGGGGTTTTACTAGCACAGTTTTTACGTCAAAGCGGGATTGAATAGCGAAATATCATCCCAACCATCGGTGGCTTTCTCATACTGAGGTTAAACGCCGAAGTTTTTTTTCTCTTTTCAGTAGGGGGCGATCCGAAAATAATTGTGGGAGAGGGTTTACAGATAAATGTATTGCGAGAATCGGGACAAAAGTGGGTTTGTTGGTTTGAAATTTGGTGACTAAATTTAAGCTATTCAATATCCATGTTGCATTTTATTGCTTTCAACCTCTGCCCCAATATCTATAGCTACATATGTAAAAACTTTGACACATTTAAAAAAATGCCTCTCCGTTTTTTTTTTTTTTGTTGGTGACGGAAGAATCAAAAGGAAAGAAACAAAAAAAATTTCAGATTCCCCCAAAAAAGCGTAAATCAACACATACTTTTTCTTTTCTAACTATTGGAAATTTATCCCTTTAAGCTGTTTGGCTCTCAGAATAACGCGTTTGTTTTAACATCTCTAGTTTTTATCTACATCCTAGCATTCATCCACCTATCCCAAATTTTACTGTCTTAATATTCTTATTTCTTTCATACTAAAGGTTTAGAGTGTCACAGTTATATACATCACCAAATCGCATAATTAATACAAAAAATCATAACCATGTATAATCCAACTTATTTCCAACAACAACAACAAGGGATGCAACAAAACATTCAATCTCAACCTTTGGATCAATATCATCAATATTCAAACAATTCAAATCAACAACAACAAATGGGATTTCAACAAATTCATTCAACTATCCACTCTAATGGTCAAATTCCTCAACTTTGGATGGGTGAATTAGATCAAAGATGGGATGAAACCACAATTAGACACATTTGGTCCACCGTTTTAACTGGTTTAGGGATTTCTGTTTTTTCCATTAAATTGATTAAGGATAAACAAAGTTTCCAAATGGGTCTTAATAATGCTGGTTATTGTTTTATTAGATTTAACAATTTTGAAGATGCCTCTGTTGTTCTTTCTGAATTTAATGGTAAACCTATTCCAGGTACTAATAATCAATTATTTTTCAGATTGAATTGGTCATCCGCTAATATTCAAGCTGCCGCTACCGCCGCAGTTTCTCACACTCCTAACAACAACAATAAATCAAATATTAATTCTACATTGTTATCCAATTCTTCCATTCCAATGGTTACTCAAAATTCTCAACATGGTAATAATAATAACAATCAAGATTATTCCATTTTCGTTGGTGATTTACCACAAAATATTAATGAACAAATCATGTTACAAACTTTCAAATCAAGATACCCATCTTGTAGCGGCGTTAAGATTATGATGGATCAAAACACTGGTAATATTAAAGGGTATGGTTTTGTTAAATTTTTAAATGAAGAAGATCAAAGAAGAGCGTTAGTTGAAATGCAAGGTTTTATTTTATTAGGTAGACCAATTAGAGTTTCTACTGCTGCCAAGTCCAACAATAATAACAATAATAAAATGAACAATGGTAATAATAGTAATAATAATTCTTCATTTTCTAATAATTCATCACCAACTTTTAACCCACAAAATGGTAATTCTATTCAACAATCCAACAATTCATCATCTTCTTCTTCCCTTCAATATTTCAATGATCCTGCTAACACCACTGTTTTCATTGGTGGGTTGAATGTTTCATTAACCGAAAATCAATTGTTAGAATTATTCTCAAAATTTGGTGATATTACTTATGTTAAAATCCCTCAGGGTAAAAATTGTGGTTTTGTTCAATTTTTCCATAGATCATCAGCAGAGAATGCTATCAATGAAATGCAAGGTTATGATATTGGTGGTGGTTGTAAAATCAGAGTTAGTTGGGGTGCTCGTGCTGCTCAAAGAAATTGGTTTGCCAGACAAATCTTAATGCAACAGCAACAACAACAACAACAACAACAACAACAGCAACAACAGCCTCAACTTCAAATTGGTTCTCACCCATTACAACAATTACCTTCTTCCAACTCAACACAATTAGATTTATCGACTTTGATGCAATTAAGTCAAAGTCAAGAAGTTGTTAATTCATTAGGTTTATCAGGTGGTTCTAATATTAACCTTGCTGATAATTTATTGAATAACAATGGTAATTACTCAATTGATTCATCCCCATTCCAAAATGAGCAAATTCCTTTTAGTGCCTTTTCATCATCTACCCCATCTGCAATTTTAAATGACGATGAATTAAAATTGAATTCATTATTATTAAATTCAAGAGATGTTGGTTTTGATTTAATGAAAAAGGGCACTAATATTTACAATATGTGAATTGATTGTAACATATGAATTTGGATTTGAGCATGAGTTTGAGTTTGATCATTTAAATCAATGATGTGGTTGTTATTGTTAAGTTTACACATACTTTTTCTTTATTTTTAAACCTCCTTACACTTTGAGGTTTATCTTATTTTATTCACTATTTCAACATCATGTCATTACTCAATTATTTTTTATGCACATACATACATACATACAAGCTGTTCTTGGTTTTTCTTTCACTTAAATGAACAGCCATTCATTCATTTTATCCACTAATCTTTTTCACTCTTATTTTCTTTTGTTAATATGCTTTCCATTTTAAATCAATGCTCCTTCATTAATGAATTTATATTTACTTGTTTTTAAATCCCAATTTGTTTTACATCCAAAAAACTCCCCCATATAAATCATTTTTTATTTTCATTTTATAACTGCATTGTTAAAGGTTGTTTTATTTGATTTCATTTTTTGTTCATTTGATTTTCATTCATATTCAAATGATTACCATTTTTATAGCTTATTTTAACCTTTCATAATTTTTAAATTAAATATACATAGATACATGAAATTAACCACCTCCGCTATAGTAAATAAATATTAACATTTTAGCTTTGCATTTACTTGCCTCTTAGTGTATAAAACATACAATATATGCGGATATTTCCCAAAATGGAAATTGGCATTGTAACAAAAAACTTACTCCGGGCCGCCATTACGGGGCGATACCCCACTTCAAGTTCAATCTCCCAAAGCCATTTTTTCTCGCAATTAGATAACGATAAGTGAACAACTGGCAATATAAAGCTTTAAAATACGGCAATATTTTTTTTTCAGATGACCATCAAATTATTTTTTGACATTTAACGGTTTTTCCGTTACATAATTTGACATGTTATATTAGTTAACTTTATCTCTTTGATTGTATATCTTTTCATACCTTTGGAACAACCTTTTTTGTCCTTGCACGTATCTCTCACTTAAGGCAATGAATCATCGTTTGGGCTTCACAGGGATTTTTTTAAGTCATTTCTAAGGGCATTGCAAAATAATGATGAGGCGTTACCGGAAGTAAAGGCTCAGCTCATGTGGCTTTTTATTTAATGAAAAGTCTTATAAATTTGTTGTTTGTCATTTTTATGGAATACTTTTTACATTATCTTATAGCGTAAATCCACCGCTATGTATACACCTTTGTTCCAATCGCCTTGCTGTCTTTAAAACTTCATATATTATTAAAATATTTTTTCAAGAAAAATTTTATGTCTCCACCGAGATGGACCCCCCGATTTATATAAAAAGATGCCGAAATCCACCACATTTTGTTGAAAACTTGTACTCTTTCGGGTATCTATTTAATCAACCATATTAACAAATGGAATCGAAAAACGTTGAGGTTGACATTCCGATTGAAAATGTCAGTAATTTCTCAAATGACAAAACTGTCAGTGCATACCAATCAGAAGAACAAGAAGTGAAAAAGGGATTCTTTCAAGAGTTCGTTGATGGTTTTAAACCATATGAAATGGAAAAATTAGACCCTAATCTTACTGATCTTGAAAAGGCTAATATTATCGCTTCTAATGCTCCATTAAAGAGATCTTTAAAAAATAGACATATCCAAATGATTGCCATTGGTGGTGCTATTGGTACTGGTTTATTCGTTGGTTCTGGTAAAGCTTTAGCTGCTGGTGGTCCAGCTTCTTTAATCATTTCTTATGCTTTAATTGGTTCTATGATTTTCTGTATGGT
This sequence comes from Saturnispora sanitii, assembly GCA_030563185.1. NCBI lineage: Eukaryota > Fungi > Ascomycota > Pichiomycetes > Pichiales > Pichiaceae > Saturnispora > Saturnispora sanitii. The sequence goes on along the minus strand of JAKUBF010000015.1, from coordinate 160,837 downwards.
TCAAGCCATGGGTGAATTAGCTGTTGCTTTCCCTGTTGCTGGTGGTTTCCTCAGTTTAATGTCTAGATTTATTTCCCCAACTTGGGGGTTCTTAATGGCTTGGAATTATGCTATTATGTGGTTAACTGTTATGCCATTAGAATTAGTTGCCGCTGCTATGACTATTAATTTCTGGAATGATGAAATTAATTCAGATGCTTGGGTTTGTATTTTCTATTCAATTGTTGTCTTCATTAACATTTTCGGTGTTAAAGGTTATGGTGAAGCTGAATTCATCTTTTCATTCATTAAAGTTATTGCTGTTATTGGTTTCATCATTTTAGGTGTTGTCTTAACTTGTGGTGGTGGTCCAAATCATGAATACCTTGGTGGTAGATACTGGCATGACCCAGGTGCGTTTAATCATGGATTTAAAGGTTTATGTTCTGTCTTTGTCACTGCTGCATTTTCCTTTGCTGGTACTGAATTAGTCGGTTTAGCTGCAGCTGAAACTTCCAATCCAAGAAAGACTTTACCATCTGCTACAAAACAAGTTTTCTGGAGAATTACACTCTTCTATATGCTTTCATTAATTGTTATTGGTTGTTTGGTCCCATACAATGATGAAAGATTGTTTGTTCCTGGTGGATCAAATGCCGCTGCTTCACCTTTTGTCATTGCCATTAGAAATGCTGGTATTTCTGGTTTACCATCAGTTATGAATGTTGTCATTTTAATTGCCGTTTTATCTGTTGCTAACTCTTCTGTTTTTGCTTGTTCAAGATCAATTGCTTCCTTAGCTGATCAAGGTTTTGGTCCAAGATTTTTAGGTTACATTGATAGAAAGGGTAGACCATTAGTTGGTGTTGGTATTTCATTAACTATTGGTTTATTATGTTTCTTAGCTGGGTCTGATAAACAAGGTGATGCATTTACTTGGATGATGGCTATTACTGGTTTAGCTTCTATTTTTACTTGGGGGTCAATTTGCTTCACTCATGTTAGATTTAGACATGGTATGAAAGCTCAAGATAGACCATTGGATGAATTATCATTCACTGCAATTTCAGGTTATTGGGGTTCAATTTGGGGTACTCTTATGTGTTGTCTTATTTTAGCCGCTCAGTTCTGGGTTTCCCTTTTCCCAACTGGACAAAAGCCAGACCCTGAAATTTTCTTTGAAAATTACTTAAATATCCCAGTTTTAATCTTCTTCTTTTTCATTTGGTGTTGTATGAATTGGTACAAGAAGCAAAGGATTGTTTTCTTTATTAGATCAAAGGATATGGATCTTGATACTGGTAGAAGAGTTGAAGATTTGGATGTTTTAAGACAAGAAATTGCCGAAGAAAAAGAGTACATTGCATCCAAGCCATTTTACTACAGAATTTACAAATTCTGGTGTTGATGATCTTTCTTATAATAGATTATTACTATTGCATTCATTTCAGCATGATCTATTTAATATATATTTTTTATTGCTTTTCATTATGTATTTCACTTCAAAAAAAAATTGTACATTTAAGTTTGTGTCATAAATTCCCTATTGAATCGACAATCATATTACATTGCTTTTTAAATTCAATTGCGCCTCCTACTACTGAAAATTGAATTATCCTAAAAAAAAAAATATCATAGCATATTTGCTGGCTGTTATTTTCACCAATTATTTTAATGATTTAAAATATCACGCAGATATTATCATTAAGAAATTTATTGATTGATGATATATCGTCATTTATTTTTACCACGATGCTATCAGATTAAATTCATGATTTAAGTCAGATTTCCATATTGCTCAGCATTGAAGGGAAAGGGTTTCAATATTTTTCATGTCATTTTTAAAAGTTTTTCCGGATAGCCAATCCCCCAATTATATTCTGTTATCTTTTAGTTGTAAAGTAATATAAATAAGGATCCACCCCATTTTGTGTTTATATACCTTAATTATATATTATTCATATTGAATTTATAAAATGAAGTCAACAAATAATCATCATCAGAGCTCTTCGTCAATGGATATAGATGAAGCTAATCATCTTCATCATATATTACACGATAAGGAAAATTCACAAGTTGAGGATACTGAATTAGGTAGCACCAATACCGATACACTCAAAAGTTCTAATCATGCATATGTTACTACTTCACATGATGGCTATAAAAATTTTGGTATTTGGAATCGGTTTATTGATGGGTTCAAACCCTTCAAGTTAGAAGAATTGGACCCACATCTTACAGATATTGAAAAAGCTAATATTATTGCAGCTAGAGCTCCATTAAAGAGATCTTTAAAAAATAGACATATTCAAATGATTGCTATTGGTGGTGCTATTGGTACAGGGTTATTTGTTGGTTCTGGTAAAGCTTTAGCTGCTGGTGGCCCGGCATCTTTAGTTATTTGTTACTTTTTAATTGGTACAATGATTTTCTGTATGGTTCAAGCTATGGGTGAATTGGCTGTTGCTTTCCCAGTTGCTGGTGGGTTCCTTAATTTAATTTCAAGATTTATTTCCCCAACTTGGGGGTTCTTAATGGCTTGGAATTATGCTCTTCAATGGTTAACCGTTATGCCATTGGAATTAGTTGCCGCTGCTATGACAATTGATTATTGGAATGATGAAATTAATTCAAATGCTTGGGTTGCAATCTTTTACTGTGTTATTGTTTTCATTAATATATTTGGTGTTAAAGGTTATGGTGAAGCCGAATTCATCTTTTCAGTTATTAAAGTTTTAGCTGTTGTTGGGTTTATTATTTTAGGTATTGTTTTAACATGTGGTGGTGGTCCAAATCATGAGTATATTGGTGGTAGATACTGGCATAACCCAGGTGCGTTTAATCATGGATTTAAAGGTTTATGTTCTGTCTTTGTCACTGCTGCATTTTCATTTGCAGGTACTGAATTGGTAGGTTTAGCTGCAGCTGAAACTTCCAATCCAAGAAAGACTTTACCATCTGCTACAAAGCAAGTCTTTTGGAGAATTACACTTTTCTACATGGTGTCTTTAATTTTAATTGGTTGTTTGGTCCCATACAATGATGAAAGATTGTTTGTTCCTGGTGGATCAAATGCCGCTGCTTCACCTTTTGTCATTGCCATTAGAAATGCTGGTATTTCTGGTTTACCATCAGTTATGAATGCCGTTATTTTAATTGCCGTTTTATCAGTTGCTAACTCTGCAGTATTCGCCTGTTCAAGAACATTGGCATCATTGGCAGATCAAGGTTTCGCTCCAAGATGTTTTGGATATATTGATAGAAAGGGTAGACCATTAGTTGGTGTTGGTATTTCATTAACTATTGGTTTATTATGTTTCTTAGCTGGGTCTGATAAACAAAATGATGCATTTACTTGGATGTTAGCACTTTCAGGGTTATCATCAGTGTTCACATGGGGATCTATTTGTTTTGCACATGTGAGATTCAGAGATGCTATGAGAACACAAAATAGACCATTGGATGAGTTATCATTCCTTTCAATTTCAGGGTATTGGGGATCAGTTTGGGGTGCTTTATTAAACTTTTTAATTTTAGTTGCAGAATTCTGGGTTTCACTCTTCCCAGTTGGTCAAAAACCAGACCCTGAAATTTTCTTTGAAAACTACTTGAACATTCCTGTTTTAATCTTTTTACTCTTCATTTGGTGTTGTATCCATTGGTATAAAAAAGAAAAGATTATTTGGTTTATTTATGCTAAAGATATGGATGTTGATACAGGTAGAAGAGTTGAAGACTTGGATGTTTTAAGACAAGAAATTGCTGAAGAAAAGGCATATATCACATCTAAGGGGGTATTGTATCGTGTTTGGAAGTTTTGGTGTTAATTTTGTGGTGTTTAATTTAATTTTTGTTTTAGTTTTGGGTTTAGGTTTAGGTTTAGGTTTAGGTTAAGGTTAAGGTTAAGGTTTTGATATTTTTTTAATTTTTTTTTAAGTTTAATAAGTTATCTTTTCTATTAAAGATATAATCGTCATGTTTAGTAGTGAATTTCTATTTTGTTGTTTTTGATGAGTTGATTAAAATAACAAATGATAGTTATAAGCTTATTTACTTCTCTCCCTTAAAGATTATATATTAATTCATTTGAACTATAAATTTTAATGTTTTCAGTCGTTGTTTAGTACTCTTTAGTTGATTGGATTATAATGCCACCTTTAAAAACGTTATCTATTCGGAACAAATGAGCACTTGAGTTTTTCCAGACAATATGGCATTTATTTATTTTTTAAGCGGCTTTAGATCTACCCCTGCCAAGAACAAAAACAAAACACCATTCAAGTATGTTTAATCGTATATCTATCTAATGCCCCATACATAGCACTTAGTCACACTATGATGGATATCATTTCTTGTAAAATAAATTGAACCTGTAGAAAAACGATGCATCTTATTGAAAAACATTTTATTTGACTATGGTTGATAACACCAAAGACACCAAAGTTTGTATCTTTGGTGTTATCAACTAAGACTGTTGCTAATCTTTTTTTCATGTTTTAATTGCAACGGCAAATATAGCGGAACCACCAATATATAATTTTTACATGGCATTATTATTCCAGGGTCCTAACCGGAAACAGGGCCGGTTTAATGGGCATTTGAAAGACACATGTGCCTTTACATTCTACAAAAATGATTGAACTTTTTCAAGTGATTTGTTAAATGGTAATAAATAGGGCTAGTGTGACTCTCGCCCTCTTTTTGTAACTGTGGCTTCAATCCTAGCTGAGCCTCCTTTTTTTATAACATAAAATTTGACATAAAAAAAAAACATTAAACGGCGTTCTGGCATTCCTTTTTTTTCTGTATTACTGTGGCGCTTTAGCAATGTGACTTGGGGGCATTGTATAAAGTTAAGGCCATTTCCAATGCCAAGTATATTTTATTTATTTTATTATATTTTTATCAAAGTTTAATACTATTTATTTTGAATAGATTAATGTCAGAGAGGTCTACATCATCTATTCAGAGCAAAGAACCGATTTTTGTATCTGAACATAAGACAATTTCTGCTAATGTTGAACCAAAACAGAAATGTGGGTTCTTTCAGGATTTCATTGATGGGTTTAAACCATTCGAAATGGAACAACTAGATCCTAATTTAACCGATTTAGAAAAAGCCAATATCATTTCAGCCAAAGCTCCATTAAAGAGATCATTAAAGGGTAGACATATTCAAATGATTGCTATTGGTGGTTCTATTGGTACAGGTTTATTTGTTGGTTCAGGTTCTGCTTTAGCTGCTGGTGGTCCAGGTTCATTAGTTATTTGTTATGCATTAATTGGTACAATGATTTTTTGTGTTATTCAATCATTAGGTGAATTAGCAGTTGCATTCCCAGTTTCAGGTGGATTTTTAGCATTAAATTCAAGATTAATTGCACCACCTTGGGGGTTCATGATGGCATGGAATTATTCAATGCAATGGCTTATTGGTTTCCCATTAGAATTAGTTGCAGGTGCAATTACAATCAATTTTTGGAATGATAAAATTAATTCAGCTGCTTGGGTTACTATATTTTATGTTTTAATCGCCTTTATTAACGTTTTTGGTGTTAAAGGTTATGGTGAAGCAGAATTCATCTTTTCATTTATTAAAGTTATAGCTGTTGTGGGTTTTGTCATTTTAGGGATTATTTTAACATGTGGTGGTGGTCCAACTCATGAATACATTGGTGGTAGATATTGGCATAATCCAGGTTCTTTTAATAATGGTTTCAAAGGTTTTTGCTCAGTTTTCGTTACTGCTGCATTTTCCTTTGCTGGTACAGAATTAATTGGTTTAGCAGCAGCTGAAACTTCTAACCCTAGAAGGACTTTACCATCTGCTACAAAACAAGTTTTCTGGAGAATTACACTTTTCTACATGGTGTCTTTAATCATTGTTGGTTGTTTAGTCCCATATAATGATCCACAATTATTAGGTCCATCAACAGATGTTTCAGCTTCACCGTTTGTTATTGCAATCAAACGGGCACAAATTAATGTGTTACCAACTATTATGAATATTGTTGTTTTAATTGCCGTTTTATCAGTTGCCAATTCATCAGTTTATGCATCATCAAGAACTTTAGCCACATTAGCAAATCAAGGTTTCGCACCAAGAAGTTTTGGTTATATTGATAGAAAGGGTAGACCAATTGTTAGTGTTACATTTGCATTAATTATTGGGTTATTGTGTTTCCTTGCTGCTTCTAGTAAACAATCAGAAGCATTTACATGGATGATGGCATTGTCAGGTTTATCATCAATTTTTACTTGGGGGTCAATTTGTACAATGCATTTAAGATTTAGAATGGCTATGAAAAAACAGGGGAGATCATTAGACGAATTATCATTCACTGCAATTTCGGGTATCCCAGGGTCAATTTGGGGTGTTACATTGAACATATTAATTTTAGCAGCAGAATTTTGGGTGTCTCTTTTCCCAGTTGGTTCACCAGCTAATGCAAAACATTTCTTTGAAAATTATTTAGGTTCAGCCTTTTTAGTTTTCTTATTTGTTTGTTATTGTATTATGAGAATGATTCAAAAGAAACCATTCTATTTTTTCTTAAAATTAGAAGACATTGATTTAGACACTGGTAGAAGGGTGGAAGATTTAGATGTTCTCAGAGCAGAAATTGCAGAGGATAAGGCCTATTTAGCATCCAAACCATGGTACTACCGTGTTTACAAGTTTTGGTGTTAACCAGAAATGTACACACATACAATATTTAAAATTTCATTTTCAACATAACGCTTTTTTAATACCATTTATAATTACTTTGTATCTTTTCTAACTTCAACAGTTTGCTGAGCAGATGAGCCTTTCCCAAATATCCCGGAATGACATATTTAAAGTTTTGCTTGGAAAAAAAAATTAAAATTAATTCGTGTCGGAGCCGGCTCTTCTTTTTCATCTTCAACAATGCTTGCAATCAGAACCGCTGGGTTTAGAAACGCTCTTTTGAGACCATCCTTCAGAGCCCTCTCCACTATCAAGGCCACTATTGCCGAAGAGGATGCAATTCTTGTTGCTCAAAGAAAAAACAGACCAGTTTCACCTCATTTACAAATTTACGAAAAACAACTGACTGCTGTGCTCTCAGGTCTCCACAGAATCACTGGTGTTGCTCTTTCCGTTGGTGTTTATGGTGTTGGTGCTGCCTTTGGTTTTGGTCTCCTTGATTCCGCTTCCCTTGTTGAATTTTACACTGCCTTACCAGCTTTGGCCAAGATTTCCCTTAAGACTTTAGCTGCCTTGCCATTTTCCTTCCACGCTTGGAACGGTATCAGACATTTGATCTGGGATGCAGGGTACTTTGTTAACGTTGCTGGTGTTTACAAGACCGGGTACACCGTTTTAGGGTTAACTGCCATCACTTCTTTGGCCTTATTAGTCCTCTAATTGTGGGCTAAGCGTGTGCTAACCTCCTCTTCTTTCTATATATTTTTATATTTATTTATTCTTACTATTGTCATTCGACTTGATTTTGGCTTATTATTACGATTGTTTTATCCATATTCGTGTTCGTTCCACTTTGACTAATACTATTTACTGTATTTTTCATTGGATGAAAACAAATTGCAAACCCCCGCTCAGCGTGTTCAGCATATACAATTGTATCGTAGCTGTATCGAATCACATTAACTTATTCTATAAATTGTCAAATAAATAAAGTAAATAGGTATAATATTATATAATCATAGAGAAAAAGAGAGGGGTAAAGAGGGGAAGAGGGGGATGAGTAGTCAAATCTTAGTAGAGAACAAATCAAATTCTAATTGATCTTTTAAAATTTCATTTGATTTGCTATCTAATAAGATACTGTTCATATCTATATCGGCATCAACAGCCATGATGTTCATTAAATCATCATCATTTAACATCGGGTCTAATTCCATGTCTAAGCTATGGGTTTTTATATCGTTAATCGTGTCATTGGTCATAATAGTCGTCATTGTATTTGTAGTTGTGTTAGATGTTGATAACGTTGGTGGTGAGGGTGTTAATAAAAATTGATCATCATTAAAATTGTTATCTTCTGTGGTATTTTTGTACATTGTTGTTGTTTTTGTCATTATTTCATTCGTAGCAGCTTTACGTTTCCTGCCTTTTTTAATAATAACCTTACTAGGATTAATCATCTTATTTACGTTAATGGTATTGTTGGATTTTTTCTTATTTCCCTTTGATCCTCCTCCTATTTCTGAATTTGAAATTAAACTATCATTTGGATTAAAATACGATAAATTCATTGGATCAATATAAGTTGGAATATCCATAGATAAATCAACATTCCTATTCCCCGTTCCAATTGAAGTATCAGTTTCTGGTGAATTTATAAAATCATCAGAATTCAAATTTTGAATATCAAACATAGTTGGTGGGGAATTCAAAATAGGGTCATGTAAAGTATTAGAAATTGAATCTGATCTATTTTTCATTTCTAAATTAATCGATGATGTTAATGAACTTGTAAATGCCGATCTTGAATTCATTGTATTGGTATTAAAATCGGATGATAATGATGATGGAGTTGTTGCTGCCGTCGTACCAGACGACTTTGTTCTAACTATTGGTGTGATCTTCGGTGTTAATGGAGTAGAGTTGATCTTAAAATTCTCTAATTCCTTATTCAATTTCTTCAAGATCTTTTTCAAATTGTCATTTTCCGTTTTTACATTTTCAAATTGATGTTTTAGTTCATTAGGGTCATTAGTTAATAGATTGATATTTGAATGAATTTGTGAATTGATTAACACTTTACCCGTTGTGTTATCAATGTCTACACTTTTAATAGATTTTAACCTAGTAGTATTATTATTATTATTATTGTTTGAAGCGCTGTTTCCATTAATTGATGATGTAGCTGATGATGCGGATGTAATTGGTGTGAACGCCAAGTTAGACGTTGAGCTAGAACTTGAATTTAATCCGGAACTAACTCCCAAACTTGTTTGTGAAACTGGAACTGGTGATGAGTATTTACGCTTCTTAATTTGTTTTGATGGTGATCCAGAGTCATTAATTGAGGCATTATTAGAATTAGTATTATGGGCATTGGAACCAGCTTGTGATTTAGCCTGTGACTTCTTAAAAACCTTCTTCGTTTTTGGTCTAGGTGGTAACACCCAGTTCTTCTTCGTAGTCAATTTAATCTCAGTTGATAAATTTGGTATATTGGACATAGATTGTGAATTAGAATTTGAATTTGAGTTCACATTATTGGTGATATTGAATTTTGGAAGCAAGTACGTATTAGGTAAGATCGTTTTAGGCTTGATGCTCTTGAACCCATGACAACCAGGTGGAGCCGGTGCCAGTGGAATCAACCCCGGTTGAAAGGATTGTTTTCTAGATGCCTGTGTTGCCGGCGCTATCTGTTGTACTTGTCTTCCCGATGTATTAGATGAGGTATTATTAATACCATTAATACCATTTCTACTACTATTTCTTACCCCAGTATTAGATGATACAGCGGCGTTTGCATTGGAAACCCCATGGGGTCTCGTTTTCAACGCAGAACGGGCCAATTTCTGGGTGTTTTCACTCAATTCGCGCGGCACATGCGCTGACTTTGCACCCAACACTGTGTTTTCACAGCTTTTCACCCTTTCAGAACCCGCCATGGTTTCTGTTTTCATGGCTGAGATTCGATTGCTCTTATAGTTTCTATATAGAAAACTGGAACGATTTTTTTTTACCTTTAATTATTTTTTTTTCTCGGAGAACTTTTCAACTTGAATCGTAAAAACTCGGATCGGCTCAGCAGGGTGTCATTTAATTGAAATTTTTAAATTTCAAATTTATTTACTATTAAAATGGGGTTATTGGACTGGGATAAATTTTCCCGTAATCTAAATAATTCAAAGTATCCCTTAATAACAATTTCTACATTTATTACTTTAGCTGAGCATTTACAATATATGGTTACGCAGCCCCTCTCTTGCCAATGAAATTAACTATTGAAAAAAAAAAATTGTCCAAGTTTAACACTCTTGTATTAACAAACAAACAAATATGTCCTTCTTAGGTGTTAAGGCTTACAAGTTCCCATTAGTCAAGTTCTACTGGCCATTCTTCGTTGGTTTTGGTATCTCTGCTTACCTCGTTTCTAAGGCTCAATACGCCTTAATGGACACTGAAGAATTCATCAATGATCCAAGACACCCAAGATTCGCCCGTGGTGAAGAAAAGAAATAAATCATTTAACGAGGCTTTTATAAGCTAATGCCCTCCCCTTATTTATTATAACATATATCACAATCTATATTATTAAGATAATGAAAAAACAACGATAATTCAATTAATTCATAATGATGACTACTTTTTTTAATAATATACTACATATAAAATCAATTTAGTTATTATAAAGTATGTTGTTCTTGTGCAATTTCTAATGCTTCTGTAAATTTATTAACTAATTCCTCCTTTGGTTCCATACCAATTGACATTCTAACTAAATTTCTATCAACACCCCATTTTTCAACTTCATCTAATTCTTGAAAATGTGCTAAAATTGCATATGGGCAAACTAATGTAAAATTAGTACCTAATGATGGACCTTTTGATAAATTAATAGAATTGAAAAATGCAACTGCATCAATTGATTCTTTAAAAACAATACTCATTAATGAACCATAACCACCATTTTCCTTTTTAACTAAATCAAAATGTTTCCTTGATTTAACACATTTAGGATAGAAAATTTTATCAATTAAATCACAATTTTCAAATAATTCTAAAATTGCTTCAGCATTTTCATTCATTACCTTTGATCTTTTAGAAAAATCTCTTGAATTTCTTTCTAAATAAATCGAATCTTGTGCCCAAAATAAATCTTGATAATCTTCATTCATAAATGATTTAAATTCTGAATAAAATTCAGATTTCGGATTAAAAACTAATGAACCGGCCATGACATTTGAATCCCCACTAAAAATCTTCGTTAATGATGAAACAATAATATCACAATATTTTAATATTTCAACATTACATGAATTGGCAACTGTATCATCAACAACAATTGGGAAATTAAATTCTTTACCTAATTTACTAATTTTTTCTAAATTAGGTGTTGATAATAATGGATTTGATGGTAATTCACAAAATAATGATAATATACGTTCACCATTTTTCAATTTTAATTCTAAATCATCTAATGATTCATCATCCCCGAAACCATAAAAATGACAACCGGCACCCCATTTACGTAAAATATTCAATGTATCAACATATGGGAAGCCAAAACAAACAGATTTTTGATTCTTTCTATCATCCTTTAATCCAATAGTTTCCAAGATAATTCTATGTGCAGTAAAAATTGATGCCATACCAGAGGGGAATAAATAAACATTATCACTTTCAACACCCTCAACTTCACTAGCTAATCTTTCCTTTAATAATTGTTTTGCCTGTTTAGCTAATCTCAAATCTAAATTACGACCGAATCTTTCCTCAATAAAAGTATCACTTTCTTCCTTTGCCTTTGTTAATGAAACTGATGATCTAGTAGAACGTGAAGATCTTGAAGTTCTAGATGATAATCTAGAAGAAACATTCCCAATGTTCTTACTAGCATCAACTGATAGTTTATCTTTCATTTCCTTTAAAAAATATTCACCTAATCTTGAAGAAATTCCCTCACCTGAATGTTGCCAATAATTCTTTGCTAAACCAGCTTCTGAAATTGGGAAAAAAACAACAGAAATATTAGCTTCAATTCTAAAACCTTCCTCTTCTTCATTTGCAGGTTTAGGTGATGAAAGTTGAAGAATTCTAACAGTTGGTTTATTCAAAGATTTAGTCTTGATAAATTCCCTACATCTCTTGGCAACTTTATAACTAGGAAAAATCATACAACGTTCAGTGTCTCTCCCATAAGACCCCTCTATGAGTTTTTGGAGATGTTGGATGTCTGAATGAATGAAGAAACGTGGGTACCCAGAATTCATCTTGTCAACAACCCACGCTTCCCCCTCTTCGTAGCCAACAGTAGCCTCCCAAGTAGGCAAGGTAACTGAAACAGCATGTGCTGTATTGTTAGGAATAGGAGCCCCAATGTCCTGTGAAGGTGTAGGCATAACCATCTTTAACTAGGAGAACTGTGGCTCTTTAAGGTGACTCAAAAGAAAAAAATCAAAAAGCCAAGTTAACCAAAATCATATTACGTAATATTGATTTTTGATTTAATTTTTTTTTGGAATGTCCCATTCTTTTTAAAAAGACAAAGCTGCAACTCTTGATATAAGTTTTTATAGCTTATTTATAGCGGATGTCCCTGAGGCCAAAGAAACCTGTGTGGACTAAGAAACACTCATCAGGGCTTCCGCAGTATTACAAGGACAAGCTGCCCTCCAATACCTACACAGACACGTTCAAACTCAACTGGAAACGTCAACTTAAACCAATGATGAAATTGCTTATCGCCCTAAGTGGGGCGTATTTACTGATTGCCTGGCTTTTTGGGGGTGAAGATACACATGTTCCAATTAAGGATCGTCCTGTTTCTAAAGCCTCAACTAGTGATAACATTTGGGATAATAGAAGAGACATGGTTAAAGACGCGTTTGTCGCTTCTTGGACTGATTATACCAAAAATGCATGGGGGGCTGATGTTTATGGTCCTATTACTGGTAAGGGGAAGAACATGAAATCTAGTGGTCCTCTGGGTTGGATGATTGTTGATTCACTTGATTCCCTTATCTTAATGGATCTCGATGAACAATTAGAAGATGCTAAATCATGGGTTAAAATGGAATTGTCTTTCGATTTAGATGATTATGTCCATACTTTTGAAACGACTATTAGAATGTTAGGTGGGCTTCTTTCTGCATATTATTTAACTGATGATGAAATTTATTCTGAAAAGGCAGTTCATTTAGGTAATAAACTTTTAAAAGCTTTTGATACAACTACTGGATTACCAGCTTCTGAAGTCAATTTGAAATCAGGTGATTTGAAATTTGACATTTCTGGTATTTCATTAGCTGAAATCACAACTTTACAATTGGAATTCAAATATTTAGCCACCATCACTGGTGAACAAATGTATTGGGATGTTGTTGATAAGGCCATGGAATTGATTGATAAAGCTAATAATTACCCTAATTTCAATCAATATGATGGATTAGGACCTATTTTATTGGACCCAAATACCGGGAAATATAATACTGAATTGATTAGATTAGGCTCAAGGGGGGATTCTTATTATGAATATTTACTAAAACAATTTTTACAAACAAATGAGGAAAAATATTTGAAGATGTACAATGAATCATTTGTGGGTATTAAGAAACATTTAACTGGTAGATCTAAACCAAATAATTTATTATTCTTTGGGGAATTAGAAAGAGGTCTTGGTAAAGCATTATCAACAAAGATGGATCATTTGGTTTGTTTCTTTGGTGGTTTATTTGCCTTAGGTGCAACTAATGGGTTCACAGTTGATGAAGCTAAAACAATGCCTTGGTGGTCACCATTTCATGAAGATCAATTAAGATATGGTGAAGAATTGGGGAAAACTTGTTATCATATGTATCATGATGTTCCAAATACTGGTTTATCACCAGAAATTGTTCATTTCAACATTAATGAAGAATTCAAGAAATATTCTCCACCTGATGCACTTTGGTCTACTGAGGGGGATTTCTTTGTTAAAAAATCAGATACTCATAATTTACAAAGACCTGAAACTGTTGAAACATTATATTACCTTTATAAAATTACAGGTGATATTAAATATCGTCAATGGGGTTGGGAAATTTTCCAAAATTTCTTAGAACATACAGCTGTTGGTGGTCCATTAAAAGCAGGTGGTATTAAAGGTCCATTAAGATACACATCAATGAAGGATGTTTTTACTGGTACTAAATCTGATAACATGGAATCTTTTTGGTTAGCTGAAACATTGAAATATCTTTATTTGTTATTCACTGATGAAGATACTAAAGGTGGTGAAAAATGGAAGAAATGGAATATGAATAACATTGTCTTCAACACAGAAGCTCATCCATTACCAAGATTAGATGGTGTTAAATTTCATTCGAGTTGGGAATTGATTGAGAGTTCAGTCGATGATGACATCAATAATAAGACCAAGAATAAGGGTAAAATGGTCAAAGGTAATGAACATTTAGAATCCAGTTTTGATGAGGATGTAAATGTTGATTATGATTCTACCATTCCTAAAAAAGGTAAAGAAAACCAAATTGTGGATGATCGATTAGATGAACAAATTGAAAGTAGTAAGTATATCAATAATCATGTTGACGATTCCGCCAGTAAGCTTTCTGATTTTGATTTCAGTGATGAAACTGATCACTTTCCAGAAATCTCAGAAAATCATGAACTTGATCCAAGTGAAAATTTTGAAATGGATGCTATCAAGAAGAACAAGGAAGTTGAAAATCTCGTAAAGAAACAGCAACCAAAATCTAAGGGTAAACTTGATAAACTTTTGAATGAAGATATTAATAATGATAATTATGATGGGAATGGCGATATACAGTCAATTGATGATTTGGATCCTGCATTGGAAGCAGAGTTATTTTGATAGATAGATATTAGTAAATATTATTAAATGATGTTACATAAATTAATGTACAGAAGATAGATATTCAGTATTTTAATTTTCCTCTTTAACTTTTTCCTTTTTGACCTTTTTATTGGCTAACATAGAAGCAATATCATTAGTTGCCTTTCTCTTTGGTTTAGCGGCTTTTTCATCTCTCTTTTTAATCTTTTCAGCTTGTTCTGCTCTACTATTTGCACCTGATTTTTGAAGATCGGCCATTTTTGTAATAAATTCTTCATTATCCTTTGATTTGCCTTCTAACCATTCCAGAAGCTTGATTTCATTACCATATGCAGTGGTTTCATCTTTACCAACTGGTGTTTCTAAAATCAATGGGACATTTCTCATTCTTTCATCATTAACTAATAATCTGAAACATTCCAAAGTTAAAAACCCCCAACCTAAAGTTTGATGTAAATCTCTGTTAGCACCTAATGGAGCCATAGAATCATTAATATGAAGAGCGGCCAAATATTCTAAACCGACTTTTTCCTCAAAATCTTTCCAAAATTTCATCCATGATTCTTCATTAGATAAGTCATAACCACCAGCAAATGCATGACATGTATCAATACAGATCCCGATTCTGTCCTTGTTTTTAATCTTCTTGACCATTTCACCAATGTCTTCTAAAGTCCCACAGACGTAATTACCATGGCCTGCCATAATTTCAACAACAACTTTAACAAATTCAGTTTCTTCAATAGCTTTATTAATATTTTCAGCTAATTTATCTAATGCCATATCATGATCTGAACCTAATGATGAACCAGGATGAAAATTATAAAGACCAATACCTAATTGCTCACATCTTTTCAAATCATCTAAAAATGTCACATATGATTTCAAGTTCTTTTCTTCATCTGGATTAGCTAAATTGATGAAATATGATCCATGTGGTAAAACATCCTTCATTGGGTCATAACCATGTTCTTTACAAAGAGTCTTGAATTTATTAGCATCTTCTGTACTAATTGGTGGTGATTCCCATCTACGTGGTGAACGAAGGAACAATGCAAAACTATTAGCACCAATGTCTAAAGCATTTGTAACGGCGTTGTAAACCCCCCCCTGACATACCAACATGTGCACCAAATTTCAATCCATTAGCATTGGAAATTCTTGTATATTTAGGTGGACCGATAATCTTCTTTGGTGGCATTGATAATGTTCAATGATAAGTAAAATTTCAATGTTACTTCCTTAATTATGTATACAATATTTTTTTTTGTGTTCTATTTTTCAAGCCAGCTCATGAAATTGAAAATTAACGGAATGTCCAATTTCTATCCCAGTAGATGAAAAGGGATTCACTTGAAAGAGAAAATAACTTATGCCATTGTTCTCTTGGAATTTTGATTTGGTTTATTAATTTATCGGAACTGGATATTTCCTCCTGTGGACCCTTTTTCTTTATATTTTCAAAAAGGTATTCGATATCACCAACGTTTGCAAATTTAATAACACCAACTGGTTTAAAAAGTAAAGGTTCTTCAACATCTTCGGGTATATATTTCACAAAAATCTCAATCATATCATTAAATATTTCTTCATCTGTGTAAAACCTTTTAATTCTCAAATCACTAGGGTAGATACCAACCACATTAACAAAATAATCCTTTGGTGGTAATTGTTGTGTTTGTGTACTTTGATAAACACCTTGTAGGTTTGCAAATACTCTTGGAACCATTTCAAATGTACCATCGATCTGTGTTGAATTACTAACAGAAGAATTTTGTGTTCCACTACCACCATTGAGAACATTTGGAACTGGGTTCGAATCACCATTTAATATAGGTTCATTATCAATTGGATCAGTTACAGTAGGTACACGGTGTGGCTCCAGTGACTCTAAATCTTCTTGTGTCTTTGTTGTTTCAACTGAATCCTCATTCGTTGATACTGGATTTTGTTGTTGCGATTCTAATGATAAAGTTGAATCTTCTTCCTTAATGTTTAATAATCTTAAAAATCCCTTACTTGGGTCTGAGATATCTAATTCAGGTTTCCTCCTTTTAAATGATCTAAATTCCAACGGTTGTTGAGATTGTAAATCACTAATTGATTGAGATTCCTCTGGTGGGTCATCGAATTGACTATCAAAATAATCTTTTCTTTTATCACTTTTTCTCATTGCAGATAACACTTCTGAAAATCCATACATTTGATCAAGAGCCTCTATCCATTCAAAAGATGCGTTTAATTTCAATTTATTCAATAAGGAAATCATCGCATGATCTTTTTGTTCAACCGCTCTCTTCATCATGATATCTTTTGTTAATAAAGTTGCATTAGCATGGCTTATATCCAAACAATCATTATATTTTTTAATATAACATGTAATTTCTACCAATATCTTTTTCTTAAATAGATTCTCTGTAAATCGATCAGTCTGAATTAAGTTGGCAAATGTGAATTTATGATCTTTTTTCAATTGAGCATCCAAAGTACCCAATTTAGACTTGAATAATTCAAAACTATACTTCATATCTGCTTTCACATATGAATTGTGCTTGAAACTATAATCAGATGTGTTATTTCCATATGGATATTTACATCTATAATTGGAAGTTAAATCAGTTGCAAGAAATTCAAATAGTTCAAATTTATCAGTAGTTTTCTTTTTCGCTGTTAACAAAAGTCCATACATCCTAATCTGGGTCTTACTTTCCTTTGAAAGACTTTGGAAATCAATTTCTTCAAAGGTAGTTGCCCTCTCTATTTTATCCATTGATACCAACAAATATAAAAAGTGATCTTGAATAATTTTTTTTGATTTTGTCACTTTCTCATCTAATCTCTATTTTTCAAATATCATATGAATAGGCATAAGAAGGGACCAAAGCTGCCCAAATATTTGATGAACCATGTTGAAGATTCCAAAACATTTGATGAACCTAAAACAACTGAAGATTTTTATGATCTAGGAGTTAATGAAGAAGAATCTGGTGATAGATGGTTCACATCTGATTTAGCTAAAAGTTTAAGATTTTATAACAGAGCACATGGGTATTATAAGAAATCGTTAGAGATTGATCCTTCTTTTAGTGATTCATTGTTTAATTTACCCAGGTTGGAATTTGATGTCTATAATAAATATATCAAAGATGATTCAATTGTTTTACAAGATTTAGAAAATTGTGAAGAAGTTTTCACTGATACAAATGATGATAGACTATTAAAGGATTTATCTCAAATATGCCAATCTTTTGAGAGGCATTTTGATGTAGCAATAAAATCTAATTCAACAATCGGTTGGGATTTTTATTATAATTTGGCATTGGTTTATTTTGAGTATATTGAAAAATTAGTCCGTGATATTTTCAATGTGAAAGATATATTAGATAATAGAGGTGAGAGTGAGTTAATTCAAGTATTGGAAAGATGTGTGATGTGGTTCCAACATGTTTTTAATTTTTTCAAGTCCTTCAATGGCGAAAATAATGATCATTTTAATTTAGAATCAATTAATCAAGTGTTATGTGATGGTTATAACTTGATCTCCAGTGTTAATGAAGTTTTGTACTCAAGGGAACTGTTAGAACTCGTTAACCAATATACAACACCATTATTGAATATTCTTGATCCAATATCACAGGAAATGTTACAATCTATCAATGATGTAGAACTAAATAACGAATTACAAATTGCTAAATTAAATCAATTAGCATCAAGTTCATTTGATTTCCAAGAATTAAACCAATGTTGGAATTCACAAATTGATATCAATTTAACTGAAAAGTTATTACTTGAAGGCTCATCATATAGATCATTTTTGGATAAGTTTGAATCATCAACTCCATTATCACCAAAATTGAAATGGGAAATATTAATGTACATGAGTTCCTTTTATAAATCCCTTTATGAAGTGGTCAAAAATGAAGTTAGCGATTTGGAAAAATCTAGAAATTACAGTGGTGATGAATTAAGCTCCAAAATATGTTTATTATGCTCGATAACTGTGGAAAGAGCAGATATAGAATTGGAAAGATCGTTACTCAACGTTGAGGTAGCAATAAATAATAAAATTCAATTACAAACAAATGCCAAAAATATATTGAAGAACTGTATAATATTTTCCAAAAAATCAGGAGGACTCAAAGAGTCAGCAGGAGGAAAATTATCAAGAGCTAAACGACAGAGAGAAGCGGTTATGAGATTGTGTATAGTTGATGGGAAAACTAGAGAAGAATGGGACATTATATTAGGACCAAGATATTGGCCATTGGAGTTAGAAAATCTAAATGATATTGACATGTACAGGAGCTTGATGAGTGTGAAATGATAATTATATATATATATATAAAAATTCAAAAAGAAATTTGAATCAGAGATTAGTTGCAATGGTTTTACCTCACGGTTTTATTTAAAACTAGGAGATTGTTCACCTTTCATTGTTATATTCATCATAAACTTTCAAAATTCTTAATTTTTACAATTTATTTTCCCGAAAATTTACAATCCAAGAACCGAACTATCTAGCTCGCGACAATTAGATTTCGCTTTAACCGGTGAACTAATTGGTGAAAAACAAGAAAAAACAGGCATTAATCATACATACGGTCGGAAACCCAAGATGTTTTCTTTCTATAGGTAAATAACCGTTGCCGGTCCTAATTGAAAGGCTATGGGACCCCCCATTGGGCTATTTTCATAATCTTCAAAGATGCCAAAATGCCTCCTATATCCCCCACTAAAATGCCATAAACGTTAAATCCAAGTATAAACAATTATACACAATCCACCCATTTTTACGCTCCTTAAATCACGTTGAAACTGACCAAAATTTCATCGAATTTACAAAATACGTCCCCCAAAGCTGATTCTTCTTTAATTATGAGTCCCCAACTGAGTCTATTAATAAAATAAGACAACAAGTGTATTAAAACGCCTAAAGGAAAAGTGTTACATAAAAGAAAAGAAATTTATTCTTTTCTTTGAACTATAGATTAATTATTATTTTGTAAATCTTACATTATAAAGTATAATAGAATTCTATTAATATTCATTCTAAGATTCCATTTTCTTGACTTGGGACTTTGTTATATTTGATAAATTTTATCAAACTCATTTTTAACCCCCCCATAAAATGCCATATTCTAAGCAAGATTGATAACCACTTTTTAAAGTGATAAAAAAAATATTTGAAACCGACAGTAATCCGTTTTATTCTTTTAATAAATTACTCAACATTTCATCTTACAAGCGCATCATTATGAACTCATTGGCAAGGCCAACCCAAGTCCATTGCTACTCATTTAAAAAGGGAAAAATAGTTTTTGACGATTCTCAATTGGGGGATCCAATTGTTATTCCAGAATGGTTACAGTTGGCTCAAGATACCAAAAAATGGAGTTTAACTGAGGGGATGAACAAGTTCAAAAAGTTCACATTTGGTGAAACCGTTTCAAGAATTAACAACATGCTACTTACAGTCATCGATTATGAAAAAACATTAAGTAAAGATGAAGCTGATTCTAAATCCAAATCTAAATCTGAAACTGAAACTGAAACTGAAGACTCTTTAACAAAGGAATTTAATAAGTTAACAATTAAATCTGATAAAAGGATACCGGTGCTCACACATAATGGTTTGTTCACAGATATTATGTTAAAAGATAAGGAAGCTTACACTGTTATTTATTACAAAGGTCAAATCATCTTTTCTAATAAAAATAGAAGGTTAAACGATGAAAAATTCACTTCATACATTGGATTAAAGTTTGAAAATCTTTTGAAGAACGATCCAGAAGTACCTTACAATGACCATTTTAAAGCTTTATACCAGGGGAAATTTGGTGATATTCCATATCTTTCAGTTGCAGAAATTGATGGTGTAACTACTGAATATAAAAGTGATATGTCAAATGATGAAAAAGTTAAACATTATGTTGAAATTAAAATGTCAAAAGCCAATAAAACCCCAAAATTTACCAAATCAACTACCGAAATGGAAAAGTTAATTTGGCTCAATAAAAACATTAGAAGTTTTCATTTTAAAATTAAGAAATTTTTGTATCAAAGTTACTTTGCAAGACAGGATGTTGTTGTAATTGGGCTTAGAAATGAGGATGCTTTTGTAACATGTGCGTTTTTAATCAAGTTAGAAACTATTCTTGAATTCGTTAAGAAGTATTATCCAAGTGAATATAAAAATTTTATGAAGAGAGATAAGATAATTGGCAATACTTTAAAGTCAGTTGAAAACTTCATTTTAAAAAATAAAACTGATGATGGTAAACCCAATGTTTATGATTTTGAAGCTAAAAACGGTACTATTTCAAAAGTTCCAGAATCACTGGCAATTGATATATTTGATATAGCTATTATTCCATCATTTAAAAAATGGAGGGAGAATAACCCACCAATGTTGTGCTAATTCATTTTACTTATAGTGTTTTGTTTTTTTAAGTTATATATCAAAAAGTCATAAATGTATTAAAAAGGGGTATTTCTATAAAGTATTATTACTTACAAAGTGAATATATTTAATATGATGAACAATAACATTTATTCATCCTCAATCTTGTCCAACAAAAAAGATGCCCAAAGGTGTATTTTAGAGAAGAACTTTTCATCATCTAAAATTTCAACCATACTTTTAGCTTTAGGTAAATTCGTGGATCTCCTAAGGTAAATATCATTATTGTTCATTATTTGACCATCATTATGGCTTGAATTATTTTTATCATAAACTTGAAGGGCCTTTTCTGTGATTTTATTCACTATCCTTAGTAAATTAGTTAAAATGAATGTATAATTGTAAAGTAATTCAGATTCCTTATCAGATGTTACTAAAATGGAATATTTCCTTTCCGCACCTCTGGCTGTTTTGTCATGGAGTTTAAAACACACTGCTAAAGTATAACCTTGTCGAGAATCCCCGAACATTAACGGCTTAGTAATATCAACTGTTGTTTCAACAGTAAAAACTCTCATTATAATTTGCCTCAAAGATGAATAAACGTCTCTATCTGATGGAAATTGAGTCGAAACAAACCTCCTATCACTAAATTGGGACTTTGTGGTTACAGTGGTTGCCTCATATGACATCATAGGCTGCTGATTCTGTTTTTGTGGGACACTTAAACGGCATGATGGACATAATTGAGATTCTGGAATTGGTGCACCGTAAAATGCTGCAATTTCAGTCGGGGGTTGAACAAGCTGAGTACACATAACCATAGCTGGCCCATGAATCTCACAGAAATGAGCCAATGTAACAGCAAAGGTCATTTTAACGGAGATTAATTTGAACAGAAATAAAGAGATACGAAATGAAAAATATCAATATTTTGTATTCTTATTATAAGCAACCATTCTCAGGTATCTGATTGGTTAACTGGCTGTTTTAATATGGCATCGTTGCCTAGATTTCCTAATACTGGAGATAACTTAATAGAGAATGCATTGGCATTAGAAATAGAACAACAAAACACGTTGATAATCTCACCAAACACTCGTAAAATACGACATATTAGATCGATTGAAATAAACCATAATATCTTAGATCATACTAAAGCATTCAATAAGGAAACGAAGTTTGCGGATGATACAATAATCAATCCAAAGCAGCGACTGAAAACATTCCAATCAAAATCTTCTTTTAATTTAAGGAATAAAGAAATCGATTCTAGAAGAGTTATAAGTTCATCGAATTCAACAGCTGGTCTGTTGTTAATAGGCAAGGATGGACTTGTAAAGAACCAATTAGATTTACAAAATGAATACGTGGATAAATATCATGATTCTTTCTATACAATAAATCATTTCATTAATGTGGACACCCCATTCTTCATTTCTAGGGTATTTGATAAATTTTCAACAATTGAAGATACAATTGATATTCACATGAATAACACGTCATGTACATTTAATATTTACTTGAAATGTTCACAATCAAATGATGAATGGTTTTTACATCGACAGTATCATATAAAATTGTCACTCTTAATATGCATTGGTGATGATTTAGAACTTTTCAAATCTAGTTTAGATACATCCAATTTAATCATTTTTAAACTTTCAGATGATTGTTATTATTCTTTACCCAATGAAAATATTACTATTAACGATTTAAAGGCTTTTCAAACTAATTACATCATTAAAACGAACAAATTTTTAAAACAAGTAAAAATACGTGAAAAATCGTTATCTTATGACCAAAATATGAAATTGAACAATTTCAGTAGATGTATTTATGATTTAATGTTAACTAATAGAGAATTGAAAAATAGGATTACTAAAGAGTCCAATTTGAATGCAGAATCAGTTGAAAAAAATAAAATGGAAGTTTCCGAATCTACATTTGTCACAAATGAGTTATTCGATAAATACCAGGAACAAAAAATGTCTAATCATTTACTGATTGAAAAAATAGAAAAATTAAAACAATTAGAATTGGAAAGACTATCATCAATTTCTAAAATTGAATCATTATTAGATATCGAAAAAATCAAATCATTAAATTCTGAATTGGAACAATATGAAACAAATACCCAAGATTTAATTAATGATATCAATAATGAAAAGGCAAGAGTTGCAAATATCCTATTGTATATTTTCCCAATTGAACAGAGTAAGGCCAATAATTCATCAGGAAAATTAGAATTTCAATTATTAGGTATTAAACTACCATCAGCTTTGAATTTATCATACCCAATGTTTAGATCAATTTTTTCCAATGGTGCCACGGGGGCCACTA
The DNA here is from genome assembly GCA_030563185.1 of Saturnispora sanitii. Lineage (NCBI taxonomy): Eukaryota > Fungi > Ascomycota > Pichiomycetes > Pichiales > Pichiaceae > Saturnispora > Saturnispora sanitii. The sequence goes on along the minus strand of JAKUBF010000015.1, from coordinate 137,593 downwards.
GAGTAGAACTAATTCAAAGGTTATCACAGTTATCAACTACTAATATTGAAAAATTGAATTCCTTAATTGGGATCATTTCATTAATTATATTGAAAATGGCGAATATGATGAAAGTTAAATTAAGATACCCAATTAGATTTTTAGGATCCCATTCGTATATACACAATCCGATTTCTAATCTTAAATCAACAGTTAGGATATTAGATACACAACAAGAGGATTTTACATCACCTTCAACTTACAAGAGTGAGGTTTATCCATTGTTCACAGGTCATAACGTGAGTTTATGTATTCGGTTTATGTATTCATTGATGCTATTGAAGAAGGATTTAGCTCAATTGTTTGAGGTCAATCATTTAGCAAAAATTGAAGGGTTTAATTTGTTGGCAAGTTTGAAGATTTTCCTAACTTGCATTTCAAGTCTCAATATCAAGGAAACAAATGATGAAAGTTTTGAAAGAGACGTGGAATTAAATGGCAATCACTTGAATATATTAGAAACAGACGAAGCTGAGCATCCTATTAAAGAGAAAAGATTCATCGATAAAGGTACCTCTGCTGTTTGGATAAGTACTGGATCCACCACAAGTGGTAATACATCCCCTACGAATATAGGAGCAACTAGAAGGTTTTCAAATTCATCATCCTTGTTGAATAAAAATACAGATGATACCTTCAATGAACAAATTCAAAAGGAGGAAAGGTTCAATATAATTAAGAATCAGTTAAGACAGTATTCTTCAAGATGAATCAATTTTAAGTAGACCATTTTATAGATTAAATATTTTAAATGTTAATAAAAAAAGACTTACATATATGTATAACGTCCATTAGTGCCATCATATCAGGCAACAATTGAGAATAACTTCTCCAAAGCCCAACGAGTTAATGGGTTCAATGAGGAAATATCTTCATGGTACGTACCTGCTAATAAAGATACAATTGCATCACTTTTACTATGCCATTTCTTCAACCCAGCGTAAAATTCTAGTAACAATGAAATAATTAAAACAGCAGCTAAAACCAATGGGCCCAATAACCCATCAAGATGTTGACCACTTCTAGCTTTAATCAATTCTAATCTCTTATGATAAATTCCAAAAGCCCAAACGGCAGAGAAAATAGTCAAAACAAAATAAATATAAGCTAAATCTCTAGCCATACCTGGGAAATGTGATGCATTAACAGATGCATAAATAGAAAATGTCAATGCAGTTAACAAAGTGGTGACATGTAGCCATCTAATGAAGGTACGTTCATTGGCTAACCAAACTTTAGCTTCAACTTTAACTGGACCAGATTGACGGATTAATTGAGTTGGTTTAACAACACCCGGTGGTAATTCAACTTCTTCATCCTCTGATTCATATCCATCCAATTTAGATGAACTGATAAAGACTGGCATTAACAGTTCAGTCATATTTGGCTTTCTCTTTCTTCTTTGTGCAAGTGTTTCTTGGAGCCCAGATGTAGTGTTCAAAGTAGATGTTTCTCCAGGGCTAACGGTCCGTGGACCTGATTGGGAAACTTCGATAAGACCTTTTGGTTTAAGAGAATCCTCATCATCATCATCATCGGATGATTCTAAATCTAAATCTTCATCTTCAACTATGGATTCAAGTTTATTGTTAGAATTATCAGTTGCAGGTTGAATTTGCTTACCAATTTTCTTCTTTAAATTCTTCAAAACTTCAGCTTGTTGTAATTCCTTGAGCTTTTTATCCTTTGAATCCTTATACGCTTGTTCTGGGTTCTTTCTAATATCATGTTCCAATTCAGGTAACCAAAATGGTAAAATGTCCAAATTATCATCTTCAAGGAATAAAGAAGAAATACCTTGAATAAATTTAGAGAAATTTGGTACTTCTTTAACTAAATGGGAATTCATCAATTCATTAACCCAGGCTAAAGTCTTGGAATTAGGATTGTTGAAAATTGATGATGCAATTTTAATCTCCATGACAGAATATGGAAATTTGGAAAATTCACCCTTCCTTAATAATGAGTATGGATTATTAATATTGGAGTCAATGTCCTTTCTATGCCATTCCTCAGGGTTTCTAATTGGTCTCTTGTTATCAAAGGAATCTTCCCTGATAAACAAAATATCAGAATCAATACTAATTCTAATTCTATCATCCCCAGGCATTTGGAATGCCGTTCTAGTAAAAACAGTTCTTAAAGTAGGTTGCAAATCCTCCTTAACAATGGATTCTTGTAACTTCTTAAAATCTTGAACGTATTTATCAATGACAGCCTTTTCAAAACCTCTCTTTTCTAATCTCTTAACGTAGGTTTTCAAAGTGAAATGTTTCCTTTGTTTAGTTGGTTTATAAGAAAAGGTGACATTTTCTTCATCTTCAAATTCATCATTAAGGTGATTGATGGAATCGGTCTTTTCCTTATTTGGGAAAATGAAATCATTAATGTACTTTTCCTTCAATTGTAATCTTATATCATCTGATTTCCCAGTGTCATAATCAAATGTTTTTTCTTCAATTGTCAATTCTGGGTTGTTCTTTAATTTCCCAGTCCATTTAATTCTAACTGATGGGGTCTTGTTAAGTTGTTTCAACAATTTGTTATTGTACAATTCAAAATTCCTATTATCAAAGTACAATGAAGAGATGGTTGGGTCACTAGTGTACTCATCATCATCATCGTCATCATCATTTGGATTCGAATTATAAACCAAAACGGGCAAATGTCTTAAAATAGTTGTCTTAATTTCCATTAAGTTATCGGGATGGATCCAAAACTTCAAAACTTTAAAAGTGTTTTCATTCCCATTGACCAAGTTGGTGTTTGGTGTTGAGGATAACTTACCAGAAGTTGAAAGCTTTGTGAATGATTCCTTCAATGAAGTGGACAATGAATTGGTGTTCAATTGGTCTCTAATAAACGTGTAAAGAGTTGAAATTCTGAAAAGATAAGGGGAAGTATCCTCTGAGATGTTGTTCAAAGGTAAATCGTTCATTCTAACATTCAACAAGGCCTTGACAGAGTAACCCTTGTGCAATCTGTCGTGTTTCTTGACGATCTTGATGAACCCAGTGAAATTCAATCTTGAAAAATGGTCCAATTCGTTAGTCAAAGACAATAACTCTTCCAATTTCTTCTGGAACTTTACTGGTTCCAATTTTGAGGTAGTACTGGAAGCTTCTCTTTTAAGATTGGAAAGAAACTGTTCTGATTGCAGCTCCAATTTGGAGATTTCAGAATCTAATTCTTTGTATTTGGAGACTTGGAAAGAATACACCTTTTCCAATTCCTTATCGAGTTTTTCTGCGAAGCTGGACTCGTCCTTCTCGTTCCACACGGATTGTGATGAATCCATGTCGTTCAGGACGTTTTCCTTGAGGAGCTTTTTTAAGCCATCGTAATCAACGTAGTATTGGGCCCATGGGGCGTAGATTTCGTTCTGTAGTTTGACACCAAACAGCATTGTGTAATTAGATGGGGGGCTTTGTAAAACTTGGTAAATTGTGGGTCCTTTTCGTAAGAAAAAGAGAGCTTTGTAGTGCTAATTAATGAGAAGTAACGTTTGTTCTGTCAATTTAATTTTATCAATCAACACGTGCAATATAAAACTAACAAGAGGTCACGTGACTACAATCGTCCTTATTTTTTTTTTAAAATGAAAAATCCAATGTTTTGTGAATGAATATCTCTTCAATTGTTATTCATATGTCAGCTTTAGCAGGGCTTCTGAACCCGCCAATTGAGGGGGACGCGCAAGAGGACGCAGTAGAAACACAGAACAGCCAACCAGAGGTCGGAAAACAACAGGAAACACAGGAAAAACGCCCGCGTAAAAGACGGGCAGATCAACAACAGGGTGAATCCAGCATCAGCACAGGTACCGGTACTGGCACCAACACCGGAACCAGCGCTGCCAGTGCAAGATCAAGACATTTGAAGAAGAATGACAGCGAGCCTTACTGGCGAAATGAGATCCAATTTGAATTTCTCATGAGACTCTTCTTCAACCACAGCAGGGTGTTCAGAAACCCCTATTATAACAACGGGTTCGATTGGCCAGAGTTTTTCAAAGTTATTAAAACCCCCAATGGTGATGTGATCCAGAACGACGGGATGTACCTTAACTTTTTTGAATTCTATTTAGTGACACTCTTCAAATCCAACAAGATATCAAGGGTCTTGAAAACGAGGTTAATGCTCGATATTAACTATGCAATGAACTTTGCCATTATTTGCCTCTTAGTCAATTTGGGACGTTTGAACACCACAATTAATTTTGACCATGAAATGAAATCTCAATTTAGAAGCTACCATTCTGTCCCATCACTTCAAATAACAGATCATTTTTCAACAATTGATCAATATTATTTCATTGATGAGAAGCTCAAGAAATACCACCATGAAGAAATTGACAAGAAGAAAAAGAAGACAACAATACCTACTTTCTCATCCTCAAATTCACCAAATGAAACAATAACTTTAAAACAATTACAAGATACACCAAGAATTAAATCTATTTTGAAATCTGTTAATGACTTGGATGAAATACCTAAAACTATGAATGATTTCATAGAATCAACTTCTAAAGTTTCTTCTAATTTTAATTTAGTCACCATCATCTTTCAATTATGTCAAAATGAATATGATATCAATAGGAATTTCTATCCACCATCTGCTCAACCAAAATCACCCATCGTTACTGATGATGCCATGTTTTCATCAACTGGGTCTTTATTAAATGATATCTTTTTAAGACCAACTTTAAATTCTAGTGATAAAGTTAATCGTTTCCTATGGTTAATCTACACTTTCACAGAAACCCATTTGGATTTAATGAGAATTTTACATAACCCATTTAATAACCCCGTTTATGTTGATCCAGTTTCTAATAGAATCCAACTTGGAATGGTTGAATTTTGGAGACTTTTGATAAAGCCAGTTCCTGAAATGAACGAATTATTAACATTAATTTTAATGCTCTTACCACCATTAGCATTCAACACAGATGAAACTTATATTGACCCAGTTTTGAACGATTTCGATACTGAACAAGAAGTTGAATATGCCGCTTATATGAAAACTTTAAGAACAACATTCCTTCAAGAAACACCAGTTGATGAAAACCAAGAAAATAATAACGATGTTGTTGATGATGAAAAAATTCCCGTTGTTGTTGACTCTTCTAAAAATATAGAGCATAGAGATACAAATACTTTAAAACAAGTTTTAATACATCCAACACCAATTCAAATCCATCAATCAATTTTAAATTTAGATAAATATGCCACTATTGATTTCTCCTATAGGTTGTTAAGAAAGACCATATTTGATACAAATGAAGCTAGAGCTTTAGATCCTTCAATTTTAATCAGTTTTGATGACAATTTTATTCAATTTGATACTGATGGTCAAAAGAAAAAAAAGAGGACAAAGAAACAAATCAACAATGCATTTTCATTAGAATTACCATTGTACACATCTGTTCAAAGTATAGAAACGATGCTTAATTCTCAATTGAAATCAGCTAATATTAATTCAAAATCTTCCATTTTAAAAAGGAATAGAAATAAGATAATTGCCAAATTCATATTTGATGTTATTAAGAACAAAACTGATCAAATAAGTAACAAGAGAAGGAAATTGGGAAATTGGAATTACCTAATTGAACAAAAGAAAGATTTAAGTTATTTCTTAGAAAAGGATACAACAACTGATACAAGTAATAATAATTTGGGTGAATTCAAGGTCACCATGTCCAAATCACTTACTAGGCTAAATTGTGCCATCAATGGGAAATTGGAAATGGATGCTAAATTGGGTAACCCAGTTACTACTAAATGGAACGAGGATTCATTAGATTTCATTTCTGATGCATTTAATAAAATTAAATAAAAATATGATGATGACGAGGATAAACGATTTATAATTTAAAAGATATGGCTTACTCATATATACAAATATAAAACTAAACCAAAAAGATGTAGAAGAATAATAAAATTAATAAAAAAAACAAAAGCAATAAACAAATGATGTAAAAGCATAAAATAAACATTAAATACATTGTGAATTATTAAACATTTGAAGTTGTCACCTTATCATGTGAATGGAATCTCCTATTAAAGAAGAAACTGATTCTGTAATAAACACAACCAATAAATCTAAACAGTGCCATACCAGCAACTGACCATAAAATGACAGTCATGAACATATCACCAACAGAATCGTTGGTCCAATAGTTCCTCTTGTATTGTTGTTGAGTTTTACCAGTCTCATATTTAGTAAAATCTTCCAGACCACCAGTTCTTAAAATAACAATGATCAATGCCATATTAGTAACTAACCAAAATATAACAGTGTATGTCCTACCTAGGGCATAATTCTTTTCACTAATTTCTCTATTATTATTAGATTTAGATTCTTCAGATGAATTGTTTAAAATTTGAACAGCTTCAGTATACATAACATCAGGGTCAACTAATTTTTCAGATAATAACAATTCATTAGCACCTAAACCGTTATCCTTAATAGTAGCAGCTTTACTTGGGGTAACCGTAGTTAATGCACCTTTGGTACCCCAAGAAATATCATGAATATTACAAAATGCAAAAACTGCCAAGACATTGATATAGGCAGGTGATAATAATAAAAATTGTAAAGTACATGCAAATAAATGGAAAACATCAAAAAATACTAATGAACCTAAAATGTAAATACCATAAGTACTTGCTAATGAAATTGTTAAATTTCTAAATTTTGCATCTTCTAAATATTGAACTGCAGTATTTAATGATAAACTTGAACCAATTTCTTGTTCTATTGATTTAAATGAATTAATGGATAACATAACAACAGAATATGACATATAGGCAAAAATTGATGAAAATAATGCAAAGGCTAAAGTATAAAGCCATTTAGCCTCACTTGGTTTATTACCAAATGCAAGGACAAATGATAACCCTAATGCACAAATATAAACCCATAAGAAAACAACGGATAAAATATTACCTGTTTTTTCATCAATAATCCCAATAATATCCATGGATAAAATTCTAAAAACTAGGAAATAAATTGATAAATTGAACCATGACATGACAACTGAAATTGTTTGATAAATAATTTCAATAATTAAGAACATTTTTCTCATTATATCATGAGATGAAGATAATAATCTGTAAAAATGTAAAATTGAATAAACAGCAGCAAAAAATGAACCATTTAACCATCTTCTTCTTTGATTAATAAATTCAGGAATTTGTGATGGGACATCAGTAACAGCATAAGAATCATGAATATAACGCAAAAGATATGATTTTGATTTTTTAACAACCAGTTCAAAACATAAAATTCTATCTTCTGCTAAATACATGTTAGATTCTAAAACACCTGCTGGTTTTTCAAAATTAGTTTTCATATCTTCACCATGAAAATAAGCAGCTAATGGATCACCCTGAAGTGCTGAATATCTATAAGCACTAAATGCACCAGGTAAAACAGTAACAAAACCAAAAGCAGATTCCATTGGTTTATCTAAAATATTTGATAATTTATATTCAAAATTTTGAGCTGCAATCAATGGGTTAAATAAACAAATTGTAAAATCCCAAAATAAAAACCCAACTTTACGACCAATTTTTTTCAAAAATGAACCATCATCATTCATTGAAGCATGATTACCTAACATTGCTCTAATTTCACCACATGCACCACCAACTTTTGGGTCCTTAAAAGCTTGCCATAATTTATAAATAGAATTTGGACCTGGTTCAGTACCAACATCTAATAAAACAACAACTTCAGGTTTAAGATTTGGGGCAATAAAATTAAGTGCCCATCTATGAGAATTAATTTTTTGCATGTTATGTTCCTTTAAAAGAAACATCAATTGAACAGGAACGGTTTTATTATCAGCCCCAATTGGGACACTTGTATTACCCTTTTGATCATGTTTAAATTTCCCAATACCTAATGTAGTTGTATATTCAAATAAATGTGCATTGACATCTTTATCATTAACTTTTTCTTGCATAATATCCTCTTGGAATACCCCCAGAAGAGTTAATAAAGCTTTAGATCTTGGATTAATTTTAGTTTTCCCATCTGAAACAATTACAACAACAACTTTCTTCCATGAATTTGCGCCCCAATTTTCACTACTACGTTTATTAACCATATATTTGATATTTTTAAAAACACCCTTTAAAGTTCTTGCTAATAAAACTTCATCTTCGTTGTACATTGTACAAACAATCATTAATTCAGTATGCCTTGGATACTTATAAAGAGATTGTCTAAATGGATAACGGTCAATATAATCATTTGCAGCAGATCTTTCATTTGCTCTATATTCTTTTGGATCAGCTGTAATAGCATGATAACGCATATGTGTGAATTCTGTCATTTCCTTTGCCTTTTCAAATGGGAGTTTATTCAATAAAGATTTAGGTACTGGGTAATCAAATGAATAATATTGATCATTTAAAAGGGTCACCTTTTGATCACCAGCTTCTAAAGCATTGACTTGATCTTCATCAATATAATCATCCTCTTCAATAGAAATTGGTTCATCAAATTCAGGTTCATCCTCATCTCTTTCAAACCCATCAGTCATAATCATAGATTGATGATTGTTGTCAGGGGAATATTGTAAATACATATTAGAAGATGCTGGGGAATATTGGTAATATTGATCATTTTGATTTGGTGGGTTAAGAACTGGTCTTTCAGGGGATAAAGTATACGCATTGGACATCATAGGCGTGTTATATTGACCAGCATGGTTATCATACTGTTCTTCTGCAAATTGACCGTTGTTATAAGAATCTTGTGTGTAATACGTTGGCTCAGGAGTCATATCTGATAATTCAACAACGTCGGCCTGAAAGGGGTCGATTCTGGACTTCCTTGTTTCTAACACGGTGTCTTGAGGGTCGTGATATTGTGGCTCTGTGTCATAGAAGTTGTCATAGTCGTCGATATAGCCATCCAACACGCTTTCAGGCAGATCAGACGCGTGTTCTGTATCTAAATTAAAGTCATTGTTGTATTGTAAATGCGAGGAAGCACGGGAAAATTGTGAGCCAGAGTCAGACTCGTCGTCAAAATGAAACGGGTTTTCTGCCATTCGAAATGTGTTTTGTTTCGAATATCAGCAAAAGAAGAAGTTCAAGGAGATAGTTTTACCCTTTTATGTGAAATTAAAATTAAAATTTTAAAAAAAATAATTTGAAACCGTTGTGAAACTCTAAAAATAGCCATTTAAAACTAAAATTAAATAGAAATGTCAATTTTCAACTCCTTAATTCACACTTTTTAACAAGATTTTTAAGGGTAATAAAAGATCAGTTTCACAGTAATTTTTTTGTTTGAAACCTGTGTTTTTTCAGGAATCTGAAATTTCAATTTAATTCAAAAATGGCCAATTTTAATCTCTGAAAAAGATCTGAGTATATACTGGATTCTATAAATTTACTTGTGTACAGGTACATTAAATATCCATTCAAAAAAGTGAATATTCCAATTAAATCAAATCAGATCAGATCTTTCAATTTTAGATAAGCCCCGTGTATAACGTAATCAGCTAAAAAAAAATATTAATAAATGAAACCTTAGCTAAAATCCTTAACACTTAACTCCCCAATAAAAATGGCAGATCCCATTAAGGATGTATCAATTAGTATAACAAACGCCATAAACCAGTTTCAGACTAGAGATGTTAAATTAGATCGCCATGATTCCCTCTACGAGTCACCCAATGGTGAACAATTTAGTACGAAGGAGAGAATTGTCAAATCAGTCCCACCTGTTGAATCAAAGAGACCAACAGATAAACAATTATTCCCCAATGGTGGAATAGTACCTGATTGGAGATTTATGGTGGATCATTTTAAAAAGGAGGGTCATTTAACAGAGAATCAATTAATGAGAATTATCGATGAAGCTAGTGAAATCATGTCCCATGAACCTAATTTATTACAAGTTGGTGTCCCAAGTGTAGTTATTGGTGATATTCATGGGCAATTGTTTGATTTATTTCAAATGTTTCAATGTTCTGGGTACCCAGATGAAAAGGATAGAGAAAATATGAAGTATATTTTTCTTGGTGATTATGTTGATCGTGGTGATAGATCAATTGAAGTTTTAGCTTTATTATACGCTTTGAAAATTAATTACCCTAATAGGATATTTTTATTAAGGGGGAATCATGAAAGTAAGAGAATGACAGAATATTTCACTTTTAAATTTGAATGTGAAAAGAGATATTCAAAAAAATTGTTCAATATATCAGTTGAATCATTCATGACTTTACCATTAGCAGCTATTTTAAATGAACAATTTCTTTGTGTTCATGCAGGTATTTCATCAGATTTAATCACCTTAGATCAAATTAATAAAATTAATAGATTTGTTTTAAATACTCCAAGTAAGGGTATTTTTTGTGATTTGTTATGGTCTGATCCAATGGATGATTATGATGATGAAACACCTAAATCTAAAGATTTATTTCAATTTAACACTGATAGACGTTGTTCTGAATTTTATTCACATAAAGCAGTGGTAGATTTCCTCAATAGTAATGACCTTTTATGTATTATTAGAGGTCATCAACCTCAAGATAAAGGGTATAGAATGTACAAGGCTAACCCTGAAACTCAATTTCCAACTCTTATAACTTTATTTTCTGCTCCAAATTATTGTCATACATATCAAAATAAAGCTGCTGCACTTATATATGATGGTGAATTATTTAATGTTAAACAATTCAATTCCAATCCTGATACACCTTATTATTTACCTGATTTTATGAATGCTTTAGAATGGTCTTTACCCTTTGCAGTTGAAAAGGTATTTGATATACTTACAGCTATAATAAATGTTACTTCCAATGAAGAATTACAAACTAAATTACCCATGGATACTATCACTGAAGCATTATCAAAGAATAGTATATCAGAACAAACAACTAATACATCTGAACTTAGTGATGAAGTTTTACAGGCTAAATTACGTTCTAAGATATTAGCTATGAGTCGTATGTCACGTATGCTTGGGTTATTACGTAGCGAAGTTGAAAAGGTTGATCAAATTAAAGAATTTAACAATGGGGTTTTACCAAAGGAAACATTAATTAATGGTCGTGAAGAATTACATAATGTTTTGAATGATTTCACTGAAGCTAGAGAATTTGATTTGAAAAATGAAGGTGCTCCACCACCTGAAGAATAAGTATAAATCCATTTATTTTGTTCCTTGCTATATATTTATGTATATTTTTTATATATCCATAGGGGGTTTAATTGTACAAATAATAAATAAATAAAGTTCGTAAAATACTCATCTGTTCTAAGTTTCAATTTCTGCACTGATACTATCAGCTCTTTCTCTTAAATGTTCCAACTGTGATCTATCCTTTTCCATTTGTTGTTTAAAAGAAGGAGGGACACCTTCATTAGATAAATCTGCAATTCTAACTCTTTCGAATTGTGATAATTGCCTATCCAATTCATCAGTCCCATCCAATAAAACCCCCTTGGGTAAATTTAAACCACCTGATAAATTTCTTAAAGTTTCAACCTTTTCAGATTCTTGTCTTAATAATTGGAACATTCTTGAAATTCTACCAATTGCCAAAACTTTCTTACGTAATGAATCTCTATCGAATTTACTAGCTCTATCAAAATGACGCATTCCTTCAGGTAAACCTTCAATTTCTTCATCACTGTCAATATTTTCATCAGGGTGATGTTTTGAATATTCATCTACTGATTCAATGAATTTTTCAGGAATTTCATCATTAATACAACCTAATGAACTCTTTCTAGCATGAATTTCTGGTTCATCAATATCATAAATTGATTTAACTAATTGTTTAGATAATGGTGTATCCATTTCTAATTCATCATCAGTACAAATATTCAAAATAGCCAATAAAATCTCACAAACACGTTCAGCAACAAATGGAACTGACCAAGTAAAAACGTTCATTTCATTTGGTAAATGATAAGGTTCAGGTTGTGAACTAAATTGTCTAATATTCATAGTTGTAACATCATATTTTAAAACAGCAGCTTTATTACCATAAGACCCACAATAATTAGGTGCTGAAAAAAGTGAAATAATTGAAGGGAATGATTGATCAGTTGATGCATACATTCTATACCCTTTATCTTGAGCTTGATGAGCTCTAATCATAGATAACAGATTATTCCTTTTTAAAAATTTAGTAACTGCTTTATATGAATACATGTATGAACAACCTCTTTCATAATTTTCACTAAATTCCTTTTCCTTTGGGTTATTATCATCATAATTATGAGATGGATCTGACCACATTAAATCACAATAAACACCTGAATTTGGGAAATCAATAACAAATCTATTTATCGAATCAAGTTCAGATATATATTTAATATCCTTTGAAAGCCCACCATGAACACAAAAAAATTGTTTATTCATAATTGCAACAATTGGTAAAGCACTAAAAGATCTTAAAGATTCATGGTAAACTTTCCTTGAATATTTTCTTAAACATTCAGATTTGAATGTAAAATGTGATGTCATTTGAGCAGATTCATGATTACCTCTAAGCATTGCAAATTTTTTAGGGAAATTGATTTTCATTGCGTATAAAACAATCATCACTTCTAATGAATAATACCCCCTATCAACATAATCACCCAGAAATAAAAATGACGTATCCTTTGGATCACCTGCAATTTCAAACAATTTAAATAAATCATATAATTGCCCATGGACATCCCCACAAACTGTAACAGGTGATTCAACATGAAGGACATTTGGTTCAGTTTGGAAAATCTTAGTAGCCATTAAGATGATTTTCAATACTTGATCTTGAGTTAATTTCCCCTGTTGACGATAATGGTCCATGATAAGTCTGTAATTAGGCAATCCTCCTTCATTGGAAAAAAGTTCCTCATCACTAGGAACGGTAGTTATAGGTGGCACAACGGATTCAACTACACGTTTAGTTGTGTCATGTTCCTTTCCCTCGTTGTCGATAAAAATCTGCGGAAAAAGCCCCTCTGGAGCTTTTGATTCTCTTTGCTGGACTTTCTTAATGGCATTGTTGATCTTCAGCTGGTTCTCGTGATGCACAACCTTTTCACGGGGATCCATTTTAAATGGTTTCGATGAAGTTGAATAGGATTAAGAGGGCTTATTATTTTCTTTTTTTTTCCCTTAAAGATAAAGAATTCAAATCTATAAAAGCCTTTTTTTTTGTTAAATAGCGATATAAGAAATCCCAATGTTTTGTGCTTGTAGGCATTAAAATAAACAAAAAAAATTAGCTATATTTGTATATTAATTTGCAAAACCGTTTCCCTGTTTTTGAATTGTGTCTTTTCATGAGCATGTTTTGCCAATACGCCCCAAAAAGACATGAAAAACCCTCAAATAAATTGAAAAACCATTTCCTTTTTATCCGAACAACTATACACATAAAATGTCAATATTTCTTTAATAAATGTATATTTTTGATAATATTGATAAGATAGACTTTGATAGTAGATTGATTGAATTTTCATATAATTGAAATTTTTTAAATTTTTACAACAATTTTTCACTCATCTCTTAACTTTAACGTAATTAACAATGGCTGAAATTCTCCTCAATGACCCAGGGACCCTTTCAACAAATTTACCAAATGTCAAGCTTTATCCTATTGGTAACGAAAAACAAAACGCCAATTTTGAACTAGGTGTAGCTATGGTTATTCATCGTTGGCCAACTTTGAAAACTGCTGTTGATAATCAATGGGGTGGTGCTAATTCTGAAGAAAAACGTGATTGGATTACTGGTGTTATTATTGATGAATTTTCTCAAAATTCAACTATTGATATTATTTACATTCATGAATTATTAACAGGGATTTTAGAGGATGAATTCGATACTATTTTAGAGGATGGTTCAACAGTTTCAGTTGCTGAAAAGATCGTTACAGTTTACAATGATTGTAAGGTTTCTAAATTCGAGAAGATCCAATCAATGTATGAAAAATGGCTAAATCAATCAAAATCAAGGACAATTGTTAATGTCCAAAGTGACCCTATGAACCCATCTGATGAAGATGAAGATGAAGATGAAGAAGGTGATTACGATATGGAAATAGATGATGATGAACAACCAGCTCCTTCACAAGAACCAAAGGGCCCTATTATTGATGATGATGGGTTCACTGTTGTTACAAAGAGACGTTAATTTTATAGCTCATTTAACCTTGCTTTTATATAGAATGAAAATACATAAATCAAATCAAACTATTAATGTAGTACTATTATTATTATTATTATACACTAATTCTCACTTTAACTATACACACATATTTGAGATAAATAGATAGACGCTCTATGCTCGATTTTCACTCATCTAGAATATCTCAACCCAGACCCACGTTGACTATCAAAAGATCCCTGCCTAACAATACTTTGCCTTCTCCAAAAACCTTCAACTGCACCAGAACTTACACTTGAACGATGATTCATTGATTGCTGATGATGTGTTTGTTGTAAATGTAATGAATGATCCTTTAATACCCTTGGGTTCAATTTAATTAAACGTACTTGCGTTCCTAACCATATAGAACTAGGAATTAAATTCCCATCAAGGTTATCATTTGTTAATACATCATCACTTATTGGATCTTGAATATCAAACCCATCTAAAGTTTTATTATTACCATTAGTAATTGAATTAGTAGGTGATGAAGAAATATTTTTCCCATTATTTTGTGAATTATTATTACCCTTAACCCAGCTAAATGATTCCCAAAATGATGTCGATGTTGCTGCAGCTCTTTTAATTGATGAACTTATATCTTGAAAAAAATTCTTCTTTGAATAAATTGAATAATTAATAAATATTAACCCCCAAATATTTGAAATAACCCAACCAATTGATTCCTTTGACCAATGTAATTTAATAAGTTTAAAATATTCATCTTCAATTGCTAAATCTTTAACAATTCTATTAATATCAAATTTATTCATCTTATTGATAATAAATGAAAATTCATGATTTGATGATTTGACAATCTTAAATTCATTATTAATTAACCTTATTAATTTTAATATAATACGAATAGCTGTTCTACCTAACCATTTTTCCTCCAATTTATCATCAATTGGTCTCTTTTCCATACATGTTTCACTCATACCATAAGGTAAATAAGGTTTAAATAAATCCAAATCTTCATTAGGAATTAAAATAGCTTCCATCTTAGTTAAATCTTCATGTAAACTTGTCTTAGAATTAGATCTTTCTTCATTATAACTAGATTTAATTGAATCAACAGTTGATTGACGTGAAAGTGGTGGGAAAAATTCATTACCTTGAAATAAAGGAGATGATGATAAAATAGGTGGCGTTAATGGTGTTTGTTGTTGTTGTTGTTGTTGTTGTTGTATTGGAACTAATGAACTCTGAGATCTATTAATTGTAGGCGGTGGTACCATATTATAATTAGGATTGTTCAATTGAAATAATCGTTCTTGATCTTCATTTTTTTCTTGTATTAACTTTTCATTAAATTGTTGATCTGATATTTTCTTTATAGTTAATTGAACCCTTTGAAATATTTGATAATTCTTCGTTATTGCATAAATTAAAATTAATGAATCATTTGGGGATTTAGATATTGATTGACAAATTGATTTTAATAATAGAACAATTAAATTAATATAATCTTCATCACCATTTATCATTAAATTTGGTTTAGATATTAAATTAGATATTAATTGGATTATTGATATTGATGCATTTAATGATAATTGTGTAAGTGGGCCCCTAATTAATTTTTCATTTTTAATTGATATTTTCCTCATTGATAAAACAATATCATCGTCATTTTTAAACATTGTTTGAATTGAGATTAAATTGTATAATACATGAATCAATGTAGATAATAAAACTTGTGGATAATCATCAGTTAATAAAAATTTTATTAATTGAATAATTAAAAAATCTCTATTTGTTATTTGCGAAGATTCATTAATATCACATTTCAAAAAATGTGGCATTAATTTAAAATAATTCAAATCAATTAATTTTAATAAATTTTTAGAATTGTATTCATCAGTTGTTAACAAAAGTAAAAAAATTGAACATAATCTAATAAAATTTGTATATCTATCATCATTTTTCAATTTGATTATATAAAATAATAACATGAAATATATCCTTGCATTTACTAAACTTGCCAATATGAATCTAAATTTTGAATTACATTGAAAAAATTCTAATATAATTGTTAATAATTCCATTGACCATATATGATAAGAATTTGAATTTATTAATGAAAACATATTTTGATTATTTGAATTAATTAAAGGTTTTAATAATGGATGAATTAAATTTTTAACAATGAATTCTAATTCATTTGATTTAATAATTTTGGCACACATTAATCTTGTTAAATTTTTAACTCTTGGTGAATCATTAATATTTAATTTAATAATCCAATTCCTATGCGATGATGGTAATGGGTATGTAATCATAATAGAGAACAATTGAATTGAATGGGTAACCAATGATAATCTAATTTTCTTTTGAATTGGATCTTCTAATTCTAACCCATTAATATTTTGATTTTGAAAATCATTATCCTTGGAAGATTTACAAATTAAATTAATAAGTGATGCATTAAAAGTTGAAAATAAATTCTTTTCAATTGAAGTTGTTAAAACAGTTAAGAATTTAGATCCTGAATCAACAGTTTCATCCATTGGTGTGTATAAAGGATTGGAACATAGTACTATAATCAACCTTATAATTTCCAATCTATTTGAATCTAATGTAGAAGAAGTATTTGAACATTTAATTGAATCATCAATTATCCCATTTTCCCAAAGTAACAATTGGACATCATTAACCCAAATTTGAGAATTTGGTATTGTTGAATCAGAAACAGTGAACCCTAAAGTAAACAATAGATTAACCAACGATTTTATCAAACTTGCACCTAATGGTAAATCATCATAAATGAGTTTATTAAAATTATTTTTTAAACTACCATTTGAAATATCGGTAGAAAGAGGAGCACCAGATTGAGCCAACATTGAATTCAAATAAACGTTCCTATCACCCAATGTAGTTGTACCTAACGACCAAAATACTGTATCAAATGATTTACTTGTTAAATTATCATTTTCCAATTCAAAGGCGAATGGGATCAAACGTGTTAACAATCTAACACAGGATAAAAGATCCAGTCTTTCCCATTTAGACAATTTGCAATTAGATATAGAAGTAAGCGCAACAATTTTAGCAGCTAAAATTGCTATTAAATTAATAAAATTGGCCCCATTTTCTTCTCTAAGGTATCTAATATCTTGATTGGATAACATTTCACAAAGCTCACGCATGGAAGCCCTATTAGAAGTGAAAGTTGCCCAAGACGCGTCATTGGGGCTTAACGGGAGCCTAGTCCTTGCCATTTGGAACATGAGCACCCGCAGTTGTTTCACTGGGTCCATAATATTCAAATCAAATTGTTATTATAAGGAGATTGTTATATAAATTGATTTAAGAAAAAAAGTGAAATAATGATTAAAAGAATGTACAAAACAAAAAAGCAAATTAAAACAAAGATAAATAAAGTGTTTAGAACTCCTCACAAAAGCTTAGTGGGCCATGAGTGGCAATAAATTGGTCAAGGTCTTTTTCTCCCGTTTCCATTTGAGTAAAATCACGTTTTTGCATCGATCTTTCTTCCCATTCGGTAAAGGACCCCATGGATGAGGCTGTAGTACCCATTGAAGTCAACATAGGAGGTTGTGCAAGATGCTGTGGCATGGAAACACGCTTGGCTGCATTGGCAACTTGTTGCTGTTCGAAATCTGTCATATATGAGGGAATATTGGAATTTGGGGTAGAATATCCATTAAAAACAGCTCTTCTACCTGCTAAAGCTCGTTCTCTAATCAAGGCAGCATATTCGTTTTCTGGAGTTACTGTTTGTTCAACAAAAGCACTTTCACATGGTTTGTGTACACGTTTAACTGAAGCCATTTTTTGAGTCAATTAATTAATTAATATAAAAAATAGTAAATCTTATTTTATTTTATTTTGTTTCATTTCACTATCTCTTTCTTTAATGGCACATTATCAATTTGAAGTTAAAATGACCTGCGGTGGCTGTCAAAAGGCAGTGGAAAGAGCTCTTTCCAAGTTGGAAGGGTTGGACACCGTTAATGTTGACTTGGCTTCTCAAAAGGTCGATGTCACCTCTGCCACTGTTGATTACGATACCGTGTTGGCTAAAATCACAAAAACCGGTAAGACCGTTATTTCTGGTAAAACTATTTAAACGATGGATACAATATTATGCCATCGTTTTATTACATTCGTATACCTTATAATATTCCTCAACCAACATAGTTTTATTAGATAAATTTATTTATATATTATATAGAGAAACAGTGAGTAAATTTTTCAATTCAATTTTCCAACTTGAATAGAAACCAGACTAAACTCATATGGACATTATCCAGTTAAGTGATCCCTATCTTTCACTTGTTTCAGGTGGGATTGCAGGTGCACTTTCACGTACGGCTGTTTCCCCAATGGAAAGAGTCAAAGTCCTTTTTCAAGTCCAAGGATCAAATGGTGTCCAATCTTACAATCATGGGACTTTAAGGACGATTTATCATATTTGGAAGGATGAAGGATTCAAAGGACTGTTTAGAGGAAATGGTGTTAACTGTGTTAGAATTGTACCATATACAGCTATTCAATATACTGTTTATCATAATTTGAAACATTTTATAACTAAAGATCAAAGAGATTTCACTGGATTTGAAAAATTAATTTGTGGTTTAATGGGTGGTGTTGCATCTGTTGCTGGGACTTATCCATTGGATTTAGTTAAAACTAGATTATCCGTTTTAACAGCAAAAGGTTTACATTTGAAAAATGATAAAAGGATAGATTTATCACTTAGTGGAAATTTAAAATTAATTTATAAACAAGAAGGTGGATTAAAAGCTTTATATCGTGGTTTTATACCAACTGCTATGGGTGTTGCACCTTATGTTGCTTTAAATTTTGCAATTTTTGAACAAATGAAAGAATCATTACCAAAATCTTTACAAAATCATCAATTAAGTGTTTTAATAATTGGTGGGATTTCTGGTGGGATTGCTCAAACAATGGTTTACCCATTTGATATTCTTAGAAGAAGATTTCAAGTTGCTACTATGTCAAATGGTGCATTAGGTTTTCAATATAATGGTGTTTGGCATGCCCTTGTAACAATTGTCAAAGAAGAAGGTTATAAAGGTCTTTATAAAGGTTGGACTGCTAATATGTGGAAAATTATCCCTTCAATGGCTGTTCAATGGTGGTCTTATGAACAAATTTGTAAAATTTTAGGTAAATGAATGCAATGAAATAATCTATATAGTGTTAATATAATCATCAGTATAGATAAAGATATGTCATGGATGACATTACTGCCGTTTTATGAGCGTGTGAAATTTAATTTAATTTAATTTGTTTTCACTTGTTTACGCGTGTGTGTTATATAACCCGTTTTAAGCCGTCAATTATGGATATTTCATCCACTTTTAATGCTCTTTAAGACCCTAAAAGATATAATGACTCTACTGAATGGTTAATGGTTTAATTTTTTTGGTGATATTAGAAGCCGTACTGTTACTAAGTGATAGTATCTATGTGGGCCAGTTATAACCATCCATCAACAATTATATAATAATGATAAGTTTAACGGACTTTAATAAACACTGTTTTCTATATCGATTATGGGAGTCCCTAGTAAAGTCATTTATTTACATACATATACTATTGATCACTCATTGCTCACTATAAAACTGGAAAATTTTTTTTAACTTCAATGAAAGATCATACCTTTACAAAGGGACAAGCTTCTATTGCAAGTTTTAAGAAGAAAATAAAACACACAATTTACATGATATTTAAACCACTGGGCTATTTACATCAGGGTATTATCAATGAATTAGTTTTATCATTTTGCTAAATTTTACAAAATTATTCCATAACAGCTTATTCAGGTTTATTTAAATCATGTCAATATATCAATGTACACATTGTTATTATCTGTACATTTGAAAGTTGTTAATAACTTAAACCATTCCTTAGTTAAGACGCAATATTCAATGTTTTTAAATAGTGGCTTTACAATTACATTCTCTTTTGCATACAATGCTTGAATTTATCTCTCTTTAATGTTATGCTTTTTAATTGTTCACCTATAATGGTTCTTGAGATACACTCAACATATAGCAAGATATTAGCTGAGCGTATTTCCTAATTAGGAAATACAAATTGCCGGATTAGGAAGGAGCTGAGCGAATATTTGACTATCTCTATAACCATTAAAGATATGGCTACATGAATAGTATGAACAGATGGAGAAAAATTAAAGTATTACAATGAGAGTTGAATATTGATTTAAATGTTACCAGGATGTGATGTTTTTATTAAATGTATGTTTATGACATTCAAATTGTGCTATAGAAGCAATTCGAAATGATATGTGGTCCCATATTTGTATTAGCTACATTATGCACCAAGTTAGAAGTTTATTGGATTGAAGGTTATTGTGTTATTTATTGTTTTATTATATAAATGATACAAAATTAGCATTATATACCCAATAGAACATTGTTATTGGTCTATGAGATAATAAATTATATGTATTCGTTTAGGCGCTACATAATGATATTCCAATCATATTTATCAGACCAGCTGTTCAGTCAGAATTGACGATCTCCATATCCACAATCCCAATGGGTTATCCCTTATAAAGATAGCATCTTTGAATTTATTTAATCATATTAATATTAATTTTATGTTGGTATCATTACTAATTCCTTAGATATGGCATGTTAATATAACTCGTTTGCTGAGCATATGAGCATTTATTTAATATTGAGAATTTTGCCTATTTGAATTTCTCTACATGATCGATAATTCGGGACGAATATGATTCAATTGAAAAAGAGCGGAATTTTGGCGTTTAGGTGGCGAAAATTCCTAAAATATATTTTGATAACAACAAAATCGGTTATACCTCGAGAACCAGAAGAGCTACAAAATTAACGAAAATATAAAATTGTGAGTAAAAAAATCCGCTTCCAACGGGGCAAAAATTGCCCCCGCTGGAGTTGTTTTGACGGAGTTGTAGCCTGTTTTACTTGCTAAAAACTTTATTTGCCTCTACTGGCTCGAATATACATGCTATGAGCCCGTACATTGGGGCTTTGGTGCGTCTGTTCATTCTGCTCATTTGGACACTATAAGCAACGTTATAGCACCTCTGTAGCGCGAGAAAAAGGCGATTTTATATTTTTGTCTCAAAAAGGCTTGAAAATAGGTTGAACGGGTACATCTGATGATTCTGGTTCGATCTATAGAAGTTTCACGTAGATATATTAAACGTAGCTTCTATAAAATGCAAAAAACTAAAATCATAAAAAAAAAATTTGACAGGGGTTCCCCTTTTTTTTAGGGGCCGAATTTCAAACGGCTCTCCTGCACGCTACAGCCAACTTGACAAAGAGAGATTAACACCATTGATATTCCCTTCTCCCAAATTTTCCATTGAGCCAAATGATTTTCAGTTCTATTTTTTAAAATTTTTAAATTTCTAATGATGATCAGATCGAAATGAGTATGTGGAATTCGGGGGAACTTGAGTGCGGCTTTTGTTCATTTGTGGTAATAAAGATTGCATATGTATTCACTGTTGTTATAACGGCCCCCCTTTGCCAATTTTTCACTCCACGTTGTCGATCTTCAAAAACCTTCAATTTTGTAGATTGTTCATTGTACTTCGTATATCCCTTGAACTCACATTCTTTCAACCTTTGTGTGTTTACATTTATGTGAGGCTACCCAGTGGTGCATATAAGATGCAATTGTTTCTATGTGTTAGTATTATGTTTGATGCCATAATTTCCGGGGTGGCAAATTAAAAACTTCAATTTCGTATGACCGTTGTAACTTGATGAAAGTGAACGTTGTATATTTTCTCTTTTACACACGTGTGTATTTTGCTACCATTAGTATAGTTTGTACTTTTATTGGGGTGCTTTTAGACTGTATGAGAATATTAGCTGTAGGTGATTAAAGAGGGCAAAAGATGAGCTAGTAAACATTAGAAAAAAAAATATTTGTTGACCCGTCAGTAACATTCTAATCATTCAAAAGTAAGTGATTATCTATAGCCAATATAAATGTACTCAGCATCTATTTTACCATTTTAGTTGTTTTATTTTGCCTCTTAGCCTTGATCTATTTTAGTTATTCACTACAATAATATAGATGAGCGGACTGTCAAATTATCAATGAATTGTTTGGATAACTAGCAACGAGAATATTCACAGGCATTCACTAATTTGTTTGATCATTTTACGTTAGTTATCACTATTTTGTTTTCTCCGCAAAGGTTTTAGTTACGATAGATAATTCAAAAAATATAATACAAAGGTGAGTACAATTTGGTATAAAGGTCAATCAGTTGTGTTGATACAAATGACTAGCGTGTATTATTAACACATGGGCTTCAACTAGTTGGTAACATTGCGATTTCTTGAAATTTGCAGATTTGAGATTCAACACATAAATGCATGTCGTAAGAAAGAATACAATAGACCCGTTATCCGCTCAATGGTTCCCGCAATGGTTGTTCCGCAACGGTTTTTCCCGCAATAATTTCCGCAAGGGTCCCTAGATCGAACTACACGGCTGGTACAACATGGTTATTACTACGCTGATAAAGTTTCTTATTTAGTTGATCAACAAGAATATTTTATTATTAAAGAGCAATACAAAAAGGAAAGGTTGAAAACGTATTAAGAACCGTTTTTTAACGTTTAAAATACTTCTTTTCCAAAGGTCTAGTAATGTTATAGGAAATGAAAGCGAACCCAGCGGCCAATTCGAACCCAATATCCCCACCAAACATACCAATTTTACGAGCAACAACACCAACGTACCAAGTTTGATCCATACCGATGGCAACACCTGCACAACCACAACAAAATGCGAAAGCACCAGCCCAACCTGGGTTCAATTTAGAAGTATCAGCGTAATCATCAATATTGTAACCTTTGAACCCCCTTTTGTGAATGAAATGTTCTGAAAGGGAAATAGCATCATAGATGGCCAAGTAATACCCGATTAAGTTCATGAAGTTGTCAACAACATCAGCGAAAACATAATAAGCAGGGATACAAATGGCCAAAGTAAGGAAATTCCCAGCAACAGTCCAAACAACTCTTGGAATTCTTTCAAATTTAGACCAGAATGCTTGAGCACATAAACCAATGGAATACATGTTTGGGATATTGTTACAAACAGTGGACATTGCTAAGACAACACAAAGGAATTCACCGAATCTACCCAAAGAGTTTTGAACAAGAATTGCATAGACTAACCCACCAACTGAATATTCATCATATAAATCAGCCCATTCAGTGTTAGTCTTAATACCAGTAATAGCAGCAGCCCCTAAGATCATAGTGAAAATCAAAGGTAAACATAACCCGAAAAGAACCCCAAAGAAGATTTTCCAAGCTGGGTATTTTGGACTCATATAACAAGTATAATCAGCAGCGTAAGTTGTCCAACCAGCGGCGAACCCGAAAACTGTACCACCAAAGGAAAGAACCCCACCGGCGAAAGTTGGACCAGACCCCCAAGTGATCATTTCCCCATCTTCATTAGCAACCCCAGCGGTGAAAACTTGAGCCATTGCCAATCTACAGATAATAGCAATAAAAACAGCGGCATTTGGAATCCATGCCCATTTTTCATAAGCATGAATCACGTTATAACCAAAGAAGGTAACTAAAATGGTACAAATGACCAAGATAAGACAACCAGCCCAAGGAGGTAAAACCCCACCATTAATAATATGTAATAATTGAGCAGAAGACATGATATTAACAGCCCCCCAACCAACACATGCAACGGCATTAACAAATGCAAAAATTCTCATACCAACATTACCAATGAGGAAACGTGATAGCACCATTTGTCTTAACCCGAATTTAGCACCGAAAATGGAGAAGAAGGCAACAGGTAAGGCCCCTAAGAGGTTGAAGAAAATAATACATAAAACAGCAGTCCCGAAATCTAAGGCGAAAACAGAATATGAAAGAGCACCTAAGGCAAATGTGGCAATGACCATATTAGCTGATAACCACATAGTAGCAGCATCATAAATAGATGATTCAGTTCTTTCGTCTTCAGGGACTCTTTCAATCCCTCTAGTTTCAGCGTGGAACATATCCATCACTTGGGCATACCATGCTTGGAAGCCAGATAGTTTTGCTGAGGATTCCTCAACAATATGCTCTTCTCTTTGATATGAGATATCAGAGCTTTTTTTCTCTAAGTCGTAGTCCATACTAAGATTAAGATGAGATTTCCAAGAAAGAAAGTTAAAGATTGTGTGGAAATACGGATCCTTTTATAGAATTTTGAAAAATTTCCCTTAAAAAAAATTAAAAATTAAAAATTTTCTATGCGGCTCTTCTTGGCGCTTATCGATGATTACAATTAATTGGAATCCAATTTTAAAGCTGACTTGGTCCAAAAGGCGATACTCTGTTGTAGCCAAGCGATCGTACGTAATTATACAAATGGTTTATTTTAGTTAATCATATCACTGAAGATAACAAACAAGCCATTGCTAACTAGCTCATACTCTTGCCATCCATTTGGGATCTCTGTTGCTGCCAATCAAACTGGCTTCTTATCAAAAAAGGAAGAAAAAGAAACAAAAGAAACAAACGGCGCCGGTTGGAAATAACCCGTTTTGCATTTTTCTCATCGCGTGACACAACAGCGAGATTTTGTCGTGCGACAAATTTAATTGAAATAAATATAATTAGATCAAAAAAAAAAAAAATAAAATAAATAGGGAGAGTCTTTTAACGTGTTTAGTTAGAGTTATTACATGGACGAGACATCGCAATTGGACAAGCTCATTTTGTCCGTAGATCCAGCTCCAATTCCAAAACAACAACCAAATCCTCCATTGAAACGGCAACCGAAGCTCCAGATGGCGCCTTTAGAGCCAACGAGACGACAGCGCAAAGGTAGTCTTTCCAGTGGGAGTCGTAGTGGGGAAACTAGTAGCAACGTTTACAGACACACGCATCGACATACAGAAAAGCTGGATACGACAACGACTAAAAAGAAGCAAAAACCAGTTTTAGAACGTGTTTGTATGCCTATGGGCAATTCTACTGGGGAATTAGAACTCGTTAAAGATCTGCTAGCTGTACATGCTAAAAACACTCTTTTGAAGAACGACATCTGGGACTCGCTGGCGATGCTCAGTAGGAATGCATGCGAGAACGTTCCCGTGACCAATGATATAGATGATGATGATGATGATGATGATGATGATGATGATGATGATGATGAAACACAATGGTCTGATGACGACGAATACACGCCGAAAACGAACTCGGTGCTTTTTGGAAAGACACGCACGAACGAGGAATTGAGACTCATTCTTGCAGAACACAGACGGTACAACGCACAATTGGCCGCAACGGTGAAGGAATACGAACATAGTTTAGAAGCCATTATGGACAAGATGATCACCCTTCGTGGTGGGTTATGTGAGGATTTGCAGGACGAGTTGAAATTGGGTCAGCAGGAGTTGAGTGTGCAATACGAGAACTCTGGCAAGGAGTGGGTCAAGGCCAGTGAGAAGTTCACATCTTTGAGGAAAGTGGCAGATGCTGTCATTTCATTGACCGGTGAGTGATAAACTAACGGTGTCTTTATAGCATATTATATACATATACCCTAGAAACGCAATTAAAATTCATTATCAATACTTGAATTATATTTACAGAAGCTATTTTAACTTTTAATGCTGACATGTTATGAATTACCTGCGCTAGCGTTAGCTAGCGCTAGCTAGCTTCAATAGCATTCCAATAACTACATTCACTACACACGTTTGACCCTCTTAGCATTCTCTTCGTGTTCATTTTCCAACTCCCTCTTACCATCACTCACCTCAACAATTTCAATATCATTAGCAACCTCTTCGAATCCATCTTCTTCTTCCTCTTGTTCTTCTTCATCATCATCATCCTCCTCTTCCATATTCTTCTTCTTCTCAGGTAAACTAACATCCGGTAAGACAACTCCACCCACATCCCCACTCTCAACGTACAATTCTAAAATATCCAACCGTTCTTCAGAATCCCCAATTAGTAAAATATCCCCCGAATTAATCATCGTGAATAACTTAACGGGTAAATTCTCCTCCATGTCATAATCATATAACAATCTTGAACCTCTAGAGCAAATGATTTCCACATCATCATCGTACCCGTATTTCTCCAACAAAGCCTGACGTAAATCGTCAATTGTGCAATCTTCAATTTTAACTTTACAAACCCCCCTAGTAAGTGAACAAGCCTTACATTGAGCATTAGGCCCTGCTAAACTCGTGCTATTCATAACTTTATCAAATGATGAGGAATCATAAACCATTTTAGAATGACGCATTCTCGTTTCATTATTCCCATTAAAATAATACTGCATAGATGCTAAAACTGAAAACCCTGCCATAATAGCATTAGTAGTAGCAACAGCGGGAATAATATTCCCCGCGATTGATTTAACATCAAATTCAGATTTCATCTCAATGTGGAAAATACTTGACCGAATATTAGCAGCCGAACTAACAAATGCCAAAGTATCCTTATCATCCTTATCAAATTCGATTTCCTCCCCAGAATTCACCCTATGTGTCAATTTAGCCATGGATGATACAAACACTGTTAACTGATCACGCAAGCCGAGAACATCCTGTGTGTTAAATTGTTCATCACTAACTTTTGTCCCCTTAACCAATTCCTCCGTTAAAGCAATAGGGCATTTTCTTGATTTCCAAAGTGATTCAATCGAAGCTAAACGTTCAATGTCATTAACGAAGATATTTGTCACAATCGTCCTCACATACTCATCATTATCATCTTTGCCCTGCTTCCTAATTAAATTCCTAAGTGAATTCAATTCATTCCCCTCACGCATCTTTTCCTTTGCTTCTTCTTCACTAGCGAAATCAGCAACATTAATTGTATCAGGGTCTCTATCCCCGAACAACTGTCCCAATAAGAAATTCTTAGCCCATGTTATACAATGGATAGGTTTAGAAGGTGTAGACCTAATTGTACAAACGGGGAATGTTTTTGGTGCATCTTTGGGCATACATTGATAGCATTCAGAAAGTCCTGGGTAAATAGGTTGTACCTGACCCTGATTCCCCGTTGTACCTGATTCAAAAAGTGGGGTTTGTGTAAAAAGTGCCATCTTGTTAACATAAGACCTAGCCTCTTGATTATCCAATGCATTGTAAATAACATCAAATTGTGAAAAGAATTCCAATGGTTGTTCCATAACATTAGCATGATGTGGAACAAGTTTCGTACGTGTGTTAAAATGTTCACAAGCCTTCACTGCAGTTAATGCCTTTGATTGTTTAATGTCCTTATGTCTAAATAGAAACTGCCTGTTGAGATTCGAAAGATCAATAGTGTCCAAATCTAAAACATGAACTGTTCCTGTTTCCACGAGAATTAAATTCTTCAAAAGCTCACACCCAATCCCTCCTGCTCCTACTAACAGAACAGTACTAGAGTGGATTTTCTCTGCTATTTCATCGCCTAATAACGCGTTCATTGAATAGTAAAAAGTAAAGTAAAGCAAAGTCAAGCTAAGCTACAATTTGAACTGTATTATTTTTTTTTCAAGAATTCATTTTTGCATTATTGACACGTTATACCTAATACCATTGTTAATATGAAATACTCTGTCATCTTACCAACGTACAACGAAAGGGAGAACTTACCTATCATTACATACATGCTTGCTCAGGCGTTTGAGAAAAACAAGCTCGATTGGGAAGTCGTCATTGTCGATGATAACTCTCCAGATGGTACACAAGAAGTTGCCAAACAATTGGTTGAACTTTATGGTGATTCTCATGTTCAATTAAGAGCCAGAGCAGGGAAATTGGGGTTAGGTACAGCTTATAAACACGGTTTACAATTTGCCACAGGGGAATTCGTCATCATCATGGACGCTGATTTCTCCCATCACCCAGAAGCAATTGCCCAATTCATTGCTAAGCAAAAGGAAAATGATTATGATATTGTCACGGGGACACGTTATGCAGGTGAAGGTGGTGTTTATGGTTGGGATTTACGTCGTAAAATCATTTCAAGGGGTGCAAATTTCCTTGCTTCACTTTTATTAAGACCTAATGTTTCTGATTTAACAGGGTCTTTCAGATTATACAAGAAGGACGTTTTAGGGAAAATCATTGAAGCTACTCAATCTAAGGGGTACGTTTTCCAAATGGAAATGATGGTCAGGGCTAGAGCCTTAGGGTTCACCATTGCTGAAGTGCCCATTGCATTCGTTGATAGATTATACGGTGAATCTAAGTTAGGTGGGGATGAAATTGTCGGTTATTTAAAGGGTGTTTGGACCTTGTTCACTACCGTCTAATAACAAACGCAAGCGAGCGTTAATTCGCACCAAGTATAGTTCAATGTACTTAGTTTAGTTAATTGTATTTATTTGAATTTTTCCCATTTAATATACAATTCAGACGATGATATATACAATCATCAACAAAGTCTGTAACTAGTGAGTGGGTCTTGCTATGGGTTGCTATAGTTTGTCAAATGTTTTCAAATACACCTCGTTTCATTATGAACATGCTGACATTTAACACTGCAAACTCTAGCTAAACACCTCACACAAGAAGTAAAACTCTGTCCCCCACAAATTGAACACAACTTCTTCGTTCTGGTCTTGTTTGGTTGGACAATGACCCCCCTAGGACCCTGATACGAATTCCCCACCAATTTTAATTGTCCACGGGGAATTTCATCCATGTAATTTGTCCATGTCTTCTTCGAAACAAGCATTCTCCTCACATCGACACCTGGCTTGCTATTTCGACGCAAACTCGACCATTTAGGGATCTCCACACGCACATTCGATCCTTCGCCGTAATTTTCCCTATCGAGTTCTTCAAAACGCCTCGTGGCTCTTTTGAGCTCGTGCAAAGTAAGTCCTGAGTCCGCAGCCAAAACTTCTTGTGTCTCCTGGGTATCTTCGCCCTGCTGTGCCGGTTGCATGTTGAACTGTTCTGCCTGGATCTGTCTGATGTTGTAATTCACACGACGTCGTCCGCCATTGGCCGGTGCTTGCTCTGTAGTTGTACCATTGTGATAGTTATCAACTGTGCTTGTTGTTGTGGGCCTCACTTTGGCCCCCCTGTATAGTTCTTGTATTCCGTACATCACTATTAGTATTATAGAACTACTTGTACACGTTAAGTTTGAAAAAAAGAATAATATCGAATCCAAATCATGTTGCTCAGCAGATTACCAAAAAAAAAAATTGTATATATATATAAACTAGAATTACAATAAGCAATCAGTATTCAACTCAGCTACATATCTATGGCTCGCTAATTAACTTTAGCACCTTCCCATGTAACCCCTCTAGGAAATTGGCAAGACCATCGTTATCACAACAAACAGCATCTCTCAACCCCCAAACGGTTCCATTTTTCCCCAATAAAATATCCTCCTCTGAATTAAAAACCCTTTCCATGAACTTGGAAACTTTTTTGACATTTTCACCATCCTTACCATTCAAACAACTAACAGAAATCATAAACAATGTGTTTTCTAAACTAATGTGTCTTTTCCTCTGTTTCATTTCAACATTTAAACTCAATTTAAATGAATACCCCCCCTGAAAATATTTATAATAATCAATGGTAAAACTTTCTAAACTATTGGTATGCAAAATGTACCTTTTCCCCTCATAATTTTTCAACTTTTGATAAATTTTATAAAATTCCAACGTTAATTTTAAATACATCACCATTTGCCTAATAAGTGAATAGTCAATCCCTTCAATCCCATTTTGGTTGACCATACCATTCAAATATTTCAAACAAACTAAATGTGGGTTCCCTGTCGGTAAATCGACTTTCAATTCATTCTCCTCCATTCTCAATTCAACTGATTCATGGTCTTGATCACCATATTTAAAACTCACATGGTCTAATTCAGCATGGGTGATTTTCAAATTAGTGTCATTGTTAATCATTTCGACTAATTTTAACATCTTGGAAAATTGACCCAATATATTGGTAAAATTGTTAATGATGGCATTACCATCAGTGGCGGCGGGGATAGAATCAGTATTGGTAGTTGTCGGATCCATAACTGAAGTAGCATTAACTGTATCCCCCTCACACTCCAATTTAAACAGCTGATTTTTCGAAGAATATGCCAAACTAACTTCACTATTAGCATATTTAATATCTAATAATTGATTAGATTTCAACTTCCCATAAAGTAGAGCATGTAATTTGTTATTCTTAACACGGATGACTAAAATAATTGATTGTTCACAATGTGGAATATTCAACCAGGATTCGTTCTTAATAATGACAATGGCATTATCCTCATCAACTGATGCTAAAGTTAAATCGATCCCCCTTGATCGAAGGAATGAATTAAGATGATTATCATTTTCACCCTCTGTTGCATTTATAACTTTTAATAAGCACCCCCTTTGTTCAAACTCATTAATGACTAAATTAGAAATAAGTTTAGATGATGCAATTTTAATTAAATCAACAAGTGAATCTAATTGTAATGAATCCAAATTAATCAATGAATCATCCCCATTAGATCCATTCATATTAATGTTCATATTCAATTTAACCCCATCAACCCAGGAAAATTTCCAAACATTTTGAACACAATTAATTTTCCCACACCAAATTTGAACACTTGAATTCCAACCCCAAGTACCCATTATCAAAACCCAACCATTTTGCCAATCTTTTCTCTTAAAAATTGTTAATTTAGTCAATTCCTCCTCATGAAATCCCATTTTAGTTCTTTCATTAGCATTAATGTTAATATTCTCCAAATTAACCCATTGGGTAACTTTCATCATTTGCTTTAATTTATTGGTCTGAAATTCTAATTTAAGTCTTAACAATTCCATGTATCCATGTGATTCTTTCATATTCATTTTAAAACTGATGTTGTTCATTAACAAAGTTGGGTTTTCAAAATATCCAACCCCACTTAACGTATCCATTGTGTAAATAACACTTCTTGTTTGTGTTATCTTAAAAAGGAGTTTAGAAGGAGTTATCAAAGTCAACGCCCTATCCATTGATGGGTAATGTTGGATCATCTGAGTACGTATATCAGCTATTTCTAATTCAATGTGGCGATTAATAACGTTTTTCAAAACGGTTTCTAAATCAATAATAGAGGTGTCAGTAGTAGTGGTTGTTGTATAAACATCACCTTCCTTCTTCTCCTTTTTCTTCTTCTCCTCCTCCAACTCATTTACCATTATTGCCCCATCTTTGTACCATCTATAATCTAGTTTATTATTGAACAAGCCAATTTCAATGTACGAAGGTGTATCAGTTTTCCTTTGTTGCCAATAAACCATTTTAATGATTTTCAATTTTGAATCGTATGTATGCGTAAGATGACCCCTCCAAAGTGAAAGTTTAAGATTATTCAATTGATTATGAATAAGTTGAAGTTTAAAAGAGGCTGAATAATCAAATAGGAAATCAAAAAGTACGTTTAAATTATTATCATTTTCATTTAATTTTTCATTCGAAAGATTTTGTAATGCTGTTAATTCTAATGGGTCCAATTCTAATTCTTGTGAAACAATCATATTATTAATCAATTGGAACCCAAATTTAAAATTAATTAAATTGAATTTTTCATCCTTTAACATTGAAATTGAACATTTGAAATGATCCTTAATGTCAAAATTGACTCTACCATCTTTAACTTCATATTGTGCAAATTGTGGGGGTAAATATACTTCCAAAGCCATCTTAATAGATAATTCAACGTTTAAATTTTTCAAAACTTGTTTAACTTCATTCTTTTTTAATTCCCCCAATGGTAAATAATTGTAAGTTGGTAAATCAGGTCTACCTTTAGAAAAGACTTCCATAGAAGTGATTAAATCGGGTTCAAGCATTTTAGCAGGTATAAGGGATCCCTTTAATTCGGCAAATTGGATAATTGATTGGGATATTAATTGATTTTGTTCTCTCAACCATGCAAATATATCAATCAATTGAGAAATAGCTTTGTGATTCTTTGACCATTTGCACAACACGTAAAGTTTCACAAACCGTTCACGCATGACAACTAACATGTTAAGAAACTGCGTCTTGTGCTGTGTTGACGCTGTTGTTGAAGATGTTGCTGAAGCGGTGTTTTCCAAAAAATGGATGTATTCCTTGAGTTGTTTGAACGCGTCCAAAGCGGCTCTTTGGAGAAGGATGTTTAAGGGTACCATGTTCATGTCCAAATGTGGCAAGATAGGAGCAGGAGCACACGCACGACTACTCTCCAAAGCCATTCCACCCTTGGTGCCCATAGTATTATCCGCCATCCGTTGATAATTACTTACTGAATATTGTAAATTCACATCTCTACTTTTTTCTTTAATAAATTTTGTGTCACGTGACCAAAAACGTTCTTACTAAATTGCTGAGCAATCGTATTATCGCTTACAAAAAAAAAATTAAAGAGTAAAATCTACCATAATCTACACTAGCAAAACACTGATAAAACAACAAGTAGCATGCAGCGGACAAAAGAAGAGCCATTTTTGAAGCCGCCATCGCCAATTGGCGAAACAGACACTTCAAAGCTGGCCAATGCTGGAAGTTCTCCCATTGAAAACACGTTCCAGACCCCGCCTAACCAAAGTGTTGCGCATTTTGCAGGCCCAGCCAGCCCGAGTTCCGGCTACGTTGCTGTGCAGAACTTGCCTACGCCTATTTCAACTACACGTGTTTCAATGTCATCGCAGGAAGTGGGGGTGAACACTAGACATTTTGCCCCGATTTCTCCCGTTGCTGCTTCAGCTGCGGCTCTACCACGTTTAAGCGTCCCTAAAAGAGGTTCACGGAAAGTTTTGGGTGATAATAACAACTCCAACGCAAACTCCAATGCCAATGCTGCAAGATTTACCTCAGAATTCCATTATTGCGATCCAAGTACGGCCCAAATTGAAATTAATAGACCCAAACAAGGTTTACAAAGTCCCCATATGGGGATTCCAGGTTTAGGTTTGGGCGAAATGGGGATTCGTCCAGTTGATCGTGTTGTCAGTGTCCCCACTCATAGAATTGCCCCCCCAGAAAATGTCCAAGTTAAAGTCCCTCCTAAAACACATCCAATTTCAACTTCATCCGATACATTAACTACTCATTCGTTGTCTGGTGAACTGCAATCATGGCGTTTATTAAGTGAAATTGGTCAGGGGGCCTTTTCCAAAGTTTTCCTTTGTGTTGATTTAAAAACGGCTATTAAAGTAACTGATTTAAGACGTATGCAATCTTCCAATGAGGATATCAAATTACGTATGCAGAATTCGATCACTAGAGAATTAGATATCCTTAAACAACTGAATCATCCAAATATTGTCCATTTATTTGGATACGATTTATACTATAATGAAACGAACGTTGAACGTGTTAACATGGCCATCAATTATGCCCCAGGTGGTGATCTTTATTCGATGATAGTGGAATATCGTAAAAATATGAATGCCGATTTAATACAAAGGATATTTGGTCAAATTGCCCAAGCAGTGTATTATATTCATACCCAACATCAAATAGTCCATAGAGATATTAAATTAGAAAATATATTATTATTGGTCTCACCTGAGCAATTATTAACTACAGGTTTAGAAATGATCAAATCAGGTCAACCAATTCTCATGTTAAGTGATTTTGGGCTTAGTAAACAACTAAAATCACCAGATGAAATGTTAACGACACGATGTGGATCGGAAGATTACGTTTCACCTGAATTACTATTAGGGATGAAATACAATGGGAAACAAAATGATTGTTGGTCTTTAGGTGTGGTACTTTATACTATGCTTGAATCAAGGTTACCCTTTGACCCATTACCAATTGAAACTAATTCTTCATCTAGGAGATCTAAACCATCACATCGTATAGCCATGATCGCTTGGCATTGGTATTATATGAAGGGTGAAGAGTGTAATGAAGAATGGGGGAAATTGAAATCTTTAACTAAAATGTTGTTAACTAAGAGAAATAAAAGAATAGCAATAGAGAATGTCATGGAATATTTGTTAACTGGGCAAACTACTACAATCGTTAGCCCCACAGGTGAACGTGTTGAGGCAGCTAAACCAATTGCTAGTGGTGATAGGGTAGTATCTCTTTGAGTTAGTCTAATATGGTACAATTAATAGACTAATGGTACGCTCGTGTTGGTCATAATTAATTAAAAGAATTCTATATAAGTTTTTATATATAATAAAATAAAACTTGTACATGTTTATGTGTATAAATTGTATTAAGTGTGGGGTATTCATCCATCTACTTTGTCCCTTGTACTGAGTGAATTTAAGTGAAACATTCATTCATATTTTTTTTATATTTATTTTTTGTTTGTTTGTTTGTTTGATTATGTGTACATTTATTCATTCACTCGTTATTCTCTTTTGCATTCGTTAAAAACCAATAACTATCCTTAAATAAATCTAAATGTGAAATTTCATATTTAAACATTTCAACTAAATTACCAAAAATTTTACAATGGAAAAAGATTGGTTCATTAACTTCACTAAATTGATAAATTTGGTCAGCTGTAGGTAATGAATCATGAACAACATTTGAATTAGATCTATAATCTTCCTTGGTTTCGCCCTTATTTCCGGTATCGATTCCAGTTTCGGCTTTACCTCTTGTTTCTAATTCATATTCTAATAATGGCATTTTAGATTTTTCTAAGGGTAAAATTGCACAAAGCCAAATTCTAGTTTTGTAAATTTTGAACAATTCCTTAATTAACCCCCTGAAATCTAATCTTTGTAAACAATAATAATAAATGATTAATTTTTTCTTATCAAATTGAAATTCAACATTCTTAATAATTAAATTAAGATTTAATGAAGCTGCATAATTTAAACATATTCTATATGCCATAACTTCATCATTATATTTAGAAATTAATTGATTTAATTCATGTGGTTTAGCAAATCTCAAGATTTGTTTATTAGGTAAAGTAATAAAATTTTCATCTTCATTGATAATTGATTTATTACCATTATTATTACCTTTATTATTGGAATTATTGGAATTAGCAGTACTTGGTTTATCTGATGATGAATTCCCAAATTCTAAACTTTTCAAATGTAACTTTTTCTTTAAATAATTGAAAAAAAGTGCAAATCTAAATTCAATAACAGGTTTTAAAATCATAACTAAATCTTTCCCCCTATCACCTTCAATAATAATTAAATCTCTTGGCATTGGTTGTAAATTAGAAGTTTTAGGAAATGAAATAATATCTAATCTACCATTTTTATTTAAAATTAATGAATAATTTTTGTTAATTAAATGGTTACAAGATTTCAAATCTTCATTTTGGTTTAATAAATGATCTAATAATTCATTAACAGTCTTTTGTAAAATTGGGTCTTCGTTTTCACTATTAACAGTTGGTAATCCAATTAATCCATTTAATTGATCAACTACTTTTAAAGCTTCATCAAAATCCCCAAAATAATTACAACATTTATTGAATTGTCTTTTCAAATCAGGTGATGTAATGATTGAATTATTAGCCTTATTTAATAACAATCCATCATCAAGTTGAATAAAGTTGGGATCAAAGTCAGAATTTGATCTTAGTGAGTTAGCGATATTTCCGGTATTAGTTGTACCACCAAAAGCCGAATAATCAATCGAATTATTTCTTAAACTAGCAGGTGTTTCATAAACACTCCCACCTCTATTGTTCAATCCAAGTTGGTATTGTAACAGTGAATCAAGTTGGGTATTGGAAACCAAATCAGCAGCATAACTAGGTCTTCTATTAAAAAAGTTATTAATACCACCTTGTAATTCTAATGGTAAAGAGAAGTTAGTAGTAGTATTATTAGTAGTAGTAGCATTATTCGTGTTAGCATTGTTATTGCTGTTAGATGCTACTGTTTGTTGCATAGAAATGTTCCCACTTGAAGATGAAATGGAAGAATGTGGAGAGGGGAAAAACGCGTCCATAGAATTAACTTGCCCATTTGCACCATTAGCACTCATTGGTAAATAAGACTCTGAAAGTCTTTTGAATTGACCGTATTGATTGTTTTGGTTTTGCAATTGTTGTAACTGCATCAGATACTGTTGTTGCTGTTGCTGTTGCTGTTGAGATTGTTGGGCGTTTAATTGATTACTGGGGTTAAGAGAAAGCCCCTGTAAGGACAAAGAGTTTGAGCGTTGTGAGTTCGGCGTGATCGGAGGAAACAACATTGTGTTGAGAGCCGCGTTGGGGTTGTTAACGTTGTTTTTGTTTTCAGAAAGACTAATGGGGTCAACAGAGCCGCCGAAGATGCTGAAGGTGTCGTTGAAAGCAGACATACAGAATTAGCAAAGACCGGCTTGCGTAAAATCTGTAAAGGAAGTGTGTTTGTGTGAGATTCAGTGGGCCAGCTTTCAGATGAGGGCCTTTCAAATAAGGAAAAGAGACGTGTTTTCTTATTATCGTCATTTTAAATTGATTGTCTCCCAAAAAATGGCCGCCATTTCGGAAATCGAGATCGAATTCCGGGAACACGTGACCGGCATTACGTAAGCATGCTGAGCATGCTGAGCATTCTTATTTTCGTTTCAATTTTTCGTCCATCTTTTTTTCATTGAAATTTTTTATACAGAAGTTTGATATTCACTACATCCATTAACAATGTCTGTGCGTCTCTTTTCCACCTCCGCCCGTCGTACCGGGTTGATGGACATTCTCAAGTTCTACAAGAAATCTGAGCCAGAAGTTCCTACCGCCCCTTCAAAGTCAACTGAAGAAGTTATGGCTAAGGCTACCAATTCAAGTGTTGAAAACAAAAAGAATATTGAAACCAAGATCGAAATCTTAGGTAAACGTAACCCAAACCATTATGATCCTGAAGCTAAGAAGGCCAGTCTTAATGGTTTTGTTGTCCACAGTTGGATCCCAAGGGATAACAAATATATCCAACAAGTTGATGGTTCTGATTATGAAGTGACGATTAAATCATTATTAGAATCCACTTTCCAATCTGCTCAATTATCTAAAGATGTTCAACTTGATGATCTTTTAAAAAGATTCCAATTGTTAAAATCAGTACAGAAAACTTTTGGTATTGAAATCCCAGATGTTAAATTAGCCTCACTCTCATCATTTGATAAAATTGAATCATATTTAATTGAAGTTCTCAACCCAGAAAAACAATTTACTTTGAAGACTGAATTCACTCCAGATGCTATTGATTTCAATGAAGCTGAATTCGAAGGTACTAACATTTCCGTTGGTGAATACGTTTTCGAATCAGAAAAAAAGAAGATGTACAACAAGCTTGTTACCAAGGCTAAGAAGATCGAAGAAGAAACCACTAAGGCATATTTGGAAAAACAAGGTTAAAAAGGCCAGCATTCGATTTTCTACTCATTCAACTAACTTGTTCTTTCCTTGTATATATATATATAAATAATAGTTTTTTTATTTAATAAAGAAAAATTTAAAGAAAAAATCAGTTCCCCCAGTTTCCTTTCATCTAGACGTCCTTGAAAATACTATACCTAATACAATAGCACCAGATAAAGCTAATAATGATATAGGTAATAAAGTATTATTTGAATTGTTTGAATTTATTTTACCCTTTTTACCAAACATTGAAATATTACCATCATGAACAATAAGTTCAATACATGATTTATTCCCCATGAATTCAACACAATCTTTCCATTCAGATTCACTACCAATGATGATCATATCCCCTTCATCGTCAAGATAGGATAACTCAATTGATTCATAACTTTCAACATCTAAATCGGTCCTTTCCTGACCTTTTAATTCATTCCAGATACACTTTTTTAAATGTTTATAACCATCACTTGGAATGTATGATAATCTATGGACTCTTGAGCCTGATAATCTAAATTTAACAAAACATTTTTGCCCATAGTCAACAGATGTAGTTTGCATAGACATCATCGATTGCATCTTTTGTGGTCCTTTTGAAGCTAATGTACGATTAGAACTTATTGTGTATTGATCTGATTGAGATGATGGTATATTGTTATTAAGGTCAAATTGTGCAAATTCATCATCTTCTGCTGTGCTTGAAAAATCACTGTTGTTATCATGAAAACTATTCAAATCTTCATTATCTTCATTAATTGATTCCATTGTTTGAATTTGATTTAGGGTAAAATGAGTTAATCTAATAACATCAACAATCCCAATAATTTCCCCATTTTCATCAACAACGGGTAAATTCAAATATTTCCCCTCGAACATTTGTCTCAATGCTTTAGAAACTGATGTGGATTTAGGTGATGACGATGGGTTGTTAGTCATTACTGTTTTAACTAAACATTTCCTTGGATCTAATCCATTACCAATAACACGACTTACAATATCCTTTGAAGTTAAAATTCCCTGAACTGATTCATCCACGTCATTTCTAATTAACACCGCAGTTGTTTTGTTTTTTTTCATCATAATAGCAGCTTCTTCAACTGTAGAATCAATTGTACAATAAATAGGTGTTGTACGTTCATCATTTAAAACTTCACTCAACAT
Source organism: Saturnispora sanitii (assembly GCA_030563185.1). Taxonomy (NCBI): domain Eukaryota; kingdom Fungi; phylum Ascomycota; class Pichiomycetes; order Pichiales; family Pichiaceae; genus Saturnispora; species Saturnispora sanitii. Next base: position 98,885 of record JAKUBF010000015.1, on the reverse strand, counting down.
AGGCCCACTTAACAATTTCCTTAAACTTTCAAAATATCTAACAATATAAGCAGGTTGTTTAATCTTTTTATGTTCATTCAATTCCATTTGGACATTACCCATAGCTTGGTATAATTCAATAGATTCAGAATACATTTCTTCAATTTTAACCATGGAAACTTGATAACATTTAGTAATATCCAACACACCTACAATATTATTGGTATCATCAATAATGGGTAAATGTCTAAATTTTCTATTAACCATAAGATTCAATGCATCTCTGGCTTTGGTAATACTCCTAGCACACATAGGATTGGTAGTCATAATACAACTGATTGGATCGTCCATAGAAACTTCTGTTTCATGATGGGTTTTAGAGTGGTTCCCCACTACTTTAAATGCAATATCCTTAGCCGTGACAATCCCATTGAGAAGCCCATTACTTTCAACAACGAGAACACAGTCCGATTTTTCTTGACCCATTAATTTTGCCGCATCTTTGATTTTCGTCGTTTCAGTGACTAATAACGGTTGTTTAGGTTTGAGTGAAAACACTGTTTCATCCTTAGAGTCATTAGAAGGCATGTTCACCTATCAATTAGTTAAAAGAGAGAAAAAAATATTATTATTCTTGTGTATTTATATATTATTTGTACCAGATTTGGAGAAAAAAAAAATATTGCCTATTTTAACTTGCTCAATCATCATCTATAAAAGAAAACAGGTATTTATATTGATAAAACACCTAGCTTTAATACTTTTCATAACCAAAGTCCATCATATAATTAGGAACATTGAGCATGTTTTGCAAGAAAACCTCAGCACCGTCTAAATTGAAATCCGTATTCCCCAAAGCTAAATTTTCAGTAACTGGAAAAGCAGGGCTTTCAGCGGATGTCCTGTCAACATGTAGCATCGAGGATAAATCTGCATTTACAGATGTTTCGTTTGCATTTGCATTTGCGTTTGCGTTCTTCTCCTCTCTATTTGTAGAAGGTGAGGAAAAGATCCCAATATGTGGCTCATTAGCATGCCTCCTGTTTCTAATGTCCAATAATCGCATTTTGTTTCGAACAGTTAAAATAAGATCTTCAATCTTGGTCCCATTAGTCATAAAATCATGAATAGGTTCAAACATAGAATCACATTGTGAAGAGAATTGTGAAGAAAAATTAGCATCGAATCCTTTAGATACCATACTCTCAACTGTTATATAAAGCATACATTTTGCCACAGCTGAAAAAATCCATCCCTTTTCATTTCTTCTGGTATCATTAGAAAATGGATTGAAATAATTCAAAAGTGAATTCATTAACAATTGTAAATCATCCTTAGCCATTTCAATTGTTTCTTCATCACATCTATAAATGTGAAATGCACAAATGGTTAAAAATGCATTGAAGGGATAAAAAACAAGATAATTAGCATAACTCCCAAATCGTGTATCAATCATTGATGCCATTTCTAAAACTGATCTAGCTGATTGTAACCCAACATTGAAAAAATCCAAACTAATATTTTCCTTTGATTCTGAATCTTCAAAATCAAATAAATAATGTGATGATGTTCGACTAATAACCATACGCAAATGATGGTATCTAATGTTAAAACTACTGATAAGTACAATCCAATAAATGCTTTTAGTATTGGCATCATTTTTCAACAAGTTGAATTGTTCCCTATATTGATCAGAATAAGTATCCTGGGGTCTTATCTTTTCAGGTAATGCCATTCTCCAACATTCCAAATCTTTAAGCAATTGATCACGTTTAGCAATAATTTGTTCAGGTGATGAATCTTTTAATGAATTAGCACCTAAGAATGATTTATAAACATCTGAAATAATGAACCCATAATCAATATTAATGTACAATTCCAAATCCATAAAATTATTAGAAGTTGTCAATGCATCAAGCATAGCTTGAATATCAAATACAAGTTTATCTCTAGTTTTCACTGGATTTGATTGATTAAATGACCAAAATGCTTCCATTCCTGGTAAAGGAGGTGCAGAAACATCATTATCATTAATAACTGGTGCATGACCCCATCTAAAACACATTTCCTTATCAAAAACATAACTAGACCACCATATTTTAAGTTTAACTGTACGCTCAGTTTGAGTTAACCCACGGTACGCCTCCTCTCTATGAAGTCCCAGTTGTTGGCATTGACGAATAGCAGTTGACCCAATCAAATAAGCAGCACGTGAAAGTGAAATTGCATCTGCGTAAAAGGCTAAGATGATACAACCAGAAATACTAGAAATCCCATGGGAAATAATAGAACAACGATGATAATAAAAAATGGCATTCTCAAAAAGTGCATATTCCATTTGTTTAAGTGTATCAATGGACAAATCCATTGTTTGCTGAACACCTGTATGATGCAATTCCATCAATGTTGAACACCCTATTAATAAAGCAGCATTCATAAGTAAAAGGTCCCCATTGGAAAATACCGGTTTAGGAATCAATCCATCTCTGTGATCATTGTATTGTTGAAACAAATCGTACAAAGCAGGCATATCCACCGTACAAGTGATACAAACAGATAGTTGAAGCATTTCAAAAAGTGTATTTATCATTTGTCGATTAGGTAATTCGTTCAATCTTGATCTTTCAATAGGTTCTATCCATTCTGCTATTAGGTCCTTTTCCAATGGACCAGCAAACTTTATAATTGCTACAAGTGGAGCCACGGGGGCATTAGATTTTAAACGTGATTCTATCCATTTAATACCCGATGGTGATAAAATGAACATTGAAGCTTGAAGAAATATTCCCGATTCAAAGACTAGACTGTTTGTATCCGGTGGTGAATTGGACGGTTCATGTGAGGCGGAAACTGATCCTGAAGACGCAGAGGGTAGTTGTGGTAAAGAATTCATAGTTGGAAATGTTTGAATTGCTGGGACAGAAGAATTAACCACCGATTTATTAGATTCATTTCCCTGTGAAACAACTCGATCCATAAGAGCACCCACCATTTGCTCCATCCTGGCAAGACGGTCCTCTAGTGCGACCCCTATGGGGGTATTTGCCTGTATTGTAGGGCTATCTAACCTCGTTAGACCCGAATTCAAATTCCCCATCAGTGAAATCCCTAATGGACTCGCCAAAAGAGGAGTACTCCCCCCCAATGTATCGGAAGTAGGTATTTTGTTCCTAGGGCGTCCTCTTTTAGAATTAGGCTGACTTTTAGGCTTGGGCTGCCTTCTCACACGTTGTTTATGCACATAATGATATGTGCATTCTATTTCCCTAGCAGAACACTTGCTGCAACAGGCCCTCCCGTCACATTTGATTTTCTTAGCTCTGCATTGGTCACATGCTTTAGAAATACGACGGCTGGAGAGCTCCTCGTCGTCTGTTTCCATTTTGTCTTGGTTCAGTAAATTACTTTGTTAAAAGATCTTGATGTCTCAAGTCCGTGAAAAATTGTCTGGATTTAACATTTGGGTATATACATTTCTAAGCCTCTTAAAATGGGAGGCTTGGAGTGGGTTCAAGGGTACTGTTGGGGATAGTTTGTCAACTAAAACTATTGCAAGCACATTTACCTTGTTATTTCCAAGTTATTACGTTTTTTTGTGTGTTATTCATCAAATGAGATTTCAACTGGTTTGCATTGTCTCAGTTTCCGGAATCTTCTGGAGCCAATGAAGAGTTCGGATTTTTCCTAGAATGTTGGCCAGAATTCCAAGTATCGTTTACTTTAAGTTTCCAATCGATTCAAAAACACATCGCTTTGGAAAACCTTAACTCCATATTTTCTACCCCATAACACAAATCTTGGCATTTTCTGTTGTTTACATTTGTCCCAATTGGGAAATTTCCGTTTCTTTCAATCTAACGGTTCTTTGAATTATTTTTATTTTTTTTTGATTCCTCTGTTGTGACTAGTCATCTGCTGCTAATATAGACATGGACTCAATTCCAGGCGGGCTCAGTTACTCGGCCCCGAATTGTGCTGCTAACAGTACAGCTTGCAACATCGATAGCTCGCCGTTCCGTTCAGGTGCAACAACACCCAACATGAACTCATCTCCCACTAGAAAATCGTTCAGCTTCACACCCTCTCGTGGTCGTTTATACCCCCTACTAGACCCGCCTAATGCATCTGTTCAAATACGTTCCAGTCCATCACATGAAGCATATGCGCCTGGACCTGGACCTGATGAATCATATATTAACAAGGACCATTCAATGAGTTTTATAAGTAAGATGGAAAACTTAGTTGAGGGTGTCCATTCTACTAATATAACAAACAAAGTCATGTCAGATTTTGACTCTAGATACCTCAAAGTGAGAAATGAAAAAATTAACATTTTAGAACATTTAAATAACACAACGACAAATGATCAATTGAATAGAAGAGCTTCAGGTCGGTTTTCAAGAGAACATAGGTCGAGATTTAATAAAATGGAATCAATTAATACACATTACGCTGCAGGTAGGACTAGAAATGATAAATTGTTAGATTCAACAATACCTGTTTTACAACATTCATCACCAATTCATAATAGGAAATTAATATCAGTTGAATATGAAAAGGAAAATGTTTCCTCATTTGATAAGAGATTACAAAAACAATTGTTGGAAAGCGCATCAAAGAGAATGAAAATGTTGGATGGGAATTTTAGAGAAAGATCAACATCACCATCAAAATCAAGCCCAACTAAACCTCTAGAAACTAAAAAGGATTTGTTAAATTATTACAAGGCAAAAGTTGAAAATAATACATCAGACAATGTCAAAAAGGAATTCACTGGTAAGTCCCAAATCAAAACTGTTGAACCAATCCCACCTCCAAGGTTAGAAAAAACCGTCCCTAGATATCTCCAACCTACAAAATCTTCATCTCAAAGGTCATTATCCAATGCCATTTCACGATCTGCTACTGCTACTTCTAATACTAATTTTTCTAGTAGACAATCGTTGTCCGCTTCTCAATCACAATTGAAAAAATCTCCATCAAGGAATACTCTTACAGTTTCACCCTCGAAGTTGTCACCATCTAAGATTTCACCATCTAAACGCTTTTCAAATTTAAATTCCATGTTAAATGATACTAAGGAAATACCAAGATCGAAAACTTTGGGTAATGTTTCGAATTCTAAAATTCCAACCTCAATCTCAAACGCTTCACTAATCCAACAAAGACCAATGTCACATTCTTCTTCCATCCCAAGATTCTCAACTTCTGATTTATCTTCTAATAACTTAAAGAAAAAAAATTGGAATTAACAAAGGAATAACTAACTACGCTGTTTTCTGTATTAGATTGTATAATCATCTGTATAATATTAATGCTTTTTCTTCATAAATTGAATATTAAAAACGAAGCCCCTAATGATAATAGCAAAAAAAAAACGTCCAGGGTGGGACTCGAACCCACAATCTTCGGTTTAGGAGACCAACGCGTTCACCATTACGCTACATGGACGATGATCAAACAACGGACTCTTTCAAAAACGCGAATTTTTTTAAAGCACCTTGTTTATCTCGAACCCACGACCAATCTCTGTAGATTATACGGTGTTAACCGTTAGGTTAAAGTTCAAGATCCCGTGAAAAAATTAATTTTTTTTCAATATACGAGGTAAAAAAATTGACAATATTGGGTTTTAAGCTAAATAGTGACGTTTACTTTTAATTCTTTGGTTCAAAATGCTCTAACATGTATACTTCATTATATACAAAGTGCACAGTTTATTGGAATACTTCTTTATAATCGTAGCTGATATAATTTAAAATATTTTTTATAATATTTACACCATATTGGGCCATAGTAGAAAAAAAAACCAAGAAAATTAAACTAAATAATTACATTTGTTGTTCAAAACGGCTTTTCAATTAACAATTATTCATACTCCCCGCCTCTTGAGAGTTAACTGTATTATGGACAGTTAATAAACAGCTTAAGTAGAATGATATGGTACTTTTTCCAACTAGATTGACAATTTCCCGGAAGAGACCAGGATCTCAGGGTCTACATTTTAATCCATTTTGATAACTTTAGTCAATGACTTTTATTGATATCACCAATTTAATCGGTCATCACACTTTTAACACATATACGTTGCCTCAATGTAGTAATTAATTTAAATAAATGTCTAGAGTGCGTCTGTCAACATGATGATACCACGACGTTCATATTAACTGCTTACATTTTCCAGTCGTGATTTCATCACTAATAAGGTATTTTTGTAAAACCTAATAGACATTGCTTGATAAGCATGTTTGTTTATCAAATTTAAGCAAGGTTCCTTAAATGTATAGTGAATTCAACATAATAATTAATGAGTAGAAATATTGGTCTGATACAGTGAATGAGCTCGTGAATTTCCAATTTTTTTTTCAATGGTTCACGCGTGTGTATGTTTTTACAACCAGTTTTAAGCTGTTAATTATGCACGTTGTCTGCGCTTTTCTCAGCCCCCAATATATCAAAAGAAAATAAAGGCATGGTTTTGAGTCTACTGGTATGCCTTATGGGATTACATGCCATTTAGGACGGGTAACAGACACGCAGGTAAAAGATATAAATCCAATGAAAAATCATATCCCCATTGTTAAACTTACGCCATGGTTCACATTTACAAAGGATTGTAATTTAAACAATTACTTTGATAAAATCTAAAGTATTGTACGATTTACAAAGGGATCATATCACCTAATTATTTCTCCATATTTAGTTAAATTCTTGAAAAATGACCTAAAGGAGCTTACTACACCCATGCCAAGTATTTAATTGTATTAATTCCTATTTCCTTGTTACTAGAAAATTTGCATCTTGCCCATAACTCCAATTTTTCAGTAGTTAAACACCATTATAAGGTATTTCAAAATACTGGCTTTAGAGAGTACCCCTTAAGGCACCATGATGGTTGAATTTTTTTTATTTCAAAAATATACCTGTCAACATCATACCTAGATTGGATCTTGAGATAATGTCACTGTACCTTAAGATGGTTGCTGAGCGTATTTCCTAATTAGGAAATATTGATTACCGGATTAGGAAGGTGCTGAGCGATTATTACGCTATCTCGATAACCAACGCAGTTATGATTAAACCATTTGTACCAACAAATGGAAAAAAAATTCAAGTATTTTAGTGATAGTCTAATAGTGGTTAAAATGTTACCATGATGTGATGTTTTTTATTAAATGTATGTTTTTGACATTTAAATTGTGCTATAGAAGCACTTTGAAATGATATATGGGCCTGTATTTTGCACGAACCTATAGCCACATACAGTAGTCACATTATGTACCAAGTTAAAAGTTTATTGGATTGAAAGTAACTGTGCTATTTACTGTTTCATCATTAAACTGATACAAAATTAGCATTATATATCTAATAGAGCATTGATATTGGTATATGAGACTATAGAGTATATTTACTTGTTTGGGGCTACAGTATAGTATCTTAATCATATATATCAAGCCAGTGATTCAGTCAGAATTAACGATCTCCAGATCTACAATCCTAATGGCTTATCTCTTATACAGATAGCATTGTTGAAATTATTTAAACACATTGATATTAATTTTATGTTGGTATCATCACTGATTCCTGAGATATGGCAGGTGTTTTTGGTCTGTCTGCTGAGCATATGAGCAATTGTTTAATATTGCGAATTTTGCCTATTTGACGGTGTCTACATGATTGATAATTCAGGGAGGATACGATGCAAATTATGAACATGCAAAAATTTGACATTTAAGCGGTTAAAATGTTAAAAATGTGTTTTCCAAAGTATAAAATCGCTTATATCTCGAAAACCAGAATAGCTACAAAATTAACGAGAGTATCAAAATGTGAATAAAAAATTCCTCCTTCCAACGGGGAAAAAATGGCCCCTTTTGGACTTATTTTGACGGAGTTATAGCCTGTTTTACATTCTAAAAACGTTATTTGCCTCTACTGGCTTAAATATACATGCTATGAGCTCGTACATGGGGGCTTTGGTGCGTCTGATTACTCTGCTCATTTAGATACTATAAGCAACGTTATAGCACCTCTGTAGCGCGAGAAAAAGGCGATTTTATATTTTTGTCCCAAAAAGGCTGGAAAATAGGTTCTACGGGTACATCTGCTTCTTCTGGTTCGATCTATAGAAGTTTCACGTAGATATATTAAACGTAGCGTCTATAAAATGCAAAAAACTAAAATCATAAAAAAAAAATTTGACAGGGGTTCCCCTGTTTTTTTAGGGGCCGAATTTCAGACGGTTCTCCTGCACGCTACAGCCAACTTGACAGGGGGAGATTAACACCATTGATATCCCCTTCTCCCAAATTTTCCATTGAGCCAACAATAAACGAAATCCAAGGACCAACATTTTTCTAGATTCAAAAAGTGCTCATTTTGAAGAGATCAATGTGAAGCAGCCTAGTTGAAGTTGAATGCTTTAAAGCCCTGTTTAATTATAACATATGATAATGATGTACCATGAAAATTTACTTGTATGCCTATTGGAATCCTTATTTTTCACCTGATATTATTGACCTTGAAAAACCTTTAATTTTGTAAATTGTCCAATTGTAAGTCCCATGTCCCTTGAAATTGTATAATATTACCCTTGATGTGTTTTTAAACATTGTGGTTATCTTGTGATGTGTTTACGCATGTAAATGTGAGTATGAGTTAGTATTTTGTTTCATGTTAAAAATTCCCAGTGGCAAATTAGATTTGTCAAAATGTTATAACCGCTATAAGTTGCTGAAAGTAAGCGATGTATATTTTTTGCTTCACATACGTAGATATATGTTATTTTATAACATGAGGAAAATAGCAGAGTCATGGATATGGACCATGGTGTGCATTTCTAATATAAGCGAATAACGGGCAAACGATAAGCAGGTCAATTTTTTTTACTTAAAAAAATAATGTCTTTTATCAGTGATAATCAAAATTCTTAACAACATTTGATGGGAATATAAATCATAACACATACATTTCAATGCGGTACTTGAAATTCCGTAAGTTTAGCCTATATCATTATAAATAGACAAATAAAATAGTCTATAAAGTAAATAAATTTAAAAGTTCAAAATAGTAACTTTTTATTGACCATGAGGGTACAACAGGGTTAGAAGTCTATTTGACGATGTAAAAGCATTTTAATAAAAATAGTAACATTTATATGGTATAAAATGTGTGTAAAATGAACCTTATTATAATGTTTATCTACTCTTTAAGACATTACTGCTTATGTGTTCGCATAAGGCTTAACTTGCACCTCTCTCTATGCAATTTTTTAATGTTACTTGTTGCGGCTTTAAATTATCTTAACTAGTTACCCGCAATAGTTCGACCCAATGTGAATGTATTGGAAAATAATAGCCATATCTGTAATTCTCATAAAAATTAATACAATTTCATGGCGATGCATTAGTTGTTGTAAAATAAAATAATTAAAATATTAACCAATTTTAATTCAATTTAGTGCAAAATTTGCTAAAAGACAAATCGGAAGATTAGCTACACTGTGATATAAAAATCTTTAGATTAAATGCAAAAATGCAATTTTTCATTCGCTACCGTTTTTAAAGTTATTGTACTAAAAAGAATTAAAATTTATTCACAAAAACTAAAATTTAAACAAAGAAAAAGCCGGCAAAAACTGCCAACTAAAACAAAACAAACAGCAATAGCAATTACTACACACTCTTACTGCTAATTAATATGGCAAAATAATAAGAACAAACTTGAAAAATATTAGCAATATATCGAATAGAATAGAATTATGTATAAAATGAAATTCGTATAAATAATAAAATACTTTTATAGAATTCTATTTTATTTAAGTTAATACTGATAATTAAACGCTATAATGATATCTATAATACTAGCTTTAATAGTTCTCTGGAAATTTTTTTTTTATTCTTTTCTTCTATGTATTCATTTAAAACTTATCAATTAACAACGTTATCTTTAGTTCACTTTAAATCACCATTTAATCAATTATACAGATCAAATATTATACGAGGGGAAATAACAAGGTATCTTTTTTTTCAACTATAATATTAATACATAGAGTCCTAAGTAATATTTAGGATAAGAACGCTTCTAACCCATTAAGTAATTCTTCAGTGATCCCGTCTTGAGAGACATCACACAGGCTAGCAATTAATTTATGATACGTACCTATTTTTTCAACGCTTTCAGTTTCACAATTAACTAAACAATTAAGAATCAATTGTCTTTTAATTTGCAACAGTGACAATTTAAAAGCTTTCAATTGTAATTGATCGTCAAATTGATCATTTGGTTGTTGTTGTTGCTGTTGCTGACGATTTACAATTTCATCGTTATCATCAAATTGAACAGAATCAACTCGACCAGGAGTATCGGGTTTCCCTCCGAACAGATCCTGCTGTTCTTCTTCTTCGTATTGGTTGACTAATTTGGCAATGTTCAAAGCTTGATGTCTTTCCATCAAATGAGCCAATTCAGTCATTCTTTCATCAACCATTTGTTCACTAAGTGATAATTTATCCTCAATTGTATTTGCATCTATGGGTAAATTATTGATTTTATCATCTTGATCTTTAATAGATTCATCAATGTTATTAATGGTAGTTCTTAAATAATTAATATCATCATCTTTAGATTCTAATTCCTTTTGTAAATTTGATGTTATCTTAATCAATTCTTGAGGGTAAGTTTTTAAATCGATTAAAATATCACCATTATTAGAAGAATTTGAATCTTCCAATTTAATCAATAATTTTTCATTGGTCATTGAAGGGGGAGGTGTATTAGAATCTTGTGTATTGACGTTCACTTGTGGTAACAAATGATCGAATATTTGTGTTGATGTTGAAATATCCATAACATCTTCAATATTTTGAGGGGTTTCCAATTGTAAAATTGTCCTTGGAGTTTCCTCTAAAAGTGCATTAGCTGAAGTATTTGGAACTAAAAGGTGATGATTATGATGGTGATTATTATTGTTATTGTGGTACTGTTGCTGCTGTTGCTGTTGCTGTTGTTGCTGTTGCTGTTGTGGTAAATTGTTAATGATAGAATTCAAAATGTGATCAACACCATTTTTCTGTGCACACGTCCAAATGGTATCACCCTGGTAGTCTCTGATATTATCCAGAACCCTTAATTTATTGACCCAATGTAAATAGTTAATGGATTGGATCAGGTAATAATTGAGTGAATTTACTTTACCAGAAGAGGAAGAATCTGTATTTGTTTGATTCATGGACAGTTCATTACCTAACAATCGAATAATATGATGAATGGTAGTTGCACCTTTACCATCTTGGTAAATCAGAGAATACCCAAATGGGGTCCCATTAGAAGTGTAAGCTTGTAATATATTTGGGAAACATTGATTATCATAGGCATTTGAAAAGCAAATGAGTTTCCCTAAAGGGTTTACACCATTATTATTAAGAATATGAGGGTTAGCATTGGCATTAAGGAGTAATTTTACAACATCGAAAATAGCCAAGGAACAAGCCCAATGGAGAGCAGTATGACCTTCATCATCAATGGATTCGTTAGGGTTAAAATCTGCCGGTGGGGAATAAAGAAATTGAGGAATTGGTAGATTATCCGAAACAAAATAGTTCAATAACTGTTGAATATTAGTAGCCATATCATAATGTGATTGCACGTGTTGTTGTTGTTGTACTTGTACTTGTACTGGTACTTGATTTTGATTTTGATGGAATTGTCGTGTGTGTTGTAGCTGATGGAACTGTTCGAATTGGTCCTGAACCTGCTTTTGTTTCTGTTTCTGTTTCTGCTTTTGTTTCTGCTGCTGCTGTTGTTGCTGCTGCTTTTTCTTCTCAGCTGCAGATTTCCCACTTGGTTTGCGTCTTTCCAAAGGTGGATCAAGGTTAGGATCATAAGTGAGGACATTCAGAGTTATATTTGGGCAATATTTAGCAGCGAAGTCCTGAGCAAAACCCAATGGGACCCATGTCCCCTGGAAACGCCCATATCCACCTTGGACCTTTTCATGTTGAGCCGTATGTACTTCCTTTTCCAACACCTTTGTCCGCTGGGCCTTGACCATCCCAGTGAGTTTCAACAGCTGTGTAGCGTTGACCCAATTGTCACTGCAACGGCGCATGACAGGCGAGCCTTCGACCGTCTCCTCAAAGACATCACAACCCGAATACGAGGCTATGTAGAGCATTCTATAGAGACTATTTTCAAAGTCTTCAATGGTAATTGTGGTGGAAAATTGAATTTAATATAGCGACGCGTCAGTTTTATTTAAAGATTATTATTTTTTTTATCTGTAAAGTGTGTTTGGTTTTATTATAAAGATATACCAACGAGTTCGAAGAAGATGGAAGCGAGACTGAAAGAGCTCAAGACAGAACTGGACCAATTGACACGTGGAGCGAACATTTTGGAGCAGTTTTCAAAACTCCCACAGTCACAATTAGTTAGTGAAAATGTGCTAAATGGGGAAATCTTGAGTGTTGATTCATTCACAGAATCACTAATTTCCTTTGAGACCAAGTTCCATTGCGGGGAATTTCAAGTAGAAATCTATAAAAGCGGAATTAAAGTGACTCAAATCAAAATCTCTGCTATTGAATCAATTGTGGATCTATCAGCTTTTTCCTATATCAATGGGATAATTGAAGATGCTCAGAATACTAGAAACGTTACCAAGTTTTTAATTGGGATGGGGAAATGGGATAAAGTCCAATTGAAATACATGAAAGCTTTAAGAGATTTACAAACTCGTTTAAGTGATGAAATTAAAATCGTTGAAGGAAATGGCCATTTTATATTGAAAAATGATTTTGAAATCAACTTTCTCAGTCCCGGAAATATAGAATGCCCGCCTAATTTATTTATCAATGGGAAAGATGTTACTAACTTAGTGGACACATGGAATACAAATTCAGTTTACTATACAATAACTTCATTGATTACGTAATACGATCATTGCGAACACTAAAAACAAATTTTTTCTTCTTCTTCCTTTTTTTCAGTTTTTTCTTCAACGTTCATTTGTGTTTTTTAAACAGCAATTTGCCAACCAACATGAACGCACAAGTAGCACAGAAAGTTACCAAGCAGTTGTTGTCACCAAGTGCGGTTCCATACATTTCCAAGCAAGCACAACCTGCCTTTTACTCTCCAAGTGAAAGCCGTCTCCGTCGTAGACTTTTAGAAAGACCAGGTTTAATTGGTATTAAGAGAGGTATGACATGTTTTTATGATAATCAAGGTAAGAAATTACCAGCAACTGTTGTTGAAATTATTCAAAATGAAGTTGTAGCACATAAAACTATTGAAAAGAATAATTCATTAGCAATTCAAATTGGTGCAGGTTATAGAAAACCTCAAAATGTTACAAAACCTGAATTAGGTCATTTTGCAAAGGCAAAAGTTTCACCAAAGAGTGAATTAATGGATTTTGCTATTACTACACCATCAATTTTATCTAAATACCCAATTGGATCACAATTATTCGCTGATCATTTTAAACAGGGTGATTTAGTTGATGTTATTTCAGTTTCCAAAGGTAAAGGTTTTCAAGGTGTTATGAAAAGATGGGGTTTTGGTGGTGGTAATGCATCTCATGGTGCATCTCTTTCACATAGATCTGCTGGTTCAACTGGTATGAATACAACACCATCAAGAGTTTTCCCTGGTAAAAAAATGGCTGGTAGAATGGGTGGTGAATTAACAACTGTTTTTAATTTGAAAGTTTTAGATTCTAATAAGGAAAAGGGGTATTTATTAATTAAAGGTGGGATCCCAGGTTCAAGAGGTTCAAGTTTAAAAATTAGAGATGCATTAAAGGAAAATGGTATTCATTTAGGTGTATTTGTTAATAAGGGGAAGTTAAAGGTTGAAGATTTATAATAAGAAAGAAAGAAGTCTATTGATATATAAACGATTTTTCATGTCATGTGTATAGAAATTAAATTCGAATAATGTTTGTTCGTAAATTTAAAGTAAGTATAAACTATTACAAAACATATTATGTATATTAAAAAAACCAACGTTAATAACTAAACTAGCAAGTTATATTATTTGGCAAGATCAAGATCATGATCAAGATCAATTTGAATATGAAAAAAAAAGTTAATATGTAAAAATTGAATGTTATTGTAATTAACTTGCTGACTAAATACTTGTGCAATGTTAAGTTAACACACCTTATTACTCTTTAATATATGGATAATCACAATTTTCAACACCTCTCTTTTCTAATCCTCTCTTTTCAGGATGTTCTTCTTCTTGACCTGGTTTAATTTCACCATTACCATCATTCTTCCAAGAACCACCAAAATGATGAAAAACATAACAATATTTACCACAATTATTAGCAATATCATCTCTAAAACTACGCCTTGGGTAAATAACAACATCATCTAACATAACAGGAGCTGTTAAACCAGCAAAGAATTTCCATGAAATTAATTCACCCTCTGGGATTTCAGGTCCATAAAATGGTGGACCATAGGATCTAGTTGATTCAACATCAACAATTGTTGGATTTTTTAAAGAATTTAAATGTGCATAAATTGTATCAGTCCAAACAACAGGACCAGTCCATTCCATAATATCAACAGAATTACAACGATCAACTTCTTTAAAATCTTTATAATAAGCAGCTAATTTATTTTGTTTTTCAGCATTAAAAGTTGTTTGAACAATTTTAGCAATTAATTTTTTTAAAATTGGGTGTCTTGCCTTTGCTTTAAAAGTCCATTGTTCAAATTGTAATCTTCTAGTCATATAATGTTCCCAATTTTCATCATTAATATCTTCTTCAACTGCAACAACGAAACCAACATTTCTATCAGAATCGAACCATGAATCAACTGGTTTTTCTAAATGTGTATCAATATCAGCATAAACACCACCAAATAAAAAGATTAATAAATACCTTGAAAAATCAGATTGAATAATTTTATTTGGCATCATATCGAAAGCTTCAAAAACTTCAGGAACTGTATTTAAGAAATGTGATTTTAAAATATCTAAAATTTCATCATCAGTGTATAAATTATGTTTATAATTTGGGTTTTCACTTTTCCATTTAAGAACATAATCTCTATTTGGGAAATCAGGATCATTAAGACCAACTTTCCACATTTGAAAAATTGTCTTGTCGATTCTTCTTGGTGATTCATCATATGGGAAAGCATCTTGTAAACGTTTTAAAGTAGTATCATAATCATATGGATTTGCCCCCCTAGCATGAGTGTTAAAACGGTAAAAATTAGAAACTTTACGAGAAGTTGATGAACTGGAGGACATATGGAGGGTGTAAAATAGTAAGATGGCCAAAACCAGCCCGGAAATGATGGAAACAAGTTTTGACTTGGCAGATCCCCTGCCCTGTGGGATGTTAAGCGGAGTGTACTTCGAGATGTTGATCGCAGACATCACAGCGTTCACAACAACAAAAAGTTGAGAAGAAGAAGAAGGAGAAGAGAAAGAATAATTTGGTAAACACACACACGCGAGAGAGCCATAAATAAATTATGGAGGCAAAGAAAAAAAAAATATTTCACTATAGATCAATCTAACTAAGTGTATACGATGGCCAAATCGAAATACGAGTATGTGAAGGCGTTTGAACGCAGTGAGAAATTGCTACCGCAGTGCCATTTGGTAGTGAGACTGGACGGAAGGGGATTTCACGGGCTTAGCAAACACTACGGGTTCGAAAAACCCAACGATCCATTGGCATTACACGTTATGAACATGGCAGCAAAACACACACTCAAGGCGTTCCAAGACTGTGTTTTGGCATATGGGCAATCTGACGAGTACAGTTTTCTTCTTAAACGCGACACACAGCTTTTTAACAGGCGAGAGGACAAGATTGCTTCGAGTTTTGGTTCAACTTTCACAGCAGCCTATCAGTTTTATTGGGGTATGTACACAAGAGAAGGTGGAAGCCCAGCATTAGAGCAAATACTAGGCCAATCTATTGATGATAATAATAGTAAGTTCCGTACTGAATTACCATCTCTAACATTGGGAATGCTACCCACATTCGATGCCCGTGTAGTTTGCTATCCTAATGAACAAACACTAAGAGACTATTTCGCCTGGAGACAAGTGGATTGCCACATTAACAATTTGTACAACACTTCATTCTGGACGCTCGTTTTGAAGGACAACATGACCCCACAAGAAGCAGAAAACAAACTCATGGGCACGCTTTCAAAGGACAAACACGATATCCTCTTTCATCTAGGTATCAACTATAACAATGAACCTGAAATGTTCAAGAAGGGAACAATCATCGTTCGTAGGAAAAAGGCCAGCGTGGATATTTTACACGTGGATTTAGTAAAGGACCCCTTTTGGGTCCAGTATAAGTTACTCACTGAATGAGTAGTAGTATAATAGCATCATCCCATTTCTATAGAGATCTAATCTAAACTAAACTGAAAAGTTACTTTAAAGTTACTTCAAAATTGGTAATCTTAATTACTATATATATATATACAGGAACATAGCATAGCACATCATTTCACAATATAGATGTTATAGCTGTGTACACTCTTTCGTTCTTTCTTTCATTTGTCTTGTCTTGTCTTGTCTTGTTGGTATTATAAAATACCGGCCCTCTTGAATAACCTCTGCACAGTCTCACTAGGTTGGGCCCCAACACCGAGCCAGTACTTGGCCCTGTCAAAATCCAATTCGACATTCTTAATAGGCTTAACACCAGCTTCCTTCTGTTTGGCACTCAATGGGGTAGGCGTTGGATCAAATGTCCCAATAACTTCAATAGGAACCCCCTGCAACTTCCCCCTCTTGCTGCCCACAGCAATGTTGTACACCGGCTGTCTCATTCTCCCCATTCTCACTAATCTGATACGCACTAACCCTTTCATTTTCACTTTCAAATGAACTTAGTTGTATTCAAATTGTAAATTCAATGTTGAAAAATTTTAAATACAGCTAGCTCCAAGATGCTCAGCACGCTCAGCAAAATTTTCATTAAAAATTTTTTTTTTTTTTTTTTTCTTTTCTTAAATTTTTTTTTTATTTAACATTAACCTTTTGCTACATAAAATGGACGCTAGATTGGCCAAAATTAGGTCCCAACTGGGTTCAAAATTGGCAAACCAGAACCAATACGCTGTCATCTTGGCAACTGTTGAAGAATCCATTAAACAACAGTCCCCAGATGTTGAAATCATCACCCCAACTCAATATTTCATCTCTTTCCTTTCTCTTTTAGATCAATGTTCAAATGAAGATGGGGAATTAATCGATGCTAATTTAGCTGGTAATGCCTTTTATTTCCTTGATATTGTTGCTCAAGACACCCCTCATAGACTTTTAAGAGAAAATTTCTCACCTATTTTAGTCAAATTAGCTCCTTCTTTATCAAATGAAAATTCAGATGCTCCTTTAATTAGACCCGCTTTAGGTTTCTTACAATCTTTATTAATTGCACAAGATTTAGCTTCTTGGAAAAATAATGATGATTTCAAAATTTCTCCAAAAAGAGCATTTTCCATAATTTTACAATTATCACTTGATTCAAGACCAAAAATTAGAAAAAGAGCTTTAGAAGCTATTACTGAAATTTTAACTTCCAATACTAATGGTCATCCTATTGCAACTTTTGCTTCAGGGTTCGCTTTACAAAAATTATCAACTGTTTTGAAAAATTTTAAAAAATCTTCAAAACCAAACCCATCTGAATTAATCCATGTTTTACAATTGATTAATGCAATTTCCCCTGCTTGGCCTTTGAAATCATTACCAAACTTATGTGATACATTATTAGACATTTGTAAATCCAATGAACAATATTTAATTTCATCAGTTTTCCAAATTTTCCAATCATTATTTGAATCAAATGGTTTCAAGGATGAACAATCATTCCAAAATATACTTTCAATTATCTTGAATTTAAAACCTAATTTAGATGATGGTCATTTAGTTCCAAGTTGGTTAGCCGTAATTTCTAAAGCTGCTATTTCAAATAGGAAAAATTTATTAATTAATTTCCAATCATATTTTAATCAAATTAGTCAATATTTCAATTCTAATGTTAAATCCATTACTGAATCAGTATCTCAATGTTTAATTTCTCTTATTGTTAATTGTATCACTGATGATGAATTAATTAATTTCACTACTGAAAAGAAAGAAATTTTGAAATTCCTCTCAAATTCAACTAATGATTTACTTAATGTTAAATATAGACATGCTTCAAGGGATGTTTGTCAATTAATTATTGAAATTTTCCAAAATTTCAAATTCCATTCTTTACCATATTTCACTCCTCAATTAGAATTAATTGGTGGTTGGAGATCTATTGAACAACAAGGTTTCGAATTAAATGATGTTTCCGAAAAAGTAATTGCTTCAGCAATTGCTAACGTTGGTTATGAAAAAGTTTTAGAAATCCTCCCACTTAATTTAACAGATTCTACTAAAATTGGTCGTGCTTGGTTATTACCAATTTTAAGAGATAACATTGAATTTAATAATTCACTACAATATTACCTTAATCAAATGTTACCATTAACTGATTTTTTCAAGGAAAAAATCTCCCATTGTTCACCAGAATCAATTAATGCCAAAGTTTTCCAAACTATTGTTGATCAAATTTGGTCTATTTTCCCCAAAGTTTGTTATTTACCAAATGATATTCAACAAGTTTTCAATGATGAATTTGGTAGTCAATTAGGGTCTTTATTATTCCAAGAACCTGAATTAAGACCTGTTATTTGTAATGGGTTGAAGAATTTAGTTAGTTCCATTTTAGATAGAATTGAAGAGGAAAAGGAGGATGAGGAAACAAACACCCTTCTTAATTATTTATCCCCATTGGATAAATCAAAGGATGATTTAACATATTTGAAAAATACCCAATCATCCAAGATTCTTTCTGCCTTATTTAATGTGTTTTCATCAACCCCAATTAGTCAAAGAGGATTCGTTTCTGAAACAATTGAAACTTATTTGAAAATTTCAAATGAAGAAGATTTATTATCAACTTTTAATAACGTTTGTTCATTATTAAAGGAAAATTTAGAAAAGGAAACTATGGAAAAAAATGATATCCCATTAGGTAAGAATAAAATCCCTAAATTATCAGTTACCATGCTTGATTTAATTGTCCTGATTATCCCATTTTTACCAACTTCTTCTCATTTACCATTAATGGCTATTTTTAATGAAACTGTTAGATTACAAGACGTTCAAATTCAAAAGAGATCTTATCGTGTCATGCACAAATTGTTACAATTAGAAAATAAGGAAATTGTCATGAATCATTTATTAGATATTATCAAACTTTTCTTAGAAACTAATGAAACAACTTTAGTTGCATCCAAATCTCAAAGATTAGATTGTTTAATTACTATAATTGATTTATTACCAGGAGATTATTTACATTATATCCCAATTATTTTACCAGAAGTAATTATTTCAACAAAATCCAATAATGAGAATACTCGTACATTATCATACGCTTTAATTATTGCCATTGGTAAAAAATTCACTGAATTTGAAAATTATCCAATTAGAAACTCACTTTTAGATGGTGAAATCCCAGATTCTGTTTGTTCAATCAAGGAAATTTTCACAATTTGTTCAGCAGGTTTAGTTGGTTCAACACCACATATGATTTCCGCTGCTATTACTGCAATTTCATGTTTATTCTATGAATTTGGTAAAAAATTATCATTAGAAGACCAATTAGAATTATCATCTAATATTCTTTTATTCCTTCAATCTAATAATAGGGAAATTATTAAACCTGTTTTAGGGTTTTTAAAGATCGCCTTAATGATTTTACCAGAAGAAGAAATTAGATCACGTTTAGGTGAAATCATGACAGATTTAATGATGGTTAACAAGGAACATAAAAATCATTTTAAATCAAAGGTTAAACATTTAATTGAAAAATTCGTTCGTAAATTCGGGTTCGAATTAATTGAATCTTCCATGCCACAGGATGATTTGAAACTTATCCATGCTTTGAAGAAATCCAAGAACAAATCATCCAAGCAAACTGATGGTGAAATGGAAGGTGAAACTGAAAATGATACAACATCATCTCATAACAATGGTAAATCCCTTTCCGCTTATGAAAACGTCCTTTATGAAGATTCATCAGATGATGAAGATGCCCCAGTTCCAGCTAAATCTAAACAAATCGATCATTTTATATCTGAAGGTAACGACTCACCTCTTGATTTATTAGATAAAGATTCGATGTCTAAGATTACTACTAGATCAACAAAGACAAAGGTTACTAAGAAACATATTGAAGGTTTTAAGAAGACCAAAGAAGGTAAACTTATTTTCCGTGAGGGAGAAGATGACGATGATATTTTATCCACTGGTGGTAATGCCTTAGATGCATATGTTGAAGCAGTTAACCAAGGTCCGGTTAGAAACGAACGTAACAAGTTGAAATGGAAGAAACAAAAGGGTGATGGTATCAACTGGGATGATGGTGATGATGAAGTTGAAGTTGGTAAGCGTGGTTTGGATAAATTGAACAAGAAATCAAACAATAAAGTTTCAAAGCCAAAATTCAAATCTAGGAGGAAGTTATAAATTTGTGTTACGATCGATGGATACAGTAATAATACATTTAAACTCAAAATTTCTATATATACTAAATACTAAAATATTAAGAGAAAACCAATAAACGTAGAGATATCAATTCTGACCATCATCATCCTTTTTAGTTATCATGTCTAGTATACTTGGCCCTTTCTTTTCACTAACTAAAGTTGGAGCAGTAGTGACTTCAGTAGGTTCTAAAACTGCAGAAGAAACAGATTGGGTAGTAGTAGAAGTAGAAGAAACAACCTGCTGTGATGTATGTTGGAAATCACCAATTATTTCACCTAATAATTCACCTTTAATAGCAATAGTGGAAACAAATCCATCGCTTGAACTCACAAAAATGTTCTTCCCATCTTTAGCCCAAGCAAGATCAGTTATAACAGCATAATGTAAATTAGAAGCAATCCCAAGACATTTTAACCTTTGAGTATCATAAATCAAAATTGAATCTTGTGTTGCAATGGCAAAGATCATTCTATAAGGTAATATAAATACATCTGATATTTGATCATCATTTTCAATTGGTTTATATTTAATTGGTGAAAATCTAATGGCAATTGCAGGTTTTTTCAATCCTGGGATATGAACAATAGGTGGTTTATTTATCCCCCCCCTTGTATAAACGTATATAGTATTAGTTTGATATTCTTCACCAGTTTCTTCATCATGTGATTTGAACATACCAGATGTAGCTAATAATAATGATCCATCGGGTGAAAATGTTAACCTTCTAAAAAATGATTGTAAACCTTCACCATGGTATAATAATTGTTGTGAATGCATAGATTGGAACCTTTTAGCAGGATGTTCAATCTTAGTAGATGGTGAAGCAGTTCCTGAACCATTGGAGGTATTTGTTACAGGCATTACTGCTGGTAATGGTGAAGTACATCTATTGAAAACTGAATGTGATGAAACAGTTGAAGAATTCGAATACGATCGTTTATGACGTGGGGTTTGATTTGGTGGATCCATGGATTTGGAATTAGAAACACTATGTAACATTGGAGATGGTGCTAATGATGGTGACATTGGTATTAATGGTATTGGGGTTGGAGTTGGGGTTTCCTTTTGTTCATACTTTTCATTCTTATCTAAATTTTCCTTAGTTAATTCATTAACTTTGATATTATTATTATTATTCTTCAATGGTTCAGTCTTGAAACTTTTATAAAATGCCGTTGGTCCAATATTTAATTCACCATTGTCATTTTCATTTTGGTTGATTTTATAAACATGAACGCTTCTATCAACACTTTGTGAACATATATATTCACCTAAAGGATCCCATGTAACACCCTGAACATAATGATTATGTTCTGCAATTTGTTTAACCATTGATCCATTACTAGTATTGAATATCCTAATAATATTATCCATTAAACCACAACAAATATATTTACTATCAGGACTCCAAGAAATATCATAAATTTCAGACATTGAATTAGAAAAACATGCTGTTTTAATTATCCAACTTTCTTTAATATCTTCATCTTCATCTTCCTGTCCGAATTCTTTAATAATTTGTTCACTTTTTTCCCAAATCATAATAGTCCCATCGTCTGAAGAAGTGGCTAAAAGTTCACCATTATGATTAAATCTAACACAATTAATAGCCTGTGTGTGTTTTGAAATGCTACTAAGATACTCCACAGATTCAATACTTCCATCTTCTGCATTTTTACTATAGCTCCAAATCCGGACATTGTTGTCCCCTCCTCCCGTAGCTAGACGATTGGTGCCCAGTTGTGTATCAATGGTGTATATAGGCCTTGACCCCTCATGCCAGTGAAGTGTAAGAGTCTTGGCAGTTAAATGTGCTATATCTGACATCTCTTTGATAAAAATTAAACAAATGAATTGGCTTAATGTGGCCTTTTGTTTTTTTGAATTTTTCGCCTGTAATGATTGCTCAGCAATAAATTACATTAATATTATTATTATTATTATTATTAAAAAAAATAGTACAAATTAACATCAATCAATCATCCATTACTCTAAATCAAAGAGTTTCTTCAATTTCAAGCCAAACCCCTTCTTTTTCTTATTATCCTTCTTTTCAACAGGTTGTTCCTTCACCGGTTTCTTGACCTCGGTAGATTCGTCAATAACATCATTAGCAATCCCATTGCCAACGTATTTAGTTGTAGTAACTGTTTCAGAAACAGCCTCTGGTAACTTCACATTATTTTCAACTTTGTCCTGAGCAACTACTTCATTTTGTGGGATAAGTGGTTGTTGTTGTTGTTGAGTTCGCTGTTGAGTTTGAATTTCAGTGCTCTTTTTGAACAATTTACCCTTTAATGATCCATCATTAGAAATGTTACTAATAACAGAATTCTTACGACCATGTCCATTGTCCTTCTTACTTAACCCGAAAAATCCTCTCTTTTTCTTAGTTGGAGTTTCTTGAATGTTTTCAACTGGAACAGTAACAAATTTATTATTCTCATCAATTCTTAATTGATTCAGCATTTGTTTACGTTCTTCCTCCCATTTTTTCTTCTCATTCTTAGCTTCATGTTCTAATTCCCTTTTCAGCTCCTTAACATCCATTTTTTGAGATGTTATTGGAAGTTGTTCCATTTGGACAGGTTGTGGGCTTGGGCTTGGCATCGATGAGAATGAAGATGGTTCTCTTAAAGATTTCACCTTGAATTTACTTGGTGCATTGGATTTGTATTGGCCACCCTGAATACCACCAATTTTTGGTGAGGATGCTGACACTTGAGATGAAGATTGTGAATTTAATTGAGTATTTCTTATTGTTTCATCTTCAGTTAAATTTTTCGGAGATAAGATCATTGGTTGTTGTTGTTGTTCACCATAAACCTTTTTCTCAGCAGCCTTTAATGCAACAGCGTACATCTCCACCGGTGACAAATCACCATTTCTATTCTTTTGTTGAGGACGTTTCTTTGAATCATTTTCTTGTAAAGCTGTCATTTTAGCTGAAAATGATCCACCGTTCATTTCATGACTACTGGCAATAGATGAATTTGATGATGTTTTCAATGCTGGTTTTAATGGTTTACTGAATTGTGTACTTCCTGATTGAGGTGGTGTTGAAACGGTTTGCTGAGTTGTTGATACCCTTGATTGTGATCGTGGAGGAGTTGAGAGAAGCTTTCCATCATCATCAGCTGAAAGTGTTGGGGTCATAAAGTGCTCATCACCCTCATTATCATTCTCAACATTCTGTAACTCATTAGTGATTGGTTTTTTCACTGGTGACCCATTACCTGGATTGCTATTAGAAAATAACAGGTTCCTATACAGATGTTGAGAAGATGTATTTTCAGTTTTAGTCAAATCAATTGCGCTAATACCTAACCCAGGTTTATTAACCATTTTAGGTGTCACTGGTGGTGTGTTTAAAATATCGCTTGCCTCAACGTAATCAGCATCATCATCTTCATCATCTTCAGTTGGGTCTTCCAAGTTGTGATTCATATCAACAGTATCATCCATTTCCAGGCTATCATCCGTCGGTTTACAAATCAACATACTATCAACAGGGCCACGAGTATTTGAAGTGACATTCTGTTTACCCTGTATAATGGAATCATCAAAAGGTTCAGTGTCTTCAACAATCTCACTTAATCGGTTACGACGCAGTTCATCAAAATCAACAGGTTCTGTATCTTCTTGACCAGTTTCATCTGATAAAGTGGATTCATAAATGTCACCTTGGGTATTTTGTGTTCCATTTAATTCCATTTCAATGTCTCTTTCAATATCCGCTTCATTAACTGGATATTTAGTGTCACCTTCTTGATAATTGTGAGAGAGTTGTCTTTCCAATGGAACTTCTTCAGATACATATGCCAAAATTTCAGGTTCATCTTTAAAATGTGCATGGTTGGCATTACTATCACCATCACCATTATCACCGTTCACCATATTATTAGATGGTGAAACTTGCGTAACCGGATTGAACATAGATTTAGACTGATTTGGTGGTGTATATGGTGATTGATGTTCATATGAATGATTACGTGAATGGGTGTTAGCCATAGAATAACTAGCTCTGTTGTTCAATTTCAAAGCCGCAGCTGCAGCTCCCATAGCAAGAGATCTATTATCATTCAATTGATATTGTTCTTCATGTTCCAATTCATCCTCGTATTCTTCTAATGGTGACATTTGTCTTCCATAATCAACTGGTAAAATAGGATCATCAAAGCCTTCATATGGATCAATACTATGATCATCTTCGGCGGCGTTTGGAGTAATGACTGTCTTTGTAGTTCTGACAATCTTCATGTCCCCACGATGTTCAACAGTAGTGCGTGTAATGGATCTGGTACGACCATTATTATCTTGTTCCTTAGTAGTTGTAGTTGTTGTTTTGATGACTCTTGAGCCATTTGATGTCAAAGAATTTGTTCTTGAGTTTGGTCTGCGTGAATTCGAAGTAATTGAGTTCGTTCTGGATGTCCTATTGGCTATCGGTGATATAGGAGCACTTCTGCGTGCACTAGTAAGGGACATGGATCGTTGTGCGTTGACATTCGTATTGTACATTTGCGATCTCGAAGAAAGAGACATTGTACGCATAGAAGCGCTACTTGAACCAGGTTTTTGCCCATAATAAAGCTTGTCTGTTGCAGATAAAGGTTTCCCATTGCGTCCCAATTGTTGTGGTTGCTGCTGGTAGTGGAAATCTGAGGCTGTCGGAATACCCCTTGGCTGGTAGTTTCTGTCTCTCTGTAATGGTGTTAGTATCCAATTAAAGCGGCAAAAAAAAAGATGTTGATATAGTTGGTCTTGGCGGTTAAACATACTCGTGAGCTACTGCTTAAAAACAGGTCTTTGAAACCCATCTGACTGTGTATTTAATAACAACTTGTTATAAATTCAAATAATCCCCTGCATAAATTTTGATGTAGCAACTTTTAGTTAAAAATGCTCAGCAAAATATATTTTTAAATTGCTATATTATATATAAACATTTCTTTTTTAATTAAAGGAAACAAACGTTAAAAAGTTACAAATAGAATAAATATAGATGAAATCACAGTACTTATTTTAAGTTAAAACAAATATTTTTTTTTGACTAAAGCGTGTCATCATTATCAGTGTCTAAATCAAGTGCTCCAATTGCAAAGGCTAAACTGGATTTCCCATTTCTACCAACAGTATTACCATTCCCATTCCCATTCCCATTCCCATTACTATTACCATTAACAGTACCAACTCTTCCATGTTTCTGTCTTAATTCGTTCAAATTGATCTTGATACTACTGTCATTAATACTACGAAGGGAAGCTCTTGAACTATACCCTGACCCATGAGTTCCCATTCCTTCAAAAACACTACCTGATCCTATTCTATTAGGTGATGACAAGTTTTGATTCAAACTGCGAATAGATGTACCAATGTATGAATCCATTGAAGTATCTGGTAATTTCCATGATCTTACACTATTGGATGCTGACAAAAGATGGATTTGTGGTGGTGCTATCATTGATAATGGTTGTGGTGGTGGTATTAATGATTGATATGATGTTGAAAATGCCCCACTTAAAGCAGATCTTAATTCATCATTTTCATTTATAGCCTTATTAAATTCATCATATTGAAGAGTTTCACTAGTTTCTAAAGAACCCTGCTTTTCATTTGTCCATTCTGGCATTTCTGTATGTGAAATCACCCTTTGTGATAATTCAATCAATTGATCATATCCACTCCATTTCATAATTAACAAGGATACAACATACAGAATTTCACCATTACCTAACCATGATTTAGCGAATTTTTGCCATGTTGAAATGAAATTTACCCCCATACAATTAATTGATGATTCAATACAATCTAAAACCAATTTATAATTAGCATCATTTTTAATATTAACTAAAATCCTCGTAATTAATTCAATGAAATAAGAAATGGTATTTTCCGATGAACCACTTGATATTTCCATTCTTTTCCATGATTCATCCTGGAAATTTTTAATAAATGAAATGTATAAATCTAACCATTTGTAAATGATCTTATCGAATAATTCATCCTTGTCAAAACTTTCATCATCATATAATCTTTCTAAACAAATAAAAACTTTTTGGAAAATATCATAATGAATTGGTGTAATTTTAACTTTAATACTTGGTTCTAATGAAATTGCTAAAATGTCTTGAAAATGTTGAATAGCCATATCTGTTAATTTAATATATTTCTTAAATAAAATATTAGTATGACCTAAATATTCAGAATACCCCTTGGTTATCTCATTAAACATATCATTAATTTGATTAGAATAATAAATTCTATGAGCTAAATTTTTCATAATTTCATTGTATTGATATTTTAAATCATGTGAAATATCATTAGATGATTCTGTTGCTAATCTAGAATCTAATTCAATAACTTTTCTGGAAATTTCATTTACTGGGACACCTAAATATTGAATATCATCAATTGATAATAAATATGATACTATAGTAACAAGATAAAGTTGATTTGGTTGAGTGTCGATTTTTTTGTTGTCCAATAAATTAGTACCATCAATTAAATATAAAAGAGCACCCAATACCCTATGGCGTAATTCAATATGCGAGTTTTTAGTTGTCAAAGCCATTAAATTACAAATCCATCTTTGATCTGGGTTGTTAGTTAATGCATAAGAAATAACAGAAGCATTGGCCATATCCAATTGTGATTTTGATGAAGTGTTGAAAATAGATGATAATGCCTCAATTGCATCACTTTTTTCATTCTCCTTGTTATGTGAAACATTGGATGAAACTTTAATTAATGATAGATCTTGATTTGAATTGTGAATGGTATGTAAGAGAACGTCAACACTTTTGAAAACAAGTTTGGATGAATTACCACCATTTTTGGAAGCAGTTAAAACACTTGGCCCAATTGAATCTGAAATTGCTCTTGATGCTCTAACTGGGATAACTTTCCAATCTTCCTTATTTGAATTTTTATCTCCATTACATAAATAAAAATGCATTGCTAATCTTCTAAATCCATCCAAGATCCTATTATCACCAAAAGCAGCACTTTGATTATTGGCCACAATTTTACAATACGTTTCGAAAACTTGTAATGTCCCTAAATGAGAGGACAATTCCATTAATTGACAAACGTTTTGTAAAATAGTTAGAACGTAACCGGATAAAACCCCGACATCTTCCTTACAATTGCGCAAAAGCTGATCTAAAATATGAAGGGTAACCATAATATGCCCCAGTCTTTTATGGGAAACGTCCAAACTAGTCTTCTTCACTAAAAACGTACCCACTTTGTCCAATTTGGTTCTTCTTGTAGAAGCATAGAAAACAAGCTGGGAAAGCTCGGCTGCATTGGGCAGAGTTTCTGCTAAAGCCATTGAAGCTGATGGATAGCATTGTAGAATGAGCTTCTGGTGCTTAGGCCTGAATAAATGTGCCATCTATTTTAAAGATGAAATGAAATGAATATCGTCGTTGGTTATATGGAAAGATTTAAATTTTTCTTTAACCTTATTAACATTAATTATAATCATTAGATAAAACCTTCCCTACAGTATACCCCCTTTACTCCCATGTCTATGCTTAATACCAAATGGTCCTCTGCAGAAGATCAGATTATGCGAGCTGCCATTGGAAAATACGGACTTTTCCAATGGAGTAGAGTGTCCTCTTTACTTCCTAGGAAAACACCACAACAATGTAAAGAAAGATGGTTTA
Organism: Saturnispora sanitii; assembly: GCA_030563185.1. Taxonomy (NCBI): domain Eukaryota; kingdom Fungi; phylum Ascomycota; class Pichiomycetes; order Pichiales; family Pichiaceae; genus Saturnispora; species Saturnispora sanitii. Next base: position 70,647 of record JAKUBF010000015.1, on the reverse strand, counting down.
GTTATTTGAGTCCAGAAATAACCCAGAGTGAATGGACGAGGGTGCAGGATGCCATGTTAGTACAGTTAGTGCGAGATTTACCCAACAAATGGACAACAATAGCAAATAGAATGCATCGAAATGTTGATTCAGTTGTTAAGAGATATAGAGATCTCATAGCTTTAGAAGTTGATGGTGATACTTCTAAACTATTGGAAAATTTAGAAACTAATGAAGGTGATATTATGGGTGAATTCGATAACGAAATGTTAGCTGAAGCTCAAGCTAGATTGGCTATTAATCAAGGTAAGAAACCTCAAAGAAAAGCTAGAGAAAGAGCTCAAGCTCAAGCCAAACAGTTGAGTGATATCCAAAGAATGAGAGAAATGGCCATGCTTGGGCATAAGGTTAAGTTGAAAAAGAAGGCTAAGATTAATGGTATTGATTACAATGCAGAAATTCCATTTGAACATAAACCACCAAAAGGTTCATATGATGTTGAAATTGAAGATGAAATTGCTTTAAAAGATAAGAATAATTGGGAAAGAAATATTCGTGGTATAAATTTATTAGATGCCGATTTATTCACTGGTACTAAATATTTAATTGGTGGTTCCGGTCCTGGGTCTGGTGGTAAAAAGAGGAAAAGGAATGATGATAAGGATAAGGATAACAAAAATGATTCTAAAAAAATTAAGATCCAAGTGGATAATTTAGATGCTGAAGCAGCTAGGGAATTAAGACAGAGACCAAAACTTGTTTTTATCAAAGAAACCAATCAACAACATCAACAAGATTCAGCTTCATTGGATATAAAATCAACATTACAAAATCTTAAATTGAGAACTGATCAGAAATCTATTTTAATGAGAAAAAATGGAGAATCAGCAGAAGCAGCAACTATGGACAACGAATTGAAAAAGAAACAAAAATCCTTAAGGAAAAAAATTAAGGATATGTTTCTATCATTTCCAAAAATTGATGATGATTATGATAATGTTCCAATTATTGAATTAGATATACCCCCAGATTTTGAAGATTCCAATTCTTCTGATAATGATGATGATACTTCTTCAACAAAACAATTAACTGTTGAGAAGGTCAATGAATTAATGCAACCACAAGCTGTTAAACTAAATTTGCCAATTCCAGATAAATTTAACCACCACCTCAAAGAAACAACAATCATATCACCAATTGACATTGAATTTCAAAGATTAATAACTATTCCAGAATTTCCTTTGGATGATTTTAATATGGTGGCATATCAAAGAGTTATTAAAAACATTGAAAATCAAATGACGAAAGGAAAACCCGTTGAAATTCCATTAAAAAATGTCAAATTAGAGGACCAACAATTGATCCAAGTTATTATGAAATGTACTAATGAATCCACTAATATTGAGAACCAAGTTAATTCTTTTTTACAACAAAGACATGCAGAATTTCCACAATTAAGATTGGGTGAATTACAACATCTTAGAGATACAGTTTGGGTTCAAAAGCAAATAGCAAAAATCAGTGCTAAAAATCTAAAGATTAGACAAAAGAACCTCGAAAATAACATAAAGTCACTTGAATAAGTTTTACTATATATATATAATTGTATACTAAATAAAGATTACACAGAAAAATGGTAGTTTTTTTAAGCTTCCATTTCAACATCATCAATATCAGATCTTTTGATAGTCATGTGCTTCATAGCGGTTAATTTACCATGATCACCAGCCCAAGACTTCATAAACACTAATGTTTGCTTATGTCTCAAATCAGGGACTTTCCAACCTGTTTCAAATTGGTGGACTTCCTTAGCCTTGACTTCTTCTAATTGTTCTAATTTCTTTGGTTTTGGTCGTCCTGGTCTTCTTTGTTCCTTTAACTCTTCAATTTCATCATCGTTTCTACTAATCCAAGTTTCTAATAAATCTTGAACATCGGAAATAGAATAAGTAGGAAGCTCTTCAGTAATTTCAGTGTTGTCATCTAATTCTGCATCTATAGTATTAGAAACATTCTCTTGTAAGAACTGTAAAAATTGAGTTTCATATGATTTAGCTAAAGCATGGTGAAACTTTTTAGTAGCAACACGATCTTCTCTTATAGCAGCACGGGCAAGTTGCTTGGTTTTTCTACCACGTGGATGCAAATTCTGTTTCTTAGCTTGCTTAGATACTGTCTTAAGCAAAGACTTGGCCATTGCTAACTGTTTCCTTTTATCGAAAAAGATGTGAAATTTAAAGTAAAAAAAAAATATTCCAAAAAAAAAAAAATATAAAAAAAATATTTGATCTATGGAAGTCACGTGATCAAAAGGCTCATGATGATATATATATATATATATATAACATTTTCAAACTGATGACTAGTTGTACACAACGCAAAGAAACAGAACTAAAATACACTTTTTCAATTTATTTATTTCAACAGTTTTAAAAAAATTAAGTTGTCAATTTTTTTTTATTTATTTGCCTTTGGCCTTTACAATAGTCTTTTTATCGCTAATCGTTATTATATTAATATGGTGACGTTCTCAGCATTCCCTTCAGCTGACGAGGTGTTTGAGCCGCTTTCTGCTACACAGCTGAATGTCCTCGCAGCCCAAGTCCAATCAGAATCCCCAATCCCAACAGTCCAATCACGATTCAATTATTCTTGGGGGTTATTAAAATCCAATAGTAATGAAAACGTCAAATTAGGTTTACGAATTATAACAGATATGTTCAAGGAGGTCCCAAGTAGGAGGTCTGAGTTCTTGTATTTTTTAGCTTTGGGTAATTTCAAATTGGGTGAATATAAAGAATCAAAGAGATATTTAGATGTCTTGATTTCACATTCTAATAAATCATTAACTGGCGGGGAATTACCAAAGGAACTTACACAATTGCAGTCCAAGATTGATAGTGAACTGGCTAAGAATGGGCTTATTGGTGTTGTTTTAATTTCAGGTTCTATGGCTATTGCTGCCGGTGCCGTTAGTTTCTTCTTAAAACGTAGGAAGTAAGTAGTTATAGTTTTATCTTGTAATTTAATTAATTAATGTCTTAAACTGTTTCGAATATTATTGTGTTTTATTATTATATTACTAAAATACTAAATAAATAACTGAGGTGAGGTACATATAAGAAATTTAATCAATTGTCCTCTTCTGAAACTAAACCACCTTCTAAACATAATGAATAGAATAAACCTGATTTATCCTTCAGTAAATTTTCTGGGGTATCGAATTCTTTAACTTCACCTCTTTCCAAAACAATGATTCTATCAGAATCAATAATTGTATTCAATCTATGAGCAATAGTTAAGATTGTCCTATCCTTAAAGGCAGATCTAATAGTTTCTTGAACAATTCTATCAGTATGAACATCAACATTAGCTGTAGCTTCATCTAAAACTAAAACCTTGGAATCCTTTCTGGTTAATGCTCTAGCTAAACACATCAATTGTCTTTGACCAGCTGATAAATTAGAACCACCTTCACTTAATTTTACTAAAAGTGGATTTTCATCAATTTCATTCTTATCTTCAACTTCTTGGTACATCTTCATAACATGTTCATTCAAATGTGATAATTTCAATGCAGTCCAAATATCTGAATCTGTGTATTGGTCAGTTGGATCCAAATTGGATCTAATAGTACCTTGAAAAATTTGAGAATCTTGTGGAATAATTGAAAGTTTAGATCTCAAATCGAATAAACCAATTTCACTAGTGTTAATTTCATCAATAGCAATGTTACCATTAGAAGCTTCAATTATTCTAAAAATTGCTAATGTTAAACTTGATTTACCAGCACCTGTTCTACCAACAATCCCAATTTTTTCTTGTTTAGAAATACTTAAATTAATGTTCTTTAAAACCAAATCTAAATCTTCTCTATATCTAGTACTGTAATTTTTGAATTCAATAGCACCATTAAATGGCCACATTTTACCAGGTCTTTTATTTTCGATAATTTCTGGTGCTTCAGGTGTCAATTTAGAATATTCCATAACTCTTTCAACTGAAACAATATTAGATTCAATATCAACAGTCATTCTAACAATCCAGTTCAGTGATTGTGTGATTTGTAAAGCATAAGAAACTGATAAACCAACTAATCCAGGTGTAACATTACCAGATCTTAAAGTTAAAATTAACAACCCAGATGAAGCTAAAATAATTAATGAACCTAAAAATTCTAATCTAACAGCTAACCATCTATTAGCTGAAACACTTGGATGATAAGCAGACATATTAGAATCCATTTTGTATTTATTCAAAAATAAAAATCTTTCAATTTGATCATAAGCTTTAATAGTAGAAACACCAGTTAAAGTTTCTTGGAAATGTGCAAAAATTGGTGATCTTGAAACAGAATCTAATCTTCTTAATTCTCTTGAAGTAAACAAATAATATTGTTGGTAATATTTGTAAACGAAAAATAATGGAACGATAAAGAAGAAAAATTGCCAAGTTGAATAAATAATAACTAACATAGTAAAACTAACCTTGATAACATTACTAAAGAACATACCAAAAACTCTGAATAATTGTTCATCAATTTTATAAATATCATTTGAAAATCTGTTTAAAATTCTACCAATCGGAGTGGTTTCAAAAAATTGCATTGGGGCTCTTAAAACGGAATTCAACATAATTTCATGCAAATATTTAGAACCTGAAATGGAACATAATAACCATTGAATTAATGATTGGCACATTGTAAAGAAAGCAGCAGAAAAACAAATACCAAGGTAAATACCCAAATATTTCCATGGTTCTGGATTATAACCATATTTAGTATTGATTTCAGACCAATGCTTTAACCAAACGTTACCACTAACGGATAATGTCATAGCAGAAATAATGAAAATAATGAAAATAATTACATTCTTAAACCCACAAGCTTTACCATATGCCAGATAAACAGACCAATCAACTTTACCTTGTTCATGTTTTTCATCTCTACCGGCTAATTGTTCAAGCTTAGTTTTTTCTTCAACTGCTTGTTCAAAATCTTCTAATTCAGCTTTACGGATATCAACATTGGCCAATTTCTTAATTTCTTCTTGAGCAAATGAAGTAGTTGATTCAGTAACACTCATTGATTTAGCTTCATTCGAAGTAGAATCATCTTCATCTTCACTTTCCTTTTTATTAGATTTATCAAATTCCATAATTAAATCATGTAATCTACCTTGACTAGCTTCACCATTCATAACTGCATTATAAGAAGATTCTTCAATAATTCTACCATTATCTAACATAGTAATAACATTAGAATATTTCAGAATGGTAATAGAATTAGTTGCTAAAATCTTACATTTCGTATTTAACAAACCAGTTGGACCAAGAACATTGTTGATCAAATGTTTACCAACGTGTTCATCAACAGCAGATAATATATCATCCAATAAATAGATATCAGCTCTTGCATAAACAGCTCTAGCTAAAGATAATCTAGCCTTTTGACCACCAGAAAGTGAGATACCCTTTTCACCCACTTGAGTAGAATCACCATCAGGTAAAATTTCCAAATCAGATTCTAAAGCACAAGCTTTAATGGTCTTTTGGTAAAAGTCGTCATCATATTTACAACCAAATAAAATATTTTCCTTAATAGTACCATTCATAATCCATGCATTTTGGGGGACATAAGCAATTGAACCTTTAACAGTAACAACACCATTAGGTTTATGTAAATCCCCTAATAAAGCTTGAAGCATTGCAGATTTACCAGAACCAACTCTACCAAGGATACAATTCAATTCACCCTTCTTGGCCTTATAATTGATATCAATTAAAGCAGTCTTATATGGGACTCTTGTCCAAAGGAAATCAGCTTGTGAAATTTCAACTGAAATTTCCCCGTTGGTAGTAGCAGCAGGTAAATGAGTAATAACATCATTTTCAATTTCATCAGAAGCTAAGAAAGTGGATAATCTCTCTAAGGCAACTTGAGATTCAATAATGTTCCCAATAGTCCAAGGTAAAGCCATCAATGGGAAACCTAATAAATTAAACAAGGATAATGCAGTAAAGACAATATCAGTGGTTAAAGGTTCACCCTTGTATGCAATAATGAAAAGTGCAAAAGTGGAACATGAAACCATATATGGAGTGGAGTTGAAAATGAATTGATTACCAGCTTGGAAAATACCAATCTTTTTCAAATTTTTCAGTTCTTTATCATTTCTAACATGGTTCAATTTAGCTTTATATGGATTCTCCCAAGCATATAATTTCAAAGACTTAATATTGTTCAAAATTTCACTGATTAATCCTGTTCTTTCATCCTTTACTTTCATCTGTGCCTTTTGTAAAGTCTTTTGATATTTGAAAATAGCGGTATTCAATGGAACAGTAACACCTAAAATAAACACACCAATCCACATGGCATTACCTAATAAATTGTAAAGTGAAACTAAACAAAGAATCATTTGGAATGGACCTGACCAAATAAGTTGAAGATTTTGGCATAAATCTTGTAATCTTTGAGTATCAACAGACATTAAGTTGACAATATCACCAGTTGATTTTTGTTGTTTAGCTTCAATTGAAAGATTAAGAGATTTTTGATAAATTAATGATGTTAATGATGATTTAACCTTAATACCAGTATCGAAAACTCTTTCAAAATATTGATGAAGGGAAGCAGTTTGTAAAACAGATAATGAAAACATAGCAGCAACAATCATGAAACCTCTAGTTAAAGGAATCGATTTATCTTTATGATAATCATTGACAAAGATAATTAATTGTTTTAACAATTGTGGTTGAATAAAAGCAATACAATCTTGAACTAATTTAAATCCACCAGCAAATAAGAAAGGTAAACCAAAGGATTTGCACAAAGCTCTAAATAATGAAGGTGATGATTCCTTGTGTGTTTGAGCTTCCCAGTTTTTAGAAAGGATATTTGAAAGATTGTCAGATTTCAAATTAGATGGTAATGGAGGCAAATCAGATTGAATTAAGAATTTTTCATGACCTAATTGCATCAATGGGGTCATCCAAGTAAATGCTAATTTACTAAATAAATTAGAATAATCGTATAAATTAACTTTTTTCATACTTGGATCAACGATTAATTTAGGAGTGAAATTCAATTCAATTAATAATATTAATATAGAATTGATAGCAAATGCCGTATTTGTAAAAACTTGGAAAGTTTTACCATCTCTTAAAGAAACATTGACAATTCTTAACAGCCCAATAATAAAATTCCCACCCCAGAAAATTAATAATGGAGATTGTGCAATGTAAGATTTATAATTTTCAATATAAGAAACAAACAATGCTAAATGAATACTGGCTAGATTCAAAAGACCAAACCAGGAGACAGTATCCTGGAGATTAAATGGGTAATTGACATATAAAATAAATTGAAGTCCCAATTGTAATAAAATCAATGCTAATTTAATGAAAAACATTGGAGAACTTCTTGAAGTGATGTTTTTATCTTTTCTCAAAGAGTAAAAAGAATTAGCTAACCATAAAAGACAGACTAAAGCCAATAAATTCCCCAAAATACCTGAAACTAAGCAAGGTGAAGGATCTGCAAAACTGGACACTAAAGTGTATCCATCTGGGTCTTTACAACCGCAAAAAACGGTTTCGGGTAATTCCCATGTCGTGAGTGTAGCCCACTCTGCCCAAAAGTGGGTTAGAGGAGGCACATCAGCGATTTCCAGAGACATTTGATAAGAAGAAGAAATTAATAAGCTTTTCTTAAAAAAAAATGTAAAAAAAGCCATTAAATAGTTTACGTGTGTATGTACCCATTACTAAATCATATTAAAAATGAAGCCAATGCTACCGCTTACTCGGGAAGATATTGTTGGAACAAGCGTATACACACCCTCGCAAGTATCAATGCCTTCTTTTTCACAGGGCGAACACGGTTCTTCACGTCGCTCGAGCCTTAAATCACTTCCTACACAACAACGGTTCAAAATTCCATATTTGAAAAGATTAAAGAACTTCCAATCACTTGATTTTGAAACTGCCGTTTGGGAAATGATCAATTTACTTATACGACCAAAGAGAGTTTACAAATCACTGTTTTATCAAACTCAAACTAGGAATAAATGGTCGAGGGACGATCCAAGTTTCATTGTTGTGTTGAGTTTCTTTTTAACAATATCTGCCATATTTTGGGGGGTTGTTTATTCACATGGGATATGGGGTGTGTTAAAATTGATTCTTTACATGGTTGTTGTTGATTTTTGGATTGTTGGTGGTATTGTTTCAACAATTAGTTGGATTTTAGCAAGAAAGTTTTTACTGATGGATAATACCGCACAGGATATGCTAGAATGGTCCTACTGTTTTGACATTCATTGTAATGCATATTTAATCATTTGGTTTGCACTTTATCTTGTTCAGTTTTTCATTTTACCAATTTTAAGATTGAACAATTTCTTGTCCACATTTTTGGGAAATTTGTTATACATGAGTGCATTATCTTATTATTCACTGATTACATTTTACGGTTATAATGCTCTACCATTTTTGCATAAGACTGAATATTTATTAGCCCCAATTTTAGTATTTGGTCTCTTATTCTTTGTCTTTACAGTAACAGGTTATAATATTGCCAATCATTTCACTGAAATGTATTTCAGTTAAGAAAAAAAGAAATGATTGCCGTGCTAGCCATGTTTGCTTATTTATATAGTTGTGTGTAAAATATAAAACAATTATTTCTCACGTTAAACGATAAAAATTATAACATCAATATTCTACTTTTTATAATTTATATGAGACAGCACATAAGGGATTATATAAAGTTGCTTAAGGGCTACACAATAACACACCAGCCGTATATTAGGTTATTAATTCTTTTACAACTAACAATCTCCAAAATTATTACCGAGTTCGATAATTTAGTCAAAATGGGATGCAAATAAGGAATATGCGGAAATTTAACCTCTAGGGTGCTAAATTGTTAAAAATGTGTTTTTAAGTGTCTTATATATTAACCAAATTTAAGCAAGGTTCCTTAAGTGTATAGTGAATTCAACATAATAATTAATGAGTAGAAATATTTGTCTGAGACAGTGAATAAGCTCGTGAATTTTCAATTTTTTTTTCAATGGTTCACGCGTGTGTATGTTTTTACAACCAATTTTAAGCTGTTAATTATGCACGTGTCTGCGCTTTTCTCAGCCCCCAATATATCAAAAGAAAATAAAGGCATGGTTTTGAGTCTACTGGTATGCTTTATGGGATTACATGCCATTTAGGACGGGTAACAGACACGCAGGTAAAAGATATAAATCCAATGAAAAATCATATCCCCATTGTTAAACTTACGCCATGGTTTACATTTACAAAGGATTGTAATTTAAACAATTACTTTGATAAAATCTAAAGTATTGTACGATTTACAAAGGGATCATATCACCTAATTATTTCTCCATATTTAGTTAAATTCTTGAAAAATGACCGATATCAGCATATCTACACCCATATTTAGTAATCCATTATGCTAATCTGTATTTTTTCATTACTTAAACACTTACACCTTGTCCATAATTCCAACTGTTCAGGAGTTAAACATTATCATAAGCAATATTAAAATACTGGCTTTAGAGCTTACTTATTAAGGCATCATGATAATTGAATTTTTGTGTTTTTAGCAATATAGTTGTTATCCCATCACTTGTAATGGTTATTGAGATACTAAGATGATAGCTTAAGACATCTGCTGAGCGTATTTCCTAATTAGGAAATGCAAATTACCGGATTAGGAAGTATTGACCGAATATTTGACTATCTCTGTAACCATTAAAGATACAGTTAAACAAACAGCATCATCAGATGGAGAAAAATTCAAGTATTTTAATGAGAGTTTAATAATGATAAAAATGTGACCAGGATGTGATGTTTTTATTAAAGTTGTGTTTTTGACATTTAAATTGTGCTATAGAAGCAATTGGAAATGATATATGGCCCTGTATTTTGCACGTACCTATAGATACACGTATTATCTACATTATGCATTAAATTAAAAGTTTGTTGGATTGAAGGTTACAGTGTTATTTACTGTTTTATCATGAAACGGATACAAAATTGGCAATATATACCCATAAGACCATTTTATTGGGGTATTACACTATAGCGTATATTTAGTAGTTTGGGGGCTACATAATGGTATTCTGATTATTTTTATCAAGCCAGTGATTCAGCCAGAATTAACGATCTTCATAATGACAAACCTGATGGTTTATCCTTTGATATTATATGCTTTTTGAATTTTGCTCAACATACTGATGTTAAGTTTGTGTCAATACCGTTACTGGCTCCTAAGATATGGCATGTTAACCTGACCAATTTGCTGAGCATATGAGCATTTATTTGATATTGTGAATTTTACTCATTTGAAGCTGTCAACATTATCGATAATTCAGGGAAAATATGATGCAACTAGAAAATGTACTTAAAGTTGGCGTTTAGGTGGCGAAGATGCTTCAAATGTATTTTGATAACAACAAAATCGGTTATATCTCAAGAATCAGAATAGCTAGAAAATTACGGAGGCGATCAAAATGTGAATAAAAAATCCCGCTTTCAATAGGGCAAAAATGGTTCCTTTTGGACATGTTTTGACAGATTTGTAGCCTGTTTCACATGCTAAAAACGTTATTTGTCTCTACTGGCTCGAATATGCATATTATGAGCTCGTACATGGGAACTTTGGTGCGTCTGTTTATTCTGCTGCTTATGAGCTACCATGCAACATGATAGCACCTTTGTAAGGCGAGAAAAAGTCGATTTTATATTTTTATTTCTAAAATGCTTGAATATAGGTTAAATAGGTACATCTGCTTTTTCTGGTTCGATCTATAGTGGTTTCAAGTCGATATATTCAACGTAGCGTCTATAAAATGCAAAAAACTAAAATCATAAAAAAAAAATTTGACAGGGGTTCCCCTGTTTTTTTAGGGGCCGAATTTTAAACGGCTCTCTTGCTCGCTACAGCCAACTTGATAAGGGGGGATTAACACCATTGATATCCCTTTATCCCGAATTTTCCATTGATACAAAGGACTTTCATTTCTATTTTTTTCAATTTTCAAATTCCTGATGATGATCAGATCGAAATGAGTATGTGGAATTCGGGGGAACTTCAGTGCGGCTTTTGTTCGTTTGTGGTAATAATGATTGCATATGTATTCACTGTTGTTATAACGGCCCCCCTTTGCCAATTTTTCACTCCACGTTGTCGATCTTCAAAAACCTTCAATTTTGTAGATTGTTCATTGTACTTCGTATATCCCTTGAACTTACATTCTTTCAACCTTTGTGTGTTTACCTTTATGTGAGGCTACCCAGTGATGCATATAAGATGCAATTGTTTGTATGTGTTAGTATTTTGTTTGATATCAAAATGTCTCAGGTGGCAAATTTTAAACTTCAATTTCGTGTGACCGTTGTAGATTGATGAAAGTGAACGATGTATATTTTTTTGCTTTACATACGGGTTGTTCCATTTAGATATAATAAATGATTATGGTCTGGCAAGGTTGCTGATCTATGGTATTCATATTTAGCATAGGTAACAGTTCAAAGGCAAAGGATGAGCTAGTATTTAACTAATTTTTTTCTTATCAAAAAAAAATATTGAAGCTCTAGCTCTTATCTCTCGTATTCTAGTCATGCATATCATAACATTGAAAGGAATGCATATATTCCTTAAATATTTACTGTTTATTTACTGTTAATTGTGTCTATTTGCAGCTAATATGTTTTTTTTCATTTATTGTCCTGATAGAGTTACATTTTACTTTGTATATATGAAAAATGCCACATAGTAATAGTTTCGAACAATTAATTATATTTGGAAAGTATGTGGTCAAGCTCATGAAGTTACAAAAGAACGCGGTAGTTTTCTGAACACTGCATCACCAATTTTATTTTTTAACTTTTTTTTAAATACTTATAAATTTGTACACTATAATCAAACAGAAACTGACCAAATTTCTGCCTTTTCTTCATATAAATCACTGTACATCGCCTCTTTATCACCACCAGCGCTTAATCTTTCTTTTTCTTGGCTTGCTAATCTCATACCAATTCTCTTAACATATTCTGTAATTGATCTCATTTGGATGACCTTACCTTCAACATCAAATTCATTAACATCTTCATTGGCCTTAACCCATGCATCATATCTTTCAGTTGACTCAATCAAATTTAATAATGATAAAAGAGCCTTTTCAGCAGCTAATTTAATTGGCAAAATTGGATCTCTAACACATGTGAAAACAACAGGAACTAATTTCAATATTAACACAGAATAGTTTTCATTTGAAATTGCCCTGATAATAGTCAAACATAATCTTCTAACATCAACTGAATTGGATGAAACGACAGTATGATTCAATTGATCAATCAAAGGAGAAATGACCTCTTCGTCCTTTGACAATAACAACATCTTACCCATAGCTAAAACAGCATTAGATGAAATTGACAATTGATTATTGTTACTTGATTCAATTAAATACTCAATAATTTCTTTATTAATTCCTAAATTGATAACCTTGTCTCCAGAAAATTTAAGGAAGGAGTTCAAAATGAGAATAGAAAATTGTTGATTCTCACCACCATTGAGGACCTTACCATTAATCATATTTTCAAATTCTTCTTCATTTAAGATTCTTGAAATAGAACCAATTAATTCAGCGTACGTAACAACATTAACATTAGAACCCATCTCTCTTTCAATCAATTCCATAATACCATTCTTACAGTTTTCACTGATCTTTTCACCAGCTTTATCAATGATTTCCAAAAGGGCCTTTAAGATAGCTGATTTAATACCTTCATCATCATTTTCAACATTTTTAAAGTTATTTAATAACTCAATAACTAATGGATCAACCTTTGGTTGGTATTCAATAAGAGTACCAATTGCCTTGGCGGATCTAGCTCTTAACAAATCACTTGAACCATCAGTTAAACATTTGATGAAAGTTCTTTGTAATTGTGGAATAAATGGACGTAACAATTGTGGAATCTTTTCAAATAATTTGTTCAATGATAATAAAATCGCTGATTTAACATCACCATTGAACCTTTCACCAATAACTCTAATTAATGGACCAACGATACCTGTAACAAATGGTTTCAATCCAGCAGCTGGAGTCTTTTCAATAATGATAGTAATACCATCTGCAGAAATTTCTCTTTGTTCTGAAGTACCATACATCAAACCATGAATGAAAATAGGTAAAACACAGTTTGGACCTCTTGGTAAGGTAAATGCATATATTTCTTCAGAATCACTGGCAACATGTGACAATGTTTGTTGGGTAACCTTTATCAACTTTTCTAAAGTTTCCTTACGTTGAGCCTTAATCAAAACAGAAAGCATTTCGAATGCGTTCTTGGCAATTTCAACATCCTTGTTATTCAAGTTGTAAATACCTTGGATGACAATGTCTTCAGTGTAAATGGAGTAATCTAATTGTGTATCATTAAAGAATTTTGGTAAAGCCTTGTAAATAACTTCACGCTTCATTGCATCTTCGTGTTTCATCAAAGCCAAAATTTGTTGCATTAATGGATGAACACCGGCATCAGAATCAACAGAAACAATGGTTTTGACCAAAGCACCTTGGATTTCTTCAACGTCACCGGATTTGTTAATAACACCATCTACTAAAGAGTTGATAATCGATCCTAATCTCTTGTAAAGAGCAGACCCAGCAACTTCTGCCAACGCACCAATGGCCTTGGCATTGATAGGTGAGGCCAATAATGATGGTAATAAAATTGGGAAAATGACATCAGACTTAGTAGACATAATTTCTTGTAAAGCGGAAAGTGCTTCATCAGAACCGGAGTTCAATTGTTCTAATAATTGTGGAACAACTTCATCAACAGCATCTGAACCAATTTTAGTTTGTAATATATCAAAAGCATTAGCAGCAGATTCTCTGACTTGTGGGTTAGCATCAACAAGAGCTTCCTTGATAATCTTAACAAATGTTTCCTGGTATTCGATAACATTATCATCACTTGATGATTCAATCAATTCCTTAACAGCAATACAAATACCTTGTTTAGCATCAGAATCACTACCAACCATAGATTCTTCCAATGTTGGTAATAATTGAGATAAAGCATTAGAACCAATTCTTCTAACCATATCACCCAAAGTAGCAGCAGCAATAGATCTTTGTTCATCGTTAGGAGAAGCTAATCTTCTAACAATAATAACAGTTAAAGTTGGTAAGATTTCCTTGATAGTTCTTGGAGTGTTTGCAACCAATGCCTTCCAAACATCACCAGCGGCATTACGAACGGTACCATGGGTATCAGATCTACAGACAAATAATGCAGATAAGACTTGGTTTCTCTTTTCCAAACCAAGAACGTCAATTAATGATTGAGCAACATTAGATGCACGGGCAATATCTTCAGCTAATTCCATCTTACCAGAAATACCACTGATCTTGTATAATAATTCCCCAGTTAAATCGGCAGAAGATTGTCTGATTCTTGGTGAAACATCGAATAAACCTTTTTCTAATTCTGGTAATAATAAATCAACAGCCTTCTTAGCATAGTTAGAAACGATTAATCTACCAGCCTTCATGGAAATTTGTCTAACATCTTCATTGGTATCAGCTAAACCATTCAAAATAGGAGGAATGGTTTGATTCAAGTATGGGGCAAATTGTGAACCAAAACAAACAGGTAAGAATAACAGCATTGGCATATAACCTTCTCTTGTGAATGATTTTTGAGAATGAGCACCTTGTAAAATGGATGGTAACAAATCTTCTAATCTGGATAAACCTAAACCAAATAAAACTTCAGATAAGGCTTGAGCGGAACCCATACGGTCACTTGCTCTTTCTTCATCTGATAAAGTAGCCAATAAGTTGTCAATTAAACCTGGGAATTTGTCTTCACCTAATTTTTCAACTAAGGAACCAAGAGCTCTTGAAGCAATGGCTCTGGTTTCATCAACAGGATCAACAATAGCAGTTTGTAATTCTTCAACTAATTTACCTAAGTAAGGTAAGATATCTCTTGAATCAACTAAAATAGCCATGTTACCAATAATTTGAGAAGCTCTCTTCTTGACAATTGAAGATCTATCTTGCATACCTCTATCGATGACATGAATAATTAAAGCTAAAGATGGACCATCAATATAATGGGCAAATTGAGTGTTGATCAACTTTTCAAGAGCCACATCAGTGTATTTGGTTGGATCACCAATGGCATTTAATAAATCTTGAACAATAGATTGGATTTCAGGATTTCTAATAACTTCACCGAATTTCTTTAAAGAAGAATCAGCAGCCTTTCTAACCTCCTTATGGGTATCCTTCAAGACTTGAACAATATTTGGGACAATTTCAGGTAAAGATGATGATAATTGTGTTGGATCTAAGTAAGCCATAGAACCTAACAATTCAACAGAACCCTTCTTGGATCTCCATTGGTAATCTTCTAAATTAGCAATAGCAATTGGAATCATCTTCTTAATACCATAACTTGTTGTGTTCTTCATGAAAATTCTGGCAGCGTAAGCAGTGGCTTCTCTGACTTCATTAGATTGATCACCAAAAGATTTTAATAAAATTGGTAAAATTTCCAAAATGTAAGGCTCAAATAATGCACCTAAAGATTGAGATAAACATTCAAGGGCAAATGAAACACCTTCTCTCTTCTTGAAATCTTTGTTATCATCAGAAGCGTCATTTAAGTTTCTGATAATATCGAATTCAGATAAAGCCTTGATACCGTAACCTTTAACTAAACCAGCAATACCATATGCAGCACCTCTTCTTTCAGCAATTGAGTTACCTTCAAATAATTTAACAAATAGAGATTCAAAATATTCATTCAAATTGTCTTTAGTAAATTGAACCAATGGAGCAATACATTCGGAAACAGCGTATTGGACATCTTCAGATGGAGTATCCAAGGCTTGTAATAATCTTGAAACGATGTTTTCAATTCTAGAATCACCCATATCTAAATGACGAGCCAAGTTACCGTATAAGATGATAGTAGATTCCTTGACGTTATCTTGGACTTTAGATTTTTCATCAGCTTCTTCCAATGCAGTTTCAAAAATTTCAATTAAAATTTGAACGTTAGATTTACCGAAGGCATCAATAATATGCATACCAGCATCTTGAATTTCAGATCTAACAATTTGATCTTGATCACCAAGTGCTCTTTCAGTAACAGCAAATCTGAAAAATTGTTCAATGGATTGGCTTGGCTTGAACATTGGAGCTAAATATCTGATAGTCAAGGCAACACCACTTCTTTCTTCCCATCTGTCCAATTTCTCGTCTTTAGATTTAATAACAATACCGAATTCATCAGTTTTTGGAACAGGTGGTAATGCCATTTCCCTATAGAAATTTAATAACTTTTCTAACATTTCCAAGAATAGGTGTTCATCATTTAATCCAAGGATAGTACTAGCCATGGCTTTGCCAATGGATAATCTAATACCATTATCTTCGGTACTTAAAAATTTGAAGAACTTTTCAGGAACTGAATTGTCCAACACAAATTTAGATTCTTCACAAATAGTTTGTGCTAATTCAGCATTAGTTGGTTCGTTGTCAAATCTGGAAATCCATAATTCTTCGTTAAAAGAAAGAGTTGACAGATCGAATTCATCATCTAAGACTTCCAAAATGGTAGATCTAACAAAAGTGACTGGGTTGACTAAATTCTTTAAAAGGATAGATAAATCATTTTCAGAAATGTTTAATGCAATGTTTTGACACAAAGTGACAAAACAATCCTTGGAAATCTTAGCCTTGGTTGGCAAGGTTAATAATTCAATCAAATTTTGTAAAATGGCATGTCTTGGAATTGTAGCATCTTCGAATAATTCACCATTAGAAGCAATGATTTCTAAAGCTAAAGTTAATTGTTCTTCTTCAGGAGCTTCATCATTAAACTCAGACTTGACCTTAGTGACTTTCTTCGAGTTCTTAATGGTGTATTCCTTACCATTTTCAATAATCTTGACTAACAATGGTAAGACATACATCAATGTTAATTTATTAAATTGAGATTTATCAGATGCCATCTTCAAACTAAACAATTGAGAAGACAATAATTCATTCAATTGCATACCACAGTATTCAGCAGGGATACAATCAACGTTATATAATCTTAAAGTTGAAGAACCAATAAACTTCATACTGGAAGTATCTTTCAAACTTGAGTTTTGCACAGCAGCAGACATGGCAAGAAAACAGTTGCAGGCTAATTGGTCACATAATTTCAAAACATTCTTGTTGGATAATAATTCTAAAATTTGTTCAATAGAAACTGGGAACCAAACATCCTTACCATTTTCAACTTCCTTAGACTTGTTGGCTAAAGCAACAATGATTTCTAAAGAACGACGTAATCTCATGTACTGTGAGTCGACAATAGCACGGATAGAAGATTCCTTGACCAATTGATCATCGACCTTAGCTTGTTCATCCTTGGTCAATTTTTTAGTAGTTCTGTTCTTAGATTCTAATTCCCTACGAACAGATTGTTCCCATTTCAGATTTTCGGCATCCTTACCCTTGGTAACAACATTCTTCTTAGATTTGTCGTTTTCTAAAACATCATAAACTAATTCACCTTCCTTGGCCTTCCAAACTTGTAATTTGAAATCATCAATTTCAATGGATGGAATGATAGAAAAATCAGATCTAATATTGTTCATTAATAATGGGATAATAGATTCAGGGGAAACAAAAGAAACAGTACCGATGACATCACATGCAGCATTGAAAATAGATGTGTCCTTTGTTTCTAATAAAATATTGGTCAATTGGTCAATTATGATGTTGGCGTTATTGTTAACAACTGCACCAGGATCTAAGCCAACTCTCTGACAAATACCAATCCAACCAAGCTTGAATTTTTGGAAAATAAGATGATGAGATGGGACTAACAATTTAATCAAATTGGATTCAATGTTGAATTTATCCTGTTTTGGAGTCAAAAGTGAGTAGATAAATGGTGGTAAGTAGGAATAATCTAAATTGAAATCGGAATCTAAATTAGAAATGTATTCATTGATAGCAGAAACAATAGAACTAGAAACAATAACTTGGTTCTTTAAAATTGAAGAAATTAATAGTTTATTGGCCAGAACTCTAGATTCATAATGGAAATTTCTAGACAATGAAGCGAAAACGCAAGCCAATCCAAATTTAGCATTAGTTTCATCTAAAATATTACCAATTGAATATAATGATCTGACAAACCATAATTGCTCATCCAACGATTGTAATTTCAATAAAACCTTCATGTTAGTAAAACAAGACATTTGTGTTTCAGTTTCATTCAAGGATAATTCTAATAATTTAAATTCATCGATCTTAGTGGATAAATCATCATTTTGTAAATTTTCCTTCAAGTGCGAAAGAATGGCTAATGTAGCATACCCACCACCAATTAATTTATTAGTAACGCTCGGTAATGGGGCCTTAACACATTCGTTCAAAATTTTATGGAGAGATTCACAAACACCATTATTTAAGAATTCAAGAATTTTAACCTTGGAAGCTTCTGTTGATTCAACCTTCACTAAAGATGCAGATAACTCCATTGCCCAAACAGCGTTAAGTTTCTTATCACTGAGACCCTTGTTAAGAGTATCAATAATAGCCTTTTCATTATCAATATTAGTACCATTTGAAATACAATAAACAAATCTGTCGAAAAAAGTAGTTAATGAACTCTTAAGAGAAAATTCATTAGAATCCTTTTGGATAATTGGTAAAAGGTCTAATAAAATCTTGGAATTTGCCTTAACGTTTTCAATAGGGGTATTATTGATAATATTAGCAAGCATTATTTTCTGTTCAAATGAATTAGCAGGAACGGATTTTAAAATTTTCATAATTTCATCTAATAATTTAACTGATTCTTCTTCATTTTGTGGTTCTGACTTTGCTAAAATGATGGTCAAACATTTAGCAGCACCTAATTTAACAGTTTCCTTAGTTGCTTTTAATGAGGTGATTAATTTGTTGAAAAATGAAGATTTGATTATAATTGGTAAAATATTGAATGAAATGTTAGATAAAATAGAAGGTGAAAAGATAGAAAATGTCAACTCAGAATTTCTCAAAGCGGCTTTTTCCAAACCAGGTGTTATGATCTTTTCAAAAGATTCGATGGTCATAATATTAGCAATGTAAATACCGAATTCTTTTAATGATAATTCAGTTGGGAAAATTTTAGTTGCTAATAAATCCTTTGAAAAGAATTGTGAAATTTCAGGTTCTAATAATTTTAAATCATCCAATTGTTGTTGTTTTTTCTTGTTAGTGGCTATATTAAGAACAGCTTGTGAGATAAATCCCAAATGAGCTAAAACACCTGAAATTTGTAACTTTGAATCCAATAAAGCATCAATCAAGGTTTTGACATGGATTGATGAGTTTAGAAGTTTCATAAAACAGGAAATAATGTAGAATCTACCTGACGACGCAGATCTTTGATGATGTTTCTTAGTCTTTTGATCATTAATTTCATCTTGAGCAAACTCTGATAAATTGGCAAACAAATTACATGAAGAGGTGATGGAAACCTTTAAAACCGATTTCAGTAAAGTTTCATCGGTGATTTTAGATAAAATATATGAGTTCCATTGGATCAAATTCAATAAATCTGGAGTAGCTAATGGAGCACAGGAAATTTTTGAAATAAAAGCAATGATAGATTTCGTGTATTTTTCATTATTCAGGGATAAATAAGAATCAAATATGGTCAAGATTGATTTTATATACCTTGAATCAGGTTCGTATTTAGTATATTGTGATTGGAGTAAAACTGAGAGGATGGAATCGTATTGTTTTTGATCCAAATCCTTAGCTTTGACAATGGCATTTATTTTGAAAAGCGACTCATGGAGAACATTTAGTGAAGAGCTCTTAAAGCTATTCACCAATGGTACGATCTCCGTCTCCCACTTCTCAACAGGGTCAAGTGACATTCCTTATTGGTATGAACAAGTGTGAAAAATTTTAGCTTTTTTCGAATATGCTCATTGATATTTCAGTGTATGAGTAGTTATGCTCATGATAAAATGCAAAAGTGATGCAGCTTTAAATAAGTTTTATAAAGGGAAAAAAAAAGTAAAAGACATTAAAAAAGATGGCGTGTGGATAAAAATATAGCAAGCGAATTAGGCAATCCAAAACCAGATTCTTTCAAGGAAGTTACGTGGTTCCTTTGGAACATATTCTTCAACTTCCTTTTCGATATCATCCAAACCAGTAATGACATCAATTTCACTTAATGGAGCAAAGAAACTAAAGTTTCTAGTCCAAAGAGCATGTAAAACATAAAGGAAAAAGACAATTGGTAAGGTAACATAAGCAGCGACGAAATCACTACCGTTGAAATCAAAGAAGACAGCGTAACCATTAGTTAAGGAAATAATGGTGAAGAAGAAAATGTTGATATAAGCACCGAACAGACCCAATGGTGGTCTATAGGTAACTTTATGATCCATATTATGATACTTTAATGCTTGCCTAAATCTAATATAGGTGATAGCTAAGAAAATCCATTCGATGAAACCAGAAACAGTTGAAATATTAGAGAACCAAGTGAATGCAGCAGCAGATGAATTAGAAACGTTCAAATAAGCTAAAAGACAAATAGCAGAAGCAGCTGCAACTGAGTTATAAGGAACACCCCATCTGTTAACCTTAGCAAAAATACGTGGAACATCACCAGTTAAAGACATAGAATAAAGTGTTCTTGAAGCTGAATACAGGAAGGAGTTACCAGCAGAGTAAGCGGAAGTAAGAATAGCAGCATTGACAATATGGTTCAAAACTGGAATACCGGCATTTTGAATACCAATAACAAAAGGAGAAGCACCAGCACCTTGAGCACCTGAAGAAATTGCATTCATTAATCTTGGGTCACTTGAAGAAACAATACAACCAATGATGATGACGGAAACAATGTAAAAGAAGAATAAACGGTAAACAAATCTATTGGCAGCCTTTGGTAAATTGATTCTTGGGGCTTCAGCTTCAGCCGCACACACACAAATCAATTCTGGGGATAAGATGAAAGCAAAAGCAGATTTAATGATGGCAGTCCAACAAGCTAAGAATTTACCTGTATTACCAGGAGCTAAATGTTCAACGAAGGCACCAGGATTATTCCAATAATGGAAACCTAAAACACCATGAGAATCAGGGGCACCACCGAAGAAAATAACCCAACCAACAATAATCAAACCTGTTAAAGTTAAAATCTTAATAGATGCAATCCAAAATTCAATTTCACCAAAAACTTTAACAGCACAAAAATTCAAGGCAACCATAGTAACCCACATAATGGAAATCCAAACGGCAACGTCAATTTTAGTAGTCCAATATTGGATAACAAAAGCAGCGGCGGAAATTTCGGCAGGTGATAACAAGGCCTGAGCATAGAATAAATTCAAACCAGCGGCAAATGCAAGAGATTTATTACCAGTGAAACGAGCACATAAAGCATAAGGAGTTGATTTCCCTGGAATTGGTAAATAAGTAACCATTTCAGCTAATTGGTTCATAACGAACCAAACAAATATACAAAGTACCAAATACCCAACTAAAAGACCAGCAGGGCCAGAAGTAGCAAGAGCAGCACCAGAACCGACGAAAAGACCAGTACCGATAGCACCAGCAAGAGAAATAAATTGAACATGTCTTGAACTCAAACCTCTCTTTAATTTATATTCAGATTCAATAGATAGGACATCTGATGGGACTTCCGAATTTGAGAGGTCATATGGAGATTTAGATTCCATCATTTGGTTTTCTGAAAAGCCAGAGGTGATATTGTCACAACTGACAGATTCAGTGGAGGACCCTTGTGAAGAGGATGATGGTTTATGAAATAAGTGTTTTATCCCCATAGTTGCAATATATTTTAAGATGTACTATAAGAAATAGATTCTACAAAGGAAGATGTGTGGGTTATTTTATACAAATCAAGTAAAACTGGGGTTCCCCTATCTCTGAGTTAGTCATTGATTTTTTAAAGATTTTATGCTATTGTTTTACCGATCGATAAAGATCGTGCGGTCGGAAAATGGGGAAACACTGCGTTTATCGGGTAAATTTGGCAGGTTGAAACGGAGCTGTCGGTGTGATGCGATCAATTCATGGAAGGCATGAGACAAGATGTTCGCCCAGTAATTGGATAATTAATTATCTGAGCTGATTTAGGCAATAAAAGCAAATTTTTTCAAGGGTAGTTCAGTCCCATGCTTTTGAGGGGGGAAAGTGACCAGGAAGAGCTTATGATTTGGGGTAAAAACGGGCTATATCGGTGAAATTGCTAGTATTAGTATGTTAAATTTGGGGATATTTGTATCCCCAGAAGTAGGTCAAAACCCCCCATATGTGAAAATGAAATGCCACATCCGCCGTACTCATCTCTTGGCACCAAATGCTCGGCAAGCAAAATACAATATGTGTCGGTCACGCTCCAGTGTTTATCTTTTTCTAATGGCCAAACGGGTATTTTGCGGGAATCCTGAGCACACAATACCTCTCTAATCGTTTTGAGGCTCTGAGGCTAGAGATCGGTTCGATTTGCTCTCTTAATGGGCATTTTTGACACATTAGTGCGGAATTATTTAATTTTTCAACGGCTTTTTCAACGGCGCTCGCTTAAAATTGCCATACAGCCGCTTGTAGTTGCCCTTAATCATTTTTTCTTTTTTTTTGGATTTTCTTAATGTTTTATTTATTTTTTATTTTGACTGACGCGTAAACAAAGTAGTATTATTATTCAACTTGGCTCATGGCACGCGTTACTAAAAGACCAACCGCTGTGAAAAAGATCAGGAAATCCAGTACTCCTTTGTTGTCGCAGGAGTTATTGTCCCAACATGAGTTCAGCCAGGACAACCATTATAGGCCCCACTCACAGCGACAGAGCAATACAAGGTCTCTAGTAAAAAACAGTTCCATTCTAACGCCCAACAAGCCCAAGCGCGGTTTTGCCCGTGTGGATCATCAGGAGGAGGAGGAGATTTCCAGTGATGACCCCACTGCTGATGAGAGCCAGAGTCAGAACGAGAGTGATGAAAGCGAAAGCGAAAGCGAAAGTGAAAATGAAAATGAAAATGAAAACTTACAAGATGAGGAATCAGATTTGAAGAACCCATCTAAGATGTCTATTCCTGATGCTATTGATCACAAATTATCACATAAACCATTGACGACTTATGAATCCAAATTACCCAGATCAACCGTCAATTGGAAACCACTGCCCGATGTGGTCTTGAATGAATTGAAAACCATCTTAAATTATCTTTTACCAAACTGTTTGAATGAAATGTCGGAATCTAATCAAAAGATTGTACATAAAAATCTTATTAATCCATTGTTTAGAAGACTCAAAAATGTTGCACTTCCACCCTTAACCCCTGATGAATTGGGGTTGAGTACATTAGAAACTCAAAATAAATATCTCAAAGATTGTTATTCTAATAATTTAACCCAATTGGACGATTTAATACACAAGTCTATTTTAGAAAAGGAAAAACTTAAGGAAAATAAAGAATACATTGGAAAATTTAAGAAAGATGTTTCAATTTGGAAAGCTGAGCATGATCAAACTTTGGAAAATCTAAAATCAAAATCAAATTTACCTAAAGGTTTGAAGATATCTTCTAAACCAATCATATCTGGTGGTAGTATGGCAGGCCAGATACCCTCTCAATTGCTTGACTCGAGATTGGCCAATTTATTGGCTAGATTGGACGGGACCTTAGATGATATCTCAAATCATACTAAAGAATCAAATACTATCTTTAAAACATTGGATAGACTTACTGATAAAGTTTAAATAACTTCATTTACTTTATTGTATATTATTATTGTATATTATTGTTTTATTACTATTGTTATATATGTGTTAAATTGTTAAAGCTCATTTTATTCTACAGTATCTACAAAAAAAAACATGATGATTATACAAAAACTTCCACGAGAAAACCTAAAAATGAACAAAAAGTGACAAATTTTCCAACTTTATATTATCCAATTCATATACCTGACAATCAACATTGGATTTTTTATCATAAAATTCAGAAATAATTAAATTAGACTCGAACGCTTTAACCCCAACATTTGTACCAATGGTTATATGTGAATGCTCGTTTTGACATTTAAATAAAGATTTTTCCCCATTCTTGTCAACGATATCCCCAATTTCAACTTCTAAGCATATCAATTTATTAGTGAAAAATATTCTTTTTAATGTTACACTAGTAGTAAATGGTAAATCCATTGTATCTTCACCACCCGGTTGTTGCTGAATACCATGAGAAATTAATTCCCATTCTTCCTTTTTTTCACTCGATTTTAATGATTGTGATTTATGGAATAATGTAACATGAAAAGCATTTTGAATCCTATTTTTATCTTGAAACCATAATTCATTCTTATTTGAATCAATTGATATTTTTTCCATTGTTTCTATTAAAATCTTTTCATTTACAATTTTCATAACCTCATCATGGGGGATTCTAATACCAAAGTAATAAGGTTTTTTAATTTTTTGCTTTTGCATAATTGGAGGGGTATCATTTAAAATAATTTTAATTTTACCATGTTGTTTAACGATTAATGCTTTGTGTTCTTTAGCTAATTTAAATGCATTTTCAAATTTCTTAGAATTAACATCTGGCCATTTAATTTCAGGTGCAATTTCTCTCAATTTTTTATCAATTGTTTTCATATTTTCTAAACTTGAATCTTTCCCAACTGTCAAATCAATAATTTCATCAAACTCACTATCAGGTTTTTTCTTAGGTTGAAGCCTTTGGTATCTTGAAATGAATCCCTTCATGATCATTTCTGCTTTTTCCATTCCTTCTGTTTCTGCTTTAATAGTCTGATGATCATCTCCTCTTTCAATGATTCTATTTCTAGTCAATTTCCAAAATTCTTTATTCTTAGGGTCAACATTTTTCAAAAAGTTCAAACAAATAATTTTAACATGGTCCCTTGGCAATAATCTATTAAGTTTTGCAAAATCATCAAAAATTTGTTTTCTTTCAATGAATTTATGGTTATTCTTGTCTAATATAACAATAGGTTTTTCAACTAATTCCTCAAGTCCTCTACCAACTAATTTATTACCAATAGGTCTTGGTAAATCATCATTTTGAACATGACCAATTAAATCTGGGTATAAATATTTTAATCCTAACGAAGTTGTAGTTTTACCACATCCAATAGTTGCACATGTAACTAAAATGTATCTCATTTTATTACCATCCTTCATGGTTAAATTCATGTTTAATTCTTTCATGTCATTTTCTAATTCACCAATTGATTGACCCTCATGAGAAACAGCTTCCATTGCAGATGTATTTTTATATTGGAAATATTTCTTTCTTAATTCAATGACTCTCTTGTTATTAAGGAAATCATCCTTCAATGTTGGATCTGATTCAAACAATGGGACTGCAAATTTCAGATAATCCATACAAATCAATTTATGTTTCTTTTTACTGAATTGAATTGATGGTAATTGGTTTGTATTGAGGTATTGTTTAGTCACTTCTCTAAGTTCCCGGTATAATAAATAAGGTTCTTGAAATTTATATTTAAAGAAAAAATCTTTAGAGGTATCTATTTTACATCTAATAACAAAACCTTCAATTTCTTCCCCTTGGTAAATCCCTGTTTTGTTAACTTCATTAATAAAATCCATTGTTTCCTTATATGTATTCATCTTATTAAATTTAGTTTGTTTAAACCCAAATTTAAGGGCAAATTCATCAACATTTTCCATTGGGTAAGTAATAAAATCACAAACGTTTAAATTGATCCCATGAATGTATAACCCTGATTTTTCACCCTTGTATTCTAATACGTGTTCTTCAAAATCATCATTACAGAATTCACAAACGATAGTGACATTCATCTTATCTAACAGTTGAGCGAATTCCAATTTATCAATGTCATTTTGATTAAGTTGATCTTCTAAAGCTTTCTGAGCAGCCAGTGCATGATTTTTGCTTAAATCGTTTCTGTATCCTGTGGAGTGTTTAGAACATACAACCAATGTACCATCTTCTAACCCACTAATAAATGCAATACATCCATTCGATTTAATTGTTAAATAGTAAGGCCCTGAAGTTTCTGAAGATAATCTATGATCTTGAGTTTCAACAGTTTCATTAATGGAGAAAAACTTATCGTACCCTCTACAAATGATTTTATCACCAGATGTAAACAACCCACGAGCTTGACTGGGTAATTGAACCTTATTACTGGAATAATCCCATTCATTAAACCTCCAAGATGTAATTTCATGCTTAGAATCTTTAATAAAATTCTGCATCTTTTTAACACTTCCACGTTTATGTTTCTGTGTAGCACATTTTTCAAGCTCTATCAATAATTTCTTTGTATTTTCCAAGTCGTTCGGGACGGCTATAGTGGGGAAATCATACATTGTAGTTTGGTAATTACTTACGTGTCTTGATAAAAAAAAAGATTGGGATATTTTTGTTGCTCATTGAATTGCTTCTTCTTTTAATGTTTAAATATGATATACAAAACGCATTCTATAAAAGCCCACGACTAGCGTGGTAAATGTACTTTACTTTGTTTAAGTGGATGGTTTAAAATTCATCGCTAGTGTACCCAAAGATGTACAAAATGTCTCTGAGTGAATCAGAATTGAGACAAGTAGGGGCCTTTTGTTGAACAATAGGTTTAGCATTCCAAGCAACACCACAGCCAGCAACCCCCATCATAAGAAGATCGTTGGCCCCGTCACCAACAGCAACAGTGGCGTTCAAGTCGACATTATTTTCCTTGGCCAATTGGATCAAAAGGTCTCTTTTACGAGTACCATCGACAATTTCACCAATAGTCTTCCCACTTAACAATTGTACACCATTCACCATTTCTGTTTCAAGAACATTGGCAAAGGCGTAGTCTAATCCTAATTGTTCCTTGACATACTCTGCCAAGGGTAAAAACCCACCTGAACAAACGGCCAATTTACAACCCTTAGATTTCATAAAGGCACAAAGCTCCTTAGCACCCTTGGTGAATTCTAACTTAGGTTTAAGATCATCCCAAAGAGTTTGAGAGGGTATACCCTTCAAAAGAGCAACACGTTCGTTCAAAGATTGTTTGAAATCCAATTCACCGTTCATTGCTCTTGTGGTGATGGCTTCAACCTTGTCCTCAACACCAGCCTTGGCTGCAATCAGTTCAATAACTTCTTGGTAAATTAAGGTAGAATCCATATCGAAAACGATGAGACCTTTGGTTTTTCTTTCAGGAGTGCTCTTTTGGAAATTTAAATCAACTTGAGGAACCGCAGTTTTCAACTTGAGTTTGATATCTTCAAATGCTTCGTCTATGGTTTGTTCACTTGGGGAATCAAAATGAGTCAGATCGATATCGACGAAGAAGTCAATGGCTTTATCCTTTCCGATGGGGGCAAAAGATTGGAGTTTAACTGGAAGTGTTTTTAAGACGTCTTGAATAGAGTCGATCAATGTAGATTCAAGTGTTTTGTTTGCAATAGCAGTGATAACGAAGGACATTTTATCTAAAATGAATTTTAAGATCTGGAGAACAAGTCAAAGTAGTGAATTTTTCGTTTCTTGTCTTTTAAATTTTTCCACATTTGGGAAATGTCAAGTCAGTATCACATATTTCCTTCTCTTAATATATTGAAATGGATCCATTACCCAAACCACAGGATAACACGACGTTATTCACGGCGATGTTTGGTGCGGCCATAGCAGCCGGTGTTACCACTGTAGCCACATATCCATTAGAATATCTTAAAACGTTTTCACAGTTGGAAAATAAGGCCATTACAACTAAATCAGCCATTGTCCCCTATGATTCTATGAAACCTATTTTTTCTGGTTGTTCAACATTAGCCCTTGGGATGGCATTGAAGGGATGTGGTAGAATGTACATTTTTAATCAATTACAAAAATTCATGTCAGATGGTTCTGATGGGACAACTTCTGCACCTAGAGTTGTAGTTGCTGGTTTAATGACTGGTTCATTAGAAACAGTTTTAATTATCCCATTTGAAAATATGAAAGTTAGATTAATTGAAAGTTCAATGATTACATATGGTTGGAGAACTAAATTTGATGAGCCAGCTAATGTTGGTAAATCAAAAGCTTCAAATGTTTTAAACAAGGGGGAAACTATTAGCAAAGTTGGTAAACAATTACCACCAAGTAGTGGTAATGTAATGAAGAGCGTATCACAAATGGCGGCGGCTAATAATGCAGAAACTAATCCTTATATAAAGGCATTAATTCATTATCATAAAAATCCATCAAGGACAATTTCAACTATGGTAAAGGAAATTTATCAAACCAGTGGCCCATTGGGGTTTTTTAGAGGTTCATTTTTAACAGTTTTTAGACAAATGTTAAATTCGGCTGTTTGGTATACAACATATGCAGCTATGCAACAATTGATTGATCCATCAAGAGATTCAATTACTGAATTAGAATTAATTGGAATGGGGTTCGGGTCAAGTTTGGCTGTTATTGCTGTTACTCAACCATTAGATGTTGTTAAAACACGAATTCAATCAAGAGATGGGGTTTTAATTTATAAAAATGTTATGAATTGTATCGCCACAACGTTCTTCAACGAAGGGTTCAAAACTTTTTGGTCTGGTTCTATTCCAAGATTTATTAAAATCTCTTGTTCATCATCAGTTACATTGGTTGTTTATGAATGGGTCACAAAATCCGTTGATGCATTGAGTGCATCCAAACCTTTTGCTAGTTGATTTTATTAACTAGGTTAATTAAAAACTACTTGTCCATACCTTATACCAGAAACTGAATTGAAAACCATTATAATTTCACCATTCTTTATAGATTTTAATTCGATGAAATTTTCATGTATAACTTTTTGATCTAATAACCATCTTCTTACACTGGCATCTTGGCACCCAGTTGATAATGGTGGTGTTATCCAACCCCATTCTCTGGTACCATTTGTTGGATGAATAATTAGTCTATGCACAGCTATTGAAGCAATAGTAGTTTCTAAAATATGATTAGTGGTACTGTATAATAACACATCTTGTTGATTAATAAATTGAGGTAATAAACTTTTTTCATCATTATCTTCCCTTGGTTTTTCACCTGGAATTGGTAAATTGAACATTTTCCTAAATTTATTATGGATTAATCTATTTGTAGTTTTAAACGAAGTGAATTGATTAGGAATAATAGGTTCAGAAGCCAAATGAATAATCCATGGATCTGTAAATGGATCTGTAGCTATAGGTAATGAATTACCGTTTAAAAAAAAAGATCCATCATCTTTAGTTTCATAGGTTAAATTGAGTGATTGTAAATCAAAATTTATAGTTGGCGGTAATTCGTAAACTAAAGGATTCGTTTGGGGGATTTCAACAGGGCTAAAAGTCAAATCACCGTATTTGTTAAGAACAATTCTAATTCTGTAACAAAGCAAACGATCTTTATCTTGAAGACAAGTTGTTAATCCTGATAAAATATAATCTCTATTAAGATTAACAGGGTTAAACTCAAAATACTTGCATGACCTTTGAAGCTTTTCAATATGATAATCCAAGAGGAAAAACATGGTTTCGGGGAGTGGGAACTTATCCAAGACGTCTAGTAATAAAATGGGTGAGTCAATCGAGTACAACATTGGATGGTAACGAAGAGTTGTGAAAATGTTAAAATGTTGAGGGGTTTGGAAATTTGCTTCCAACGAAGGTGTCAATTTGTCAGCTATAAGCTGGTTTTGTTCAGGTGTCATTGGAGTAACTACAAGAAGTGATTAAGAATAAAATAGTTAGTAGATCCATTGGCAAGAGAAAAAAAAATACACACGCGTCACCATGTCTTTGCAGATAAGATAAGTATTTACTATAAACACCTTGCTCTTTAGTTCTTCAACAACATTTGAGCAAATCTTTCAACTTTTATTATGTTAAAAGATTACTTTACTGAGGTAAATAATTATATTACAGTATACATATAGATATAGTAAAGAATGGACATAATAACTGTTATTTTGGATCCAGGGAGTCCCAATTGGGGAGAGACCCCGAATCAGCGAGTTTGCTTAGCACTTCCAGAATGAGTAGATTGTCTGCCTTAAAATGGTGGCCCTCGTCTAATAATCTATGCAACGACTTTCCTTTGTGAGAAGAAGGTGTGAGTCTGAGTGGAATTTGGACAGTATGGCCGTGAATCTGTTTGGAACGATGGTTTTGCAAAGATCTGGTTTGTTTCCCTAAGCATTTGAAGTTCTTCTGAGTGTTTTGCTGGTTTTTTCGTTCTTGTTTAAGTTGCACACGTTTTGTCGTAGGCCAGTTGCGACGACGTTCTTCAATCCATTTAGCAATATCTTCAGGTGACTCTAGAACAATATTTGTGCCCTGGATTGCAGTCTGGGCCTCTAGATCCGAGTCTGTATCTGATGAACTGTCAGATTCTGGTTCAGATTCTGGTTTTGACACTGGTTTTGACACTGATTTAGCAGGCTTTGTTTGCTTGATTGGTTTGGGCTGTTTTGGCTGCTGTTTCTGTTGAAGATTAGGCTGCTTAGGTTTAAGCGGACGTTTGGAGCTTGAAACTTCAGGAGCATCGTTGTCAGCTACAGCCATATACTGCGAATAACTTTGAGGCTGCCATTGCATGTGTAGTTGCTGCTGCGCCGACATTGGGGCATATCCAGATGTGTAACCATGATAACCATATGGATTGTACCCCTGTTGAGGTGGAAACATGTGCATTTGCTGAGGAATTGGCATAGGCATTGGCATCTGCATTGGCATCTGCATTGGAATTTGCATTGGAATTTGTTGCGGCTGTTGCTGCTGCTGTTGCGGCAAATTCACATACAGACCGGGGAAAATTTGGTAACCGGTGTTATTTCCGTGATGTCTTTTAACATCGGGAGCCTCAGCTTCGCTTTCTGGACCTCTCTTGTCCATTTGGCCGTCTTTAAAAGCAGAAATGAGATATAAGAACAAGTTTTTTTTTTCCACTTTCTCAAATAGGAAAATTTCACTGCTGATAAACAATTCAAATGTATCGCTATTTCATCAATGAATTGGTCTTTATGTTTGGAAAATTAATGATTCGCTTTGTGCCTAGGTTTAGTTGAAACTAAATTGCTGTTTGTTGAGGTTTTTCCCCAGTAATTTTTATCTTGTTTAATCATGATATTCAATTTAAAATAACAAGAACACATAAATTGGTTTTAACAACACATTTTATTTAAATTGGTGATAATTATCAACGAGAAATCTACTAATAATGGCTTTTCATTATAAAGTTTACGATCTTTTTTTATATCTTTTTTATATCTTTTTTTTTTTTTTGCTGAGCCATCAGAAGAAGTCAATTTTTGACTCTTTTCATTTTTCAATTGACTTGTTCGTCTCTTTTCATTTCTAATTCTACACATGTCTCTTACAAACACCCAATTGGATGATATCCTTCCTCTCTTAGCCCGTGGTAAGGTCAGAGACATTTACCAAGTTGACGAAAATTCCCTTCTTTTTGTTGCCACTGATAGAATTTCTGCCTATGATGTTATCATGGCTAATGGTATTAAAGACAAGGGTAAAATTCTTACCCAATTGTCAATCTTTTGGTTCAACTTTTTAAAGGATGATATCAAGAATCATATTTTAGCATCAACTGATGATGAAATCTTTAAATTACTCCCTGAAGCTCTTTCTCAAGATAAATATAAATCACAATTACAAGGTAGATCATTGATTGTTCAAAAGCATAAATTGATCCCATTAGAAGCTATTGTTAGAGGTTATATTACTGGTTCTGCTTGGAAGGAATATAAGAAATCAGGTACTGTTCATGGTTTAACAGTTCCATCAGGTTTACAAGAATCTGATCCATTCCCAGAAGCTATTTTCACCCCATCAACTAAAGCTGAACAGGGTGAACATGATGAAAATATTTCCCCTGAACAAGCTGCTGTTATTGTTGGTCAAAAGGTTGCTGATTTAGTCGCTTCAAAAGCTGTTCAAC
The DNA here is from genome assembly GCA_030563185.1 of Saturnispora sanitii. NCBI lineage: Eukaryota > Fungi > Ascomycota > Pichiomycetes > Pichiales > Pichiaceae > Saturnispora > Saturnispora sanitii. The sequence continues at coordinate 38,609 of JAKUBF010000015.1, read as the reverse complement.
TTTATTCAAAAGCTAGAGATTATGCTAAATCCAAGGGTATCATTTTAGCTGATACTAAATTTGAATTTGGTATAACTGATGATGATGAATTAGTCTTAGTTGATGAAGTTCTCACTCCTGATTCATCCCGTTTTTGGAATGCCAAAACTTACCAAGTTGGGCAATCACAAGATTCTTATGATAAACAATTCCTTAGAGATTGGTTAACTAGTAACGGTGTTGCTGGTAAGGATGGTGTTGCTATGCCTGAAGAAATTGTTCAACAAACTTCTGACAAGTACGTTGAAGCTTATGAAGCTTTAACTGGTGAAAAATGGTCAGCTAATTAAGATTGTGACCTTCTTTGTTGCACTTTATTAGAATCACTCTTATATACATTTATATAATCCATCTAACTTAATAATAATATCGGCTTTGACATTTAACACATAAAGGGTAGCTGCATTCTTCTTTTTCGAATAATATGTTGTATCGTGCCTAAGATAATAATCCCTATTGCATCCATCTGTCTAGCAATGATCAAAACGTGACATCATCATGACCAACATTAACTGTATCGCGGTAAATGTAATTTAATTCAACAAATTTTCATGCAATCTGTCTTGCTGTTGTCTTTTACGCTCATGCTTACAAACAGTAGATTTGCACCTTTCAACGCTCTGAATATAATTTCAACTCAAGCATATGGGCGTATTTTGCAAAATAGATAGAAGTTAAAACATCTCGTTGTTTATTATGAATTCATTCCAATTCCAATTCCCAGTCCAACGTTTAGTTTAGTGCATAGTGCACATATTCATTTCTATACTTACAAACTTTAACTATACACAATGCAAAAATGTAATGTAGTAGATACGTAGAGGATGTAAATTTTGTTGTAAATATTGAGATTATGCCAAATTATTTGTGGTATAAGTCAAAAAGTATGACGTAGTGGATATGAAATACGAGGGTTAGAGGCTTAGTACCAAATAGGGTCACTTATTTAGACATATAAAGTATGAATTTGATCGAAGTTGTTTATTTTATTAGACATATTTAAGCATTGGTTTTAATTGTTATATCTCAAGAAGTCTTCTTAATAAAGACCACTATCAAGGTAGAAGGGAACCTTACTTTTCCAGTATCTTTTTAAATAGAAACATATATACTAAACTAAATAAGATTTAATTTCATGCATTATATGAGCTTAAAAAATTTTGGATTTTTTTCTTTTGCAGCACAACGCTTAAAACAGTGCATTAACACAGTCATTAACTTGCTTACGTATATATTTAACTAAAGAGAATATAGTGCAATAATCTAATTATAAAAATACCTAAAAATAGAATAATATTGTCCCATTTTATATCAGTACTTGGAATTCTTGATTGTATTCTTCTTTTTAAATCATCTATTTCTCTCAAAAGAAATTTACATGCAACGTCAGCAAGTGATTTAGTAGATACTGTAAAGATTTTTAGGCCCTTATATGTGAAAGCTAATTGAGTAAATTTGGAATTTGTAGTTTACAATGATTAATATTTAAATTTTTTAAGCAAACCTTGTATTATGAGAAAATACAGAGAAAGAATAAATAGTAAATCAATAATCATCACCAACTAGCAGGTCAACATATTAACACGTTGACTGAGTTTCAAGCTGATTGAAAAATTATTGAGCGAGATATCAACATTTTTATTTACTTGCAACTTGCAGATTGTCTTATTTTCTTCATGAGCATTTCAACAAAACTGAATAAGTCGTTATCATGGCATGTCCACTTTAATATGTATACAAGATGAATCACATTTATTGGGTATATACAAAAGAAGCAAAAAAAAAGAATGAATGTTATGATTATTATATATATTAACTCCATATAAAATTATACATTTTAATGCCAATATCTCAGCATCACCGACCTGGCCAATTCCATTTACTAACGACAGCCCAGTTCATTTCAATAAAATCAACAAATTTTTTAAACTGACCCCTTGCTTTAACAAGTGATAATTTTTTCTTTTGAATCTTTCTTTCATGTTCATTTTTACAATTAATCAAAGTTTGGAAATTTCTTTCATGCTCATTCAAACAATTGATCAATTCCTCCCTATCAAAACTACCAAACCCACTTAAATATTTACTAAATAACTCTTCATTCACTGGATATTTTAAATCAACTAATCTATTTAATAAATCATTTAATCTATCAGTTTTTTTAAATCTGATAATTGTTTCAATGTACAATTTTAATAAATAATCATTTGGATAAATTAAACCATCGTTATAATATTTTGAAATATACCTATCAAATTCGTTTAATGTAAACTCAATTGGTTCAACACCCCCCCATTTAATACCTTTGAAATCTTGAATTTTTAACAATGAAATAAATAATGAACTAATAGTTAAAGCTGTAACTTTAAAATTCTCATTCATTGATATATACCTTTCATAAGTTTCTTCTGGTGTAATAATAGATTCACCTAATAAATAAGCTGAATTAATCTTTGATGATTTAAATGGACTTTGAACGTATAATTCCCTTGCTAAATTGATCACCTTAACATATTTAAACTCATCAACCATTTTATTAGGTCCAAACTTATAAAGCTTAGAAATTAAATGAGCTAAATTCAAATCATCGAATTTTTCAACTGGTACATTTTCTAATATCGTTTGAATACTATTGAAAGTCGTGGAATCTTTAATCAACACATCCAATGCATATGGATATGCACGGGAATGTAGTTTAATTTGTGAATAATAAGCGTCTATTATAACTCCAAACAATGGACCACTAATCATTTGATGGTAAGAAAGCTTAACTAAAATAAAATTCCAAATTTCAGGATATGCCATCAAAACATTTGGTTCAATTTGTTTAAAAATAGCCCTCAATTCATGTAAAACTTCATGTTGATTATCTGCATTGACATTTAATAAAATAATAGAATTACAAAGGAATTTTTTATTAAAATCTTCAATCATATAATCAATTTCATTGTTGGAAATATCATCATCATTAGTATTATTTTTCTCTTTTGATGTTTTATTCTTTTGTAAATCAGGTAAAACCCTTTGAAATTCCTTAGATCCCTTGGAATACATTTGAACCTTCCATTGATTGAATTTTTGTTTAGCTGTTTTGAATAGTTTATAAGCCTTTTGTGGATTTTTATAATATGATAAATTGGAAACTGATAATATGGTTGTAATGTCAATTTCTAATGATTTATTCCTGTTAATTAATTCATTGATACATTTAATGATTAATGATTGTGAAATATAATAATGCCTTGAAGGTTTCCCAATAAATTCACCTGTATGATCTATTGATAAATACCATGATAATTCACCCAATTGTTTTAATGTAAATTCATCAGGTATTGAATTACTTTCAATAAATTTTTCAATTAAAATTGGTAAATCTTCTGTTTTATGTCTTAATGCAAATTGGAATAAATTCATAAACATTGGAGGAATCTTCCCCCTTCTATAAATACCAACTTTTTCATCATCATCATTTTCATTAATTCTAGAAAATTGATCCAATTGATGAAACTTTTCTTGATCCATTATATTCAATTTTAAATAATTTGATTTGTAAATTTCTATTAAATACTGATATTCCAATTCATTTTTTGGGTCTCTTAATATTATATCATAAAGAATAGTCTGTGGAATGGATTTTGTATCAATTAATCTTTTTAATGCTTTAGTCATTGAAGGTTCTAATAATGAGTCCAGCCAAAAAATTATATCTTTATTGGAATAATCATTGTTCAATTTAACTTTTAAGAATTCCATTGACAATAAAAAATCCTCATTTGATAACAATCTTGATAATTCTTCTTCATTTAATGAAATTTCATTGGATAATTTTGAAATATCTAAATCAGTAGTAGTATCTTGATGGTATTTTATATTTGGTAATTTATCCTTTATGTTATTCAAGCATTTCTTTTCTATACTTGTTGGTTGTTTCATATCGATAGAATTGATAAAACATCGAAAAAGTAAAACAAACGCAGATTCTTCACTACTTAAATCCTCAACTGATCTATAGGTAATTTTCTTTCCATTTCTCAATTTTGATTTGCTATTTCTGTGGTTATTACTATTTCTATTGGTGACACTTGATATAACATGCTGTAAATTACTTGTGCGTTCTATGTATCCCTTTGGTATCTGTGAGTTTGATTTTTCAAATAATTTTTCAAATGCTTTGTGGTAAGGGACTTGTGCCTGTTTTTCCTTTAAATCATTCAACCAACGTTGAGTAACAAGTGAACGTTTTGTTATTCGTGATAAAAATGATACACTCATGGTCTTCTTTACCTTTTTTATATATACAAGTTTTGGTAATGGAATCAAAATTGTTGTAAGTGAAATTTTTCAGTTACAAAATAAAATAAAATAAAATAAATATTTTAATTCTTAATTATTGTTTTTAAACAAGCCAAAATATCCATAATAACGTGATTATTTAAGCTAAATATTATCCAGTCAATTTTTTAGATAGTTTAAATCCAAATAACGAAAAAAATTGAGCATTTTTGATATAAACATTTAGAATCATTTCATATTAGATTTAACAGCTATGCCAATTAATATTATGGCCATTATTGTAATAATTTTCACTAATAGTAATTAAGTAAAACGTCTTGATGTTTGACTTCTATATGAACATTCTTATCAATGAAAAAAAAGGTTGCATAAAATTTCTTTACCACTTCTTTTATCGATAAGCAAAATAATGGAATCACCAACTGATTCAGAAGATTCATATGGTTCATATGTGTATTCATCTTCAGAGGAAGATTGTTATTCTGACTCAAGGTCTCTCTATGAGTTAGAAGAGGAGGAGGAAAACACGAACTACATATCATTTTACACACATCCGATAATATATTCTGATCAAAAAGTACCATTGCCACGGATGAAATACATTCCTTTAAGTATGACCAATATAATGCTTGAATTAAACGACAAATCCAAACAATTGGATATAATATTAAATATTGGATATGAAAAATGCTTGCTATTGTTATTAAAGTATGTTTTCAAGGGAACAATATTAATGGATTCATTTCTAAATTCTGATAGAGATGAATTTTTAGAAATCAATGGTATTTCAACCACTAAAACTTTATCCAAAGTTGAAAAAGAAGCTGATGAATCATTCCTTTGTGGAATTTGTTATTGTGGTATTGATGATGATTTATCAGTTTTTTCTCTAAGTGGATGCGGGCATAAATTTTGTACTGAATGCTATGAACAATATTTAACTCAAGAAATTTTAAATGGGAAAGTACTTATCAAATGCCCATCTGTTGACCCTGAATGTAAATTGATTTTTACAATTGGTGATTTTACTTTTAGTGAATACATTGAGAAGAATAGAACAACTGAAAAAGTGAAAGTTGAAACAAAAGCATGTAAAATTACAGAAAGAGAAATAATGGTAAAGTTTCAAATATTTGATGACTTAAACCCCTTTGAACAAAATAAGGAAATTCCACAGTTAAAGAAAGAAGAAGAAGAGAAAAGGGAATCTCTTTTATCAAAATATATAAAATCAATTGCAAGATTTTATACTCAATCCAATAGTGAAAATATCAAAGTATGTCAATATCCAGATTGCGATGGCCTTGTACAATTCATTAAAATTGAATCCCCTACTATTGCTACTGTTGAAGAATTACAAAACGATAATTTAATACCAGTAGTTACATGCAATAATCACCATAGATTTTGCTATGGATGCTCATCAGAAACAGATCACTCACCATTACCATGTAAATATGTCGCATTATGGAAAAGCGGAAATATTGATGATATAGATAATTTGAAATCTGATATATGGAAACAAAACAATACTAAAGCATGTCCAGGTTGTAAAGCAAGAATCCAAAAATATACAGGATGTAACCATATGACTTGTAGAAGTTGTCGTACTCAATTTTGTTGGAACTGTGGGCAAAAAATCAACAATCATTATCATTGCAATGCTTATATAGAGCGTGATGAATCACTTTTAGCAACGAGTACTGCATTATTGGAAAAAATGGACTCATGCAGAAAATTATTCAATAATCAAAAGCAATTTATTGCTTTAGAGAATAAAATGATTACAGAGTTTCTTGAAAGTCTAGAAAAGGTAAGAGATGAACAAAAATTGACGAATGAAGATTTTTTAATAATTAAGAAATGCTATGAAGTGATGAATAGGGGTCGCTATTTCATGATGTGGGCCCATGCTTTTTTCTATTATTTGCAATATTCACCACAAAAACTCTCCTTGAATGCATTGTTTTGGAAATTTTTAAGTACAGTTGAGTCATTATCTCATTTATTTGATATCAGTGAAATCAATAGACTTGAATTATCGAAATTTATTTCACTCCGGAATCAGATCATGGATTTACAAGAAAAGATGAATATTTTCTTTGTCCAAATAACCACTGATATGGATACTTCTTTCATAAAAATTGAAAATCAAAGGAAATGAATAATCCTCCCGCTTTCTTTTTTATTAGCTAAATTAACATTGAAGACTATGCTGAGCACTCGAAAATAAGACAAAAGTAAATTTCAATATGGATTTTTTTTTTCTTAAGTCCTTTTTATTTTATAAGAAGTAATGTTTAAATGAGTGTGCCTGCTGAATATAGAGACATGCTTCGTGCTGCTCTTAAAGAGGAGAAAACAAAAAAAGCTGAACCACGACAGCTTAAAAGAAGAAAAATAAAGGGAAGTAGCGAACAACCAGAACCGTCACCAACAAAATCGTTATCTGAACCTATCCAAAAAGTTATATCGCGTCCTACTCCTATACAACAGTCACAACAAAAGTCAACTCCTGCAAAGGAAAGAATGGAAAAGATTAAAAGAGCTCTTGAATTGAAACGAGAGAAAGAGATGAAAGAAGTAGAAGTGATTGAATTATCTTCAGATTCAGAACCTGAACAAAAAATAATACCCAAACCACAAATGATCCCGATTAATAATTTAGAAGAAGAAGAAATAGAAGATTATGATTTTGATTCTGATGATTTTGAAGATGTTGATAACAATGAGCTACCATCTGAAGCAATTGAAAAATCAAATTCAACTGAACCATTGAAAATTAAATTGAAAACACCAACTAAGGTCAAACCTCGTAAGGCTAGGCCCACTGTGATATCTACAGAAGAAAGATTTTTAAGAAGAGATATACACATGTATTATATATTTGCGATGATAGGTCATGGAGTTGTTAGAAATAAATGGATCAATAATGAAGAATTATTAAAAGAATTAAGAGATCAAATACCTAATAGTTTAAAGAGAGAATATTTAGAATATGAAAGTTGCAGAAAGGATTCTAAATCTTCAACTGGTACGAAAACTAGAAAGCTTTTAGATCTTTTAAGACATTTAATGAATTATTGGTCAGAAATTTGGTCAAATGATATAACAGCCCCCGTGATGTTCAAACATTCATGGAGTGAGATAGAAAATATGAAATTTACTGAATTTAGAAAAATTAAACAGGATAAATTCAATATATTAATTTCAAAACATTTTGCTTCACGTGATATATGCGCACAGGGCTTTTGCGCATTATTAAGATCAATGGGGTTATCTGCTAGGTTAATATTTTCATTACAACCACCTGATTTTACAAATATGATAGAATGTGAAATTATTGAACGAAATATTAAATCATCTAAAGTCGGAACTCCTTCATCGAAAAAATCACCAAAGAAGATATCTCAACGTGAAAGGATATTAGAGAGATTCAAACCAAATAAAAAACCAATGAAACATGAAGATGTCAATCAAAATGAATTTGGATCATGGCCTGTTTTCTGGGTTGAAGTTTGGGATAAAGACGCCAAAAAATATGTGACTATCGACCCGTCGGTTAAAAAGACCATTGAAATCGTCGTTAATAAATCGAAACTTGAACCACCCATGAACTGTATTAGAAATAATGCATTTTATGTTATTGGATTTGATAGACTGGGTGGTGTTAGAGATATTACAAGAAGATATGCCAAAGAATACAATGCTAAAATCCGTAAGAAGAGAATAGATAGGTTACCTAAATATAAAGAATGGTATAATAAGCTATTAATTGGAGCATGTTCTCAATCTAGGAAAAACCCAAACAGAGTCGATAAATTTGAAGAACTTGATTTTGAAGAACTGAATGAAAGAGAAGGAATGCCTGCAAGTATAGGCGATTTTAAAGCACATCCAATATACGTTTTGGAAAATGATCTGAAATGGAATGAGATATTAGAACCAATGGTTAGTTGTGGGACCGTTAGAAAGAAAACAAAAAATGGGAAAGATATGGATTTGTTACCAGTTTATAAAAGAGCCAATGTCGTTCCATTAAGAAGTGCTAAAGCATGGTATATGAAGGGTAGAGTTTTGAAAATCGGCGAAAGACCACTGAAGATATATAAAAAACCAGCTCAGGGTGGTACAGGAAAAATGATTGATCCATCAAAATCTAAAAGCAACAACAAAGAAGAAGGAGAAAAAGATGATGATGATGATGATGATGATGAAAAGAGATTATATGCCGAAAGACAAACAGAAAAATACAAACCACCACCGGTTGTCAGGGGTAAAATTCCAAGAAATGCATTTAAGAATATTGATGTTTATGAGCCATGGATGATTCCAGAAGGATGTGTTCATATTCCATTGAAGGAAGCAGAGCAAGCTTGTAGGATAATGAGGATTGAATATGCCCCCGCCGTTGTTGGTTTTGATTTTGAAAAAAGACGAGATGTTAAAGCTAGAGTTGTTGGTGTTGTTACATTCAGAGAGTATCAAGAAGCAGTCGAACTAATATCGGATCATTTAAGAGAGCAAAAAGAAGATAACGAAAGAAAGAGAGAAGAGTTGTTAATTTTGAGATCATGGAAGGTGTTCCTGACTAAATTACAAATCAAGAATAGATTAATCGAAGAACATGGTGAAGTTTACTCTAGCGAAGAAGAGAACGAAGAAAAGAAAAAGGAGGAAGAAGTCGATTATGATGAAATGTACGCTGGATTTTTACCAACAGGTAGAGGTAAACTTAGATCTAATGAAGATGATAATGATGTTTTACCACCCCATGAGCAGGATAATCATTTAGATTTTGATGTTGATGCTAGTATGATTGTTGAACAGGTACCTGAAACTTATAATCTAAAAAAACCATTAAAGAAACTACAAACTGAGAGAAATATAACTGGATTAACAGGTGAAGAATCCGATGACCTACTCGATTACAACCCCGATGGATCAGACGATGAAGCAGCTTTTGCAGATTTTATGAATGAATGAATGATAAAACAGCTATTTGTACAAATATATAAAGGACACTTTGTAATATAAATTTAAGATAAGACATTACGATCTACCTAATCTCTTTCTCTTTTCTTCAGCACGCTTTTCTAACAACATTTGTTCTCTCTTATCATCAAGTTTAGCTTGTCTCAAAGCTCTTTCTTCCTCTTCAAAAATTTCACCACCTGTTGCCTCCATATCATCATCATCATCGTAGTATTCATTGTATTTTCTATTTTTATTAAACATACCCCATATCTGACCTTTAGAATAACCTACATTATCATCATCTACAATGAAATCATCGACACCGTTATCCTCATCATATGAGTAACCATCATCGTAATCATCTTCATCTTCATCTTCCTCAGCATCGATACCATAAGAATCCTTTGGCTTATTACGGCTAATAGGACGTTGATGTGGAGGTCTCCTTTGGATATTATTATTTTGTGCTTTCTTACGCATTTCAATCTTCCGTAACAATTCTGGAGATGGTTTAGCAAATGAGGGTGGTGGTGGTGGAGGAGGTGGAACACCAGAGCGTTTCTTTTGGCCATTTGAGCCTGATATAATATTAGATGGTGAATTCTTCCTATGTTTCTCCATGTATTGTTGTTCTTTCATGCGTTCAGCTCTTCTGATCATTTGTAATGATTTCGAAAGTTTTGGCTTAGAATCAGCAGAGGGTGAAGAAACTTTCATTGGATTTAAAGCCAGCTTAGACTTATCTATGGTCTCTGCCTGTTTCATCAACTGTTGGAAGGACAACTTAGGCCCAGTTGAAACTGGTTTGGATTGTATTGGTGCCTTTGAAACGTGAACAGAAGAAGATCTAGGTTTTGGATTTGGTAATTTTGATGTCTTTGTTGTGGTTTTAGGTCTTACCACACGTTTTGTAGGCTTCTTTTTCCCCAGGGCAATATCACGAGCTTCCTTTTCCTCTCTTTCCTTCCTTCTTGCCTCCTTGAGTCGTCGAACTGCCGCATCATCGTCGGAAACAAATCGATTTTGTGGTTTGGCAACAGTACGCGTTGAAACAACTGGTTTCTGAGCAGTTTTTGCCACATGTGGTGTCTTAGAGTGGTGGACGCCAGTGTTGGGTGTCTTGGGCTTCCCAACAGGGGTCTTTTGAGTCAACTCGGACAATAAAGAGGCAAAACCCATGAGAAAAGAGTTTTGTTAAGAAGAACAGAATAGAGCAGAAGTAAGAGTTTCAAATTACACAGTAATCTATTACAAGTATACAATCTATACGCTTAGACAATCAAGTATCTGATTGGGATGTGGATCAACTTGATGATATAGCCAACAACACCCATCATGATAAAACCAAAGCCAACGGCACGCAAAAGTTGCAAGTACTCCTTCTTGGAAGGCTTGGTGCACTTTTGGACAAAACGCAGTCCATCCTTAACAAAATCAACCGGTGTTTCGGCGAGCTTTTCGATCTCAGCCATTTTACTTAATAAGATTAACGTGTCCATTTGATGAAACCTCGAAAAATATCAAACTTCAAGTTTTCCACAAATGCAAATATGCTCAGCAAGCGCGTACCTCTTACTTTTTTTTTCTTTCTTTGCAAATTAACTTTATAATTATATATGTATATACGGGTTTGTGGGACTATGCACGTCTAGTTAGAACCAAACCCAGTCCAAGCTTCTTCCTCTTTTTCTTCTTCTTCTTCCTCTTCTTCTTCATCGTCCTCTTCTTCACCGTCTTCTCTGACCTTCTTAGGCTTTTCTGGAAGTGAAACATCGATTTCAAGCTCTGAGAGACGTTCATCTTCAAACACTTCCATTCTGATCTTGTTTCTAGTGGCTTCCTGTGTTCTTAAAATAAACTTTTCACGGAATATTCCCAAAAGAGCATCCATTGGAACTTTTTGCTCAGCAAGAATGGTTTTACGCTGTTCTATCCGTTCAACGTATTCTTCAGGAGTTTCTTTGTCTTCTTCAATGTCACTTTCACCAACAATTTCATCATCGGCGATCTTTGGGGCCTTTTGTGCAAGTTCTTCAGCAAAAATAACCTTTTCTAATTCATCAACCCAAACATCAATAACATGGTATGTAATTGCAACTGGATATGACGCTGAAAATTCAACTGGTAACACTGTATTCTTTAAAACTTGAAGATATTTACTAACAAGTTCTTCTTCCCATTCTGATTTACTCAATTTAACAAAACATTCCCTAATAACATATCTCATTAACATCAAATATTTATCCAATCTCCATTTATCTAATTCTCTCCATTCTTTACCCATGATAGTCCAAAATGCTTCAACAAAATGAAGAAATTGATCATCAACAATACAATCACTGAAAAGTGATGCTAAATCAGTAGCAAGCCTTTGTTGTGGTAATGGCCTATCTGAAAACCACATTGTGTAAAATAACCCTTTCCAAAGTTTCAAAAGTTCCAAAGTTGTTAATGGCTTGGATTTTTCTCTTGATGAAAGAAATTTCTTTAGCGTACGCAATGCATTCTCTCTAACAGTTCTTTTATTTGATGCAAGTTGCTTGACAAATGCACTTGTCTTCATTATCGTTTTGTTAAAAAGTTTGTGAAAAATCACAAAAAAAAAAAAAAAAAAAAAATTTAGAAAACTGAAATTTTCTTAGCACAGCCTTGAAGCTTTAACACTGCCTTATTATCTATTGTATAAGATGAACAATCAAGTACATCCAAATACAATTAAAAAGGCTACTACTCATGCCAAATCATACACAGACAATGCGGGTAACATTGTGAATGACCATATTCCCTCTTTTATCTCAAATGCACCTTGGTATACTTCCACTTCAAAACATGTTAGTGATTCTAACACGCGAAAAAGAAAGACAGATGATGAAGCCATTGAAGAAATAAACGATCCTAAAAGGTTACAACATCAAAGATTAACATTAGATGGACCTATAATACCTAATAATACACCAAAACGTGGTTTGGGTATTAATGATAATTACGTTGAAATAAAAAACGATGATGATAACAAAAGTGATCAAGAACCACAGCAGATGTCACGAAAGGAAAGAGAAAAGATGAAAAAGAAGATCCGTGAATGGAAAAAGAAGGGAAGATGTGAATCATGCGGTGGTAATCATAAAAAAATCGATTGTTTAATGGATTCTAAAAAAAAATCATTTATTAGAACTAATTCAGGTAATAACTACGATGAAGCTAGAGATAAATGGCATGGTTTTGACTCTACAACTGATTATGATAAAGTTCTAGAAAAATTAGAATCAAAGGAAAAGAATGCTATTGAAGAATATACACAAAAACGTGAAAATGATAAACCTGACAAAGATAATACCCCATCTGAAACATCACATGAGAAACCATTAGCAAAAGCAAAAATTTCAACTTCTATTGAAGCTATACTTTCAAAAAATAAACTTAAAGCTGATGAATCATATGTTGGTAGATCATTAGATGAAAAACCTAGATATCTTGAAGTAATTAAAACAGGTGAAGAATTACGATATAATCCCAAATCAAGAGTTTATAAAGATTTAAAGGAAGGCTATCTTAATGAACGTGGTCAATTCATCCCACATTTAACAGGTGAAGCAGCTGAATTTGAAAAAATGAAAAAGTTTACTAGATCTATACAAAAGGAACAAATTGAATTGGCACAGGAATCCCCCGATTCCCAACCTCTGGCAAATACAAAATACACTGCAGAGTTTAATCCAACAGAAGTAATGATTAAATTAAAAGAAAAGGAACAAAAAGATACAGTTATCCGAGAGCAAAGGAAAAAGGAATTATTTGATAAATATGGTTAAAAAAATCAATAGTAAAAACTATCAACACGATTTTTATTGTATCCTCTAATCATTTTAACAGATTCCAAATTACCCATAGCTTTTAATAATCTAATATCTGATTCCATGATCGGTGGCCCATAATTAGCTGGTTCTATAATAGCATATAATACCCTTATTTTAATCATTCTACCTCTTCTAATTGCATCAATCAACCCACTAGAATTAGTATATAATGTATCAATTGTTTTAAATTGTTCCATTTCTCTAATCTCGTTAGCCAATGACTCAACAAGTTCACCCCTTATATAATGTGTGTATAATTTCAAACTTTTTAAATTTGGATGATATTCTATTAATGACTTAAAACTGAAAGATCTAGAAGTTGGTGAAATTATTGGATCAACTAATGATAAATGTGTTAAGGATTTCCAAGATTTGCTAGTGTTAATTAATTCATTTATTGGTAATCTATCCAATTTCAATTCTAATGATTTTAAATTGGGCAATGAAAATTCACCTAATTTTTCATTTGAATCAATGTACATATACCCCAAATGATGAATTTTAAGGCTTTCAATTTGTTTTAATATTTTTTCACCATTTGGATGATTTGCGATATCTTCTAAAATGCTTGAAAACCTGTAAACGTTAGTATTTGATAATTCAAAACTTTTTATAACTTCAACACCGTTTAATATTTCGTATAATGTTTTCTTATCAACAAATGAATTCATTAATTTCAAACTAATTAATTTATCCATTTTAAAATTACCAAATATTCTTCTTATGAATAATCCATTGACATTTACCATTTCAAAATTTTCAATGTTATTATCAAGTTTAATAATGTGTCCGGTGTCCCTGGTATAACCATCCCTTTCTATAAAATTTAAAATCACCAATTTTAAACTTGTTAAATTTTTACACATTTCAATAACACCTTCAATTGATTTGGTTCCCTTAGTAATAATTTCTAATTTTAATTCTAAATCCACCAAGTTATTAAATAAATTAGAACAAGTAGTTTGTTGCATTCTAACCAACTCAAAATTCGTTATATCATATAGGATCAATTTTAAACTTTGAATATTTAACCCACATGCCAGTAATTTCTTAACAATCAGTTTTTCATCTGTTTTATTACAATCAATGTTCAATTTATTAAGTTTTAATGTATTCAATGGTGCGACTTCTTTCAAATAATTCAAATAGTTATTAAACATTGGTAAAGTTAATTTTCTCTTTAAAACAAATGATCCTAATAATTTGGGTATACTGAGGAGATTAGACCTCCAAGCTCTACATGTTGCTAAACAATTGATAAAACTCCCTTGGTCTAACTGCTCCATAATTTGGATGATCAACTCCGATGGTAATTTTTCCAACAATGGGGTATTCTTAATACATTGACGTTTAACTGTTGGTAACGTTCTCATAGTATCATCTTTAAGTTTAATCATTTCTTTGATTAATATAGGATACATAGGATCATCAAGAGGTGTCATCCCAGAAGATTCAACTTCTTTTAATCCATCAAGTATTATTTGTAAAGCTTCATTCTCGTTCAACACAGACGTGTAATAATTAGCCTTCATCAATATTGCACGACAATTATGTGGTTCTATCCTCAAAACGGTGTTTATACTATCCAAAGCTTTTGATATCATACGCTCTTTAATGTAGCATTCCGATAACTTCAACAATATCTTAACATAATGTTCACCGGTACCATTGGTCATTTCCAAAGCCATTCCTAGTACCATTATAGCGTCCGAAGTCCAACTACTAGAAAGATAAAGACACCCATCTATGTATAAATCAAATATTTTATCGTCCATAGTAGATTAGATTCATCATACGCGTAGAAATTTGACACACACATCAGAGAAAAAAAAAGAAGAAGATACGAATAATAAAACCGACATTTATCATCTATGTAATTGATTGTACAAATAGATACATATAAACGAGAAAATATGTATAAATCTTTAGTATAAAGTTTTAGAATTAGTTTTGTTGTTCAACGACAACTTTAGCAGAGTTATCACCGGATCTAGCAGCAAAATGGAGCTTACCATCCTTAGTGATGTTTAAGATAACGTCAACGGTCTTACCGGCACCAACGTTAGCCAAGTCGATCTTACCAAGTAAAGCACCAGTAACGAATTCCAATTCCTTAATGATTTCTGGTTCTTCTTCACTGTCATCTTCATCAGCATCAGAGTAAACTTCTGGTTCAATAACAGTTTCCTTGATACTTCTTTCACCTTCGTATAATTCAATGAGAACATTGTCAGAGGCAGATTGGAAGGAAACAGTCTTCTTAATTGGGTATGCGGTTTCTCTAGAGATCAGGGTGACAAACTTACCTTCGGCATCCTTAACACCAATTGGCTTTTGTAAGTGTTGAGTGTTAATGACAACTGGGGTTAAAGATTCGGCAATTTCTTCAGCATCGTAACCTTGAATGAGGGAAGCTTGAATAGCAGCACCTCTACAGTTTAATTCATTTGGATTTGGTAATTTAGAATCAACTGATGGAGCAATAACATCAGTATTTTCTGGGAAGACAAATTGCATGTTAGAAGCAACCTTTGGAATGTTAGAAGTACCACCGACTAATAAGACAGAATCAATGTCTAAAGTGGTTAAACCAGCCTTTTCAACAGCGGATTCAACAAAGGTGACCATTTCGGATAAGACGTCTCTACCAACAACTTCGAATCTCATTCTGTTAATAGAAGTCATGTAATCGTAACCATCAGCAAGGGAGTCGACGGAACAAGTAGATGTAGTAACGTTAGAAAGAGTTTTCTTGGTAATAATAGAAGATTCAGTTAACTTAGCTAATGACTTTTCAGTCTTCTTAGCATCAGCCTTGAATTTCTTTTGGAAATCAGCGGCAAAGAAATCAACTAATTTAGAATCTAACTTAGAACCACCTAAAGTAGTAGAATGTTCAGTGGATAATAAGGTTAAGATACCACCTCTGACAGCAATAACAGCAGCGTCGGATCTAATACCACCAAAATCAGCAACAACGTAAATCTTATCTTCACTTAATTGATCCTTTTGAGTTAAGTGAGCTAAAAGAGCAGCAGAAGGTTCATTAACTAATTGCATAACTTTTAAACCAGCTTCACCTGCAATCTTAACAAGTGAATCTTTTTGTTCATGTGAAAAGTTAGTTGGAACGGTTAAGACAACACCTTCAACGTTTTGACCAAGGTAATCTTCAGCGGCGTTTTTAATTTGCTTGAAATGTCTCTTGACAACTTCATCAATAGTTAAATTGTTACCATTAATGTAAAAACCAACTTTACCATCAACATCAATTGGAGTAGCAGCATGTGTATTGTTAGAAACATCAACAGAGGCAAATGGTAAACCAATGAAATCTCTGAAGTTAACAATGGTGTTTCTTGGAGATCTAATGATTTGAGCTAAAGCTTGTTGACCGTGGTATTCATCACCATCAACGTAAGATAAAGCAGAAGCAATGAATCTTTCACCATCTGGGTTAGCAATAACGTCAACCTTACCGTCCTTGACAGTAGCAAATGAAGTAGAAGTGTTCCCAAAGGAAATACCAATAGTAGCCATCTTTGTTATATGTAATCGATGATTCAAATTGACAATTAGAAAAGCTTAAAAAAAAAATTTTCCAGTGAAAAAAAAGTACAAAATCAAAATCAAGTGTTCGATATGCTCAGCATGTGTAAAACAGTTAGTGTTATAAACAAGTGCTATATATATAGTTGTAATAACAGAAGAAAAAAAGAAAAAAAAACTTAGAAAAAAGCTATTAAAACAATCATACACCCGATAATATAACCTTTAACATTTTGGACAGGTGTGAAAGCTATACCCATACTTGGAATTCCTTTGATATATTGAATGAATTCCCCCGTATCATTTTGATGTATAATATCATGTTCAATAGTGCTGTTAAATATGTCTCTTGTGGTGTTTGAGGAAAATGATGATGATGATGACAATTTCGCCTTTTGTTTCCTCATACTACTCATTGCACTTTTAGCAACTGTTACCGTTTCATCCATTTGATAATGAACAACGTTATTACTATTATGACCTTTTGAACTACTTCTCACTTTAGAGACTCTTGATGAAGTTGTTGTTAAATATTTACCGATTTTTTCCAAATCTTTAGTACCACCAAGCAAAAAAACGTCACCATAGATATTTTCACGTCTGTACAATCTTTCAGGTGGTCCCATTGGACCTGTTGGTGCCGATGTGGGTGTAACTTGTAACATACCTAATGTTGGGCATTGATAACCTAATAAACCCAAGGCTGAACAAAGTTTTGAAATAAGACGTGCGTTAGCCGTTGTTGTTGCAAAAGTTGTTGTAGTTGAAACTTTGGTAATTGTTGTTGAAACTGTTGTAGTGGCATAATCTGTTTTAGATATGTATTCCGTTTCATAGTCAGTAACATATTCTATACATTTTTTAGTTTCAGTTTCAGTTTTAATTTCAGTTGTAGTTTTAGTCTTTTTGATCTTCTTTGTTTTGGTCGCTGTTGTAGTAATAGGATCAAGAGTTTTAGTTTTTTTAGTTGTAGTTGTGGAAGTTTTTGTTGTTGTTGTACCTGGTAAAGAAGTAGTAGTAATGACAATTTCAACAAGTGTTTTTGTGACATAATCTGTAACAGGGACGTAGACAGTTTCTGAACCTTTTAAGATAACTTTAAAGGTAGTCGTTGGAATGGTTTTGTAAATAACAGATGTTGTAGTGATGACCCTTTCACTTATCTCGTAAAGTGTTTTGTAAATAACATCATGTGATGTTGTTTCTTTGGTTTCACAATCGTCATCTTCAGAAAAAGTTGAAGTTGAAATCTCATCATCACAATCTTCTTCTTCTTCTTCACCAATGGGTGTAATATTTGGTGGTTCATCACCACAATCTGAAGAATCATCAATATACATAGCAACCGCAGCAAGATGGGGAAGATGCCCCCAATGAAGCTTGTAACCTTCCAAAGCAGTTGTACAATCATCCGAATCATTTTGAATATGATCATCGTTATTAATTGGGTTAGTAGTAGTAACAGTGATATTGTTCTTCCATTTTTGTTCTTTCTTGAGTCTGGCTGCTTCTTTTTGAAGTTGTTTCTTCATTTTCTTTTCAGCCCTTTGCTCTTCAAGTTCTTTCTTTTTCTGAGCGCGTTCCTTCTTCTTCCTTTCCTTTTTCTGCTGTTTCCTTAATCTTTTAGCTTCTTTCTTCTCCTTTTTGTTACCACTCAGTACTTTCATTTGTGTATTGGAGTTTTCATCACCTTCAAGAATATGATCAGGAATATCGATTTTAAAATCTTTTAAAATTTCCCTTAAAAGGTTGAAACACGTGTCTCTATCCCGTGGCGCGGTCAATGGATCAAATAAAGGACAAGTAGAGTTGTAATTTGTTGAATTACCCACTTTATAAATGACATCATCGAAATGAGGGAAATCAGAAGCACAAACATTCATTGACATATCGATAAATTCTGTAACATCTGCCAATTCATCACGCGACGTTTCAGGACTGGAATCGTCCAAATCCATGTAAAAAGTGTAATATACTAATTCCAAATCAGTGAGACATTTGTCAAACCCATACGTTTTTAAAGTGGACAAATTAACATCTGTTTTAGACTGAGCATATATTTTCTCGAATAAACTGTCATCATGAGCAGCAGCTATTTCAGCGTGTACCATCTTGATCATGGTGACAATGTTTAGCAATAACGTAAGTATTTTCCACATTTTCCAAGGGAAGTGAAGGGAAGGTATTGGTGTTTAAATTAGCAAAACTAAAGTTATACAAAGAAGAAGGCCAAGAGAAGGCAAAGGAAAATGAAATTAGTAAAGAAAAAAAGATTAAATAACATTACATTGGAATTTCAGTAGGCGTAGGCGTAACAACACTTTTCTGTTGCTGCTGTTGTTGCTGCTGCTGCTGCTGATGCTGCTTTTGATGCTCCCTTTGACGTTGCTTGCGTTTCTGTTTGGCCTCAAATTCATGCCATTCACCCTGCACAGTTTTAAGAAAGTCCAAAGGTGATTCCAAAGGGGATTCTTCGAAATATTGATGTTTTAAAGCATCAGATGCAGTAATTCTTTGATTTGGGTTCATTTTAAGCATATCTACTGCTAAATTGAATGCACCATCAGTTATTAATAAATGACCGAATTTTTCCCTAAATTTAAAATTTGATTGAAAATCAGGTCTTAAAAGTTCAAACCAGGGTAAATTATCAGCATCAGGCCAATCTTTTTGATTTATAGTACCCATAATTTCATAAATTTTCCATAATTGATCAATTTCATTAATACCTTGAAAAATAGCCTTTCTTGTAAATAATTCAAGGAATATACAACCGATCCCCCAAATATCAGCTTCTCTCCCATATTTTGTAGAACCTAATAAAATATCTGGTGGTCTATACCATAAAGTGATGACTCTATTTGTATAATTTGGATCAACAGATTGAATTTTCATTGGTCTAGCTAAACCAAAATCTGTTATTTTTAAAACACCTTGATTATCAATTAAAATATTTGAACCTTTAATATCCCTATGCATGACCCTCTTTGAATGAATATATTGAATACCTTTTAAAATTTGTTTTATAATATTTTTCTTTTCACCATCACTTATAACAATGTTAGATTGTTGAAGTATCCCACTTAAATCATGATTCATATATTTAAAAATCATGAAAACATGGTTCTTTTCAACCATCATTTCATATAAACCTGAAATATTTGGGTGATTAAAAGATTGCAAAAGCCCAATTTCCCTATGTGAAGTAATTGGGAATCCTTCCCTTTCAGATTCTAAACGTAATCTCTTCAGTGCTACTAATTCACCCGTTATCTGATTTTTCGCTTTGTAAACTTTCCCATAAGTCCCCTCACCCACTTGTTGCAACCTTTGATGAGTAGGTTGTTGATTTTCCAAATTGATTTTAGTCATGAATTTGAATTTCAGCATTGGTTTATCTGATGTCAAATCGTTATAACTGGGTCTTGTATATCGCTGCTGTTCAAATTTTCTCTTTGTATTGGATGGTGAATTCGAGGTGATATTAGCCACTTTTGACCTTGGGCCTGTGGGTAATAATGGTGGGGTTTCAGAATGCGGTCTTTTATTACCTGTCATCACTGTAACTATATGCTTAAAGTTTATGTATGTGTGTATACGTGTAAATGCTATTGTATATAATTTTTCAATTTTTCAAATTTCAAATTTGCAACAACAAAGAAAAAAGTCGCGCGACATTTTTTTGTTGTCGTAATGTGGCTGCTATTTTTGTAAATTCTTTTTTTTTAATTGGGAAATAATTTTTTTTCACCTTAACAATCAAGTATACAGGATGCATTACGGTAGAAATGCACGTTCCGGATGTGGGTTGTTTACGGGGAGCTACACAGCGTGGTGTAGCGCGGTACAGCTTCGGTTACCAAGAAAACAGAAAGAGAATAAGAAAGACAGCCTGCATCCACTCGGCATTAACTGGAACTCAGAATACTCGCTGCCACTTGTTTCAACGAAGAGTAGTATGATTGTAATCAACTGATTCGTTAACGAGAACCCTTTTTCCACCGTTTAGTTTTCCTTTATGCCGGCGTTTGAAACATTATTTTAATTTTATTCACATTCATGCATAAAAATATTATTCTATGTACTTTTTCCGTATTTGGACGTGCAGAGATGTAGGAACAAATTCTTGGATTTTCGTCTTTTCTGCAGCTGGCATAAATTAAAAAAAATACCATTGCCAAATTATATATCTTTTTTTCCATATATTTCCTCTTATTACGTTCTAACTACTTTTCCATCAAAAAAGAACCAATAGTCTTTGCTCTATTAAAATATTCATTCATTTTCAATTGTTTGTGACTGACACTCCCCCAACTATTTAAATGAATTATAACTCGGATATGGCTAAAATGTTGGCCTTTCATTTAAGAGACCCCTTCGCTGCTGATTCCTTTTTCGTTTGCAACACCATCGATAAATTAATCTGCCGTCCTAATTGTGATATTCATAACCTCAATTCTCAACATTCGGATTTAATTTTTATTGAGGATTTAAATTGGGCTTTGAATAACGGATTTAATCCATGTCAATTTTCTTTACCTGAGTTCACATTAGATTTAAATTTGTTAAAGAATAACTCATTTGCCTCAATTGATATTAATTTGTTGATAAAAACTGTTTTAAATGTTAATAATCAAATTGGATTTGTCTCTCTTCTTGATTTATCATCATCATCATCATCGTCCTCCTCCTCTTATAATGGTAATTATCACATGAATGAGGGAGATTCTTCAAAATCAGATCATGAAAGAATCAAATTAGTCGATATTGCGTGCAGACATTTGGCTTTAGCTGCTATGGTTTCACTTTCTGATGTTTATATACCATCTGAAAATAATAATGATAATACTAATATTTCATCTGATGACTCTAATGAAACTATCATTAAAAGGGGTATATTTTCATTCAATAGTCAATCATGTAAAAAGAAAAGAGGTGGTGTAATTGGTTTTAAAGAATTGGCTCAAAAATGTAATATGTCACCTTGGCATTTTCATAGAGTTTTTAAATCAATTACTCATGTTACTCCTAAGGCATATGGTGATAAATGTTTTGATTTTATAAAATCAAAAACTATGGAATTCGTTAAAAGTTTTAAAGATAAGGAATCCATTATTATTTCAACTAAAATTGCAGGTATAAATGATGAATTAAATGGTAATTTTTCTTCTACTACAACATTAACAAATGCAAATTCTTTATCTACAAATGAAATATATGATCATACTCATAACCATCTTCAAAATCATCAATTAGAATTAAATCACACTGGAACATCTTCTATTTCTTCTTCAAGGGCTGATAGTTCTACTAATAGTATAACTGGTTTAGGTGTTAACAAACCTAAAAGAAATAAAAACAATTCTTTTCAATACCCAAAACAGAACAATCAATTTAAAAGAAGAAATAATACCCAACAATCTTTCATTTTAATTGATAGAAGAAACACTATAACAACTGTTGATACCAATGAAACAAACTATGATTCACTTTTATCTTCTCAACCTATGAGACTGACTCAATCAGATATGTCGACAATGGGTATACTTGATGATCCATTATCAAATGAATTTATACAATCACCATATGAAATTGAAATGAATTCAGGGTCTTCAAATCATTTTAAATCAAATTTTGATTTTAATCCATCTTCTTCAACTAATAATTATACCTCAAATCTATCAAATATTACCAATTTTTCCAATAGTACAATTCAATCATTTGACACTCATTTTGAAAATGGTAATATTAACCCTGATACCCCACAACCATCACTTCCTAATGAATCATTCAAATTTAATACCAATATGTTTTCAATTGATCCTCATCAAACAATTAACGATACCGTCCCACCTGTAACTACTAGTTCAAGTACAAGTACTACTGTGAACACTATTGGGACTGCAACAACTGCCGCTACTACAATGAGTCCTGCATTTTTACCCATTCTGGATGAAACTTTTTTATTAAACCAGCTTCGTAGACAGGGTTTATTAAGTGATAGGATACAGATTCAAACGAGGACTGAATTAAATTCTAATCAAAATCACAATACAATCCCCCCTCAATCAGATGATTTACTTTCAGCTAGTTTAATTAATTGGACAGAGTGAAATAAAAATATTTTATGATAAACAAACACAACACTTTAAAATAGGATATAATATACACTACGTTATATAATGAATACACATTTTTTTTATTTTCAATACATACTTTAATTTGAATTTTTTTCATACATATATATATATATTATTCTTTTTAATACCTTGTAGTTATATAACAATATTTTAATACTCTCTGTTTTATCTTTGCTGAGCATTTCTGACGGTTTCTTTTATTAAAAAAAATTTTAAATGTTTCTTTTTTTTTTCTATCCTTCCTTAACACTAAGAGAAAAATACACCTTTGAGTATAACCATTGTGACCATGGATCAAGACTCAACCCCATCAGGTTCAGAGGGGAAAAGCACACCGCCCACTGCACAATCGCAATTGCAATTGCAATCTAAACAAGTAGTAAAACCAAAGATAAAAGGTTCAATTGATCATCTAGCCATAAGTGAATCATTAGGATATCAAATTTTTAGAAAATCAAAGAAGAACAAATGGTCACAACAGGAGGATGAACTTTTAAAAAAGAATCTTTATGAACAATTCATTAATATTCATTCTTTAGAATCTTATAACAATGAACGGATTAACCCTGATGAAATTGATTGGGTTTCAATTGCTGATAAATTAGAAACTAGAAAGGCAAAAGAATGTAAAAAACGTTGGATGGGATCATTAGATCCTTTTTTACGTAAGGGAAAATGGACTCAACAGGAAGATCAATTATTAGTTGAAGCTTATAAAAAATTTGGTCCATCTTGGCAAAAAATCGCAATGAAAATTGATGGAAGAAATGATGATCAATGTTCAAAGAGATATACTGAAGTTTTACATAGTGATACTAGGGAACGTTTGAAAAAATGGACTTTAGAAGAGGATAAAACTTTAATTGAAGGGGTTAAAACTTTTGGTACTAAATGGAGGACAATTGCAACTTCCCTTCAAGGTAGGCCAAGTTTGACTTGTAGAAATAGGTGGAGAAAGATTATGACTGGGGTTGCTAGAGGTACAGCCAGTGATGAAATAAAAAAGGCCGTTGGGGTCTTGGATGCTGAAGGTAGACCACTGATATTATTCCAGAAAGCTAATACTGAGCAGCAACAGCAACAGCAACAGCAGCAGCAACAGCAGCAACAACAACAACAGATATCTTTTTCCAAGAGACCATCTCCTATTATAATTGAAAATGAATCTGTTAAAAAACACAAAATTGACGATTTAAAATCATCTGCTGGAGCTTCACCAAAAGTATTCAGTCCACCAATTTCAACAGTTAGATATGGTACCCCAACACAAAATTTGACAGAGTGGAAATACTCTTTAGTTGATCCATCCACAAGTGAGGATATTCCATCATTTTCAGGTCCTATAAATTCTAATGAAGTTGCTCAAAAACTTGTTGAATTAGCCAAGTATAATTGTGTTAATATAACAGTTCATCAACATATCCATCATCATTATTCTTCATCTGGGTCTCCTCAACCTCATGATCCTCAAACAAGTGCACATAGACTGTCCCATTTTAATTATTTACCACCATTAACAGAAGTACCAAAATTAACATCTTCTTCATCACCTGATAATACAGTTGATTCAAATGGTTCAAATAAAGGTCAAGATCCAAGTTTATTAAAACTTTTAAACAGCAACAATTCCAAATCATCCAATAATACCAATAATACCAATAATAAACGTAACCAAGATGGTACTAACACCAACAGCGGCGGTAATACACCAAATAATAAATCATCAACAGAATTTCATAAACCATCAAGACAACAACTGTTTCCATCATCTATTCACACATCTTCAGTGATGTCACCATCAGGTTTAACCAATTTAATTTCATCTAAATCACCAACTCCTTCAGAATTGGATCCGACTAATAAACCTAAAACTGGTAATTACTTAACAGAAGATTTAGAAGAAGAATTAGATTTTTGGGAAGCAATGAGATCAATTACTCAACCAAAAATTGGTTCATCAAATAAACCTGTTTCTCAACATCATCCATTGCATTATTCACAACCATCAACTTTAAAATCACAATTCCCATACCAACCATCAGATTCATTTGGTGTTTCTAGATTCCCTAATATGGCATCACCATCAGTCCCAGGTACACCATCAATGGATTTCAAAAAAACTCTGCAACATACCCAACGTTTAAATAGTGAACATGCTCAAAATTTTGGTGGGATATACGCAAATGGTGATGAAGATGAAGATGATGATGAAGAAGAAGATATGGACATTGCTAACCAATATGGTATATACTATTCTGTTCTCCAGGGTCAACAGAACAACTCTTCTTCTCAAAATTTGACAAATCAAAATAGTCAATCATTAGCAAACAGTGGTTATTTGATGCCATTTAATCCTTCTTAAACTTGGGGGAAAAATGGGGACAATAATTTTAATTTATTTGTGTAAGATACATATGTATACGTATATATAGTTATATTTAAAGCTAAATCTATAGAAAGAAAAATTTAAGGGAAGAGAAGAGAAGAACGAAAAATGTTAAAGTAAGTTATGATATTAACACCTTTTAAAATATGATGATTTTTTAATAAAATCAGCTGTTTCATCATAAACGTAATCACCATAATCTAAATATTTCTTCATGTATTTTTCAACATCTGGTTGGTTAATTAAACTGAGATTTGGGGTATAACCAGTGCTTTTCTTCAACCCTGAAAGCAGCCCTGCAAGAAGGGTTGCGTCAATTGCAAAATGAATCGATTTCGAAATAAACTGTGAATCTCTGTTAGTATTTGTTCTTTTGGCTTTTCATGACAAAATATGTGCATACGCCTGCCATTGATGGGTATAAATAGTGGGGAAGGTTAGTTTTAAAAATGAAAACTGGATGTCAATTTTTTTTTATTATCGTGTGGTGTCTGATCTAGGAAAAAAAAATTACGATAATCACAAAATTACGTAATGATTGGCGTTAATGAAAAAGGATACATACAAACCGGTTGCACTTTCCTATTGTTGTCCGGTGCTTTCAACACAGATAAGTTACGTTATAATATATATATATAGTTCTACATAGAGTATTCTTCTGAAAAGAATTGACATTTGGCTTTGTCAGCTAATTTCTTGCATGAATTGTTAAGTGATTGAGGCCCACATGATATTATCCATTTGTTAGCATAATCAATGGTAAGATTTAAATGAGGTGTTATCAAATATTCCAAATTTGGTCTTGATCCAATAGAAACGGCATTAATAGATGAAACTGGGTCCTTGAATGGATCAACCAATGTATCCAATTCAACATCGTTTGTATTGCCTTCTCCACCATTGGCTAACTGAATTTCATCATTATCATTATTTGTAATAAAAACTTCTAATCCAACAACACTTAAATCTTTCAAAACATATAAATCAGCTTCTTGTCTAGTTATCCAAATAAATTTAACATGTATTTCTTCAGTACTTTGTTTAATCTTTTCAGTAAAAAATTCATAAAGTGATAGCCCAAATGAAATACCAGAACCACCACAAACAATTGTAATATTTTCAGCTGTGTCAAAGAAATTCTTTGAAAGTGATGATTTAAAATATGGTTGCATTGAATATGTTTCAAATGGTTCAATTTGAAATCTTGTATCCTTAATGATTAAACTGGCCAAATTGTCTCTACCTTTGGTTGATGCAATTGTATAAGGATGAGATGGAAACATTAAGAATAATGGAGACCATTTAGAATACCCAATTCTTAAATGACTCCCGGGTAAATAATCCTCTGGTAATATTTGCTTTGGGAATTTAACAATTTTTAAATTTGAAACTGGATGTTCAATAATTTCATTAAATGTTATATCCTTTGTAGTTAAATATTTAAGGGTATAATGTGTCACTAATAAAATTAAGTTGATCAAGGAAATATAACCAACACTGGGTCTTGCATGCCAAGTAATCAAAACAATAAAAGAAATCATGAAAATTGTATGACAAAAATAAAATAATTTATAATAAAAGTTTCTAATGGGTTTCCAAAATATTATAATGATGCAAGATAAAAAGAATGTAACAAGACCGAATATATTGTAAAATTTAAAGATTTTTAATGGTGTGCCATTGTAAAAATAAAATATGAAAAATCCAATTGAATGTATTATACCTAATATGACAATTATTCTTGAAACCCATTTGTGTAAATACATCGTATCAAGATAGTTGTCCAATGGGATATAAGCAGGTCTAGCTGCTAAGATCATATCTAAAGGAACTAGGGCATATGAAATCCTCCCCCATCTTCTGATATGAGTAGAAACATGATCCCAATGTGGCTCCACGCCTGTTAAAACAGCAATTACAACTATCAGGCAGGAAATGACAGCCCAGTTGGGGAAACGAACCCATTTAGCGTTTGTAGTGGATCTCCCAGAACTTCGCCACGAACGGTCATAAACAACCAATGAAAGCCAGCGGATTGCCAGCAAAACTAGTGAGACTATCAAAACGATGTAACCAAACTTAATGTTGGCGTTGTGAAGTGCCCCGTGACGTGCGATCAACGTTTTAATTTGATCCATGTTTAGCTTTCTTTATATGAGAGGAAAATGTAAGATATAAAAAACGGTCAAGTTCTCAATTGGGAAAAAACGCTCATCCTTTGCCCTTCACTTTTTCTTATCCAAGATGAAATTAAAGAACGCGTTTTTTGTACTCGGTGTTGCTATAAACACGTCTGATGCTTTAAAAACTACCGGATCATCTCCAGCAGCCTCTGTTTTGCACTGTGTGGGAAAATTTGCCCAAAATTGCCCACGGAAACATTTGGATTATCTCTGTATTTGCAGTCAAAGAATTGAATTTCTCAAATGTCTCGTTGTTGAATCACCATTCGGAAACTTCCTCGAGGCTAGAGACCATTTTCTTGGTACATGTATTGAAAGATTACCCTTTTTAAGGAAAGACCCGCTTTACAACATCGATTTAGGTGCTTATGAGGATGGGATCCCTCCTGATCGGCAGCTTGATGGTAACGACGGTGAAGAATTGCACGAAAACCCTGTTTGGGATATGCCTGAAGAGCCTTATAATTTATCTTCTTCTTTTCAAACGTTTGTCCTAGCTCAGACGCCTGAACCATCTAGTGATCCCGAGTTTCCACATGATGATCTTGAAGAAAAAGAGCAAGAAGATGAAATTGATTATGGTGATTATTATGATTGTGATGATGAGGACAATGAAGAATACGATTGTTGGTGCGGAGAAAATGATATTGATTGTCAAAAAGAAGAAGAGGATGGGGTTTACAGGTACCTCGCCTACAAGCAACAATTTTTATTATTACCGAAGAACACAGTTAAAGCCAACAATGGTTCCAAGGCTGATGTATTTTGGGAAGCTGAAAAGAATTCAAGAGAGTCAGTATTGAGTCAATATGGGTCATTTTACAACTTAGAAGGAAGTAACAATGATAATTATGCTGATGCTGCTTCCCAAGTAAACAGTAGGATTAGAAAGAATGAGAAGAATGCCAATTCAAAGACTGAAGAAAAGCCAAACAATTCTTTCGAGTTTGAGTTTGCAACGCCATCAAAAGTCTTTGGTGTTGATGTCCAAGTTCCTAAACTAGAAGTGGTATCCGCGGATTTTGCAGGTACAGATACTGTTGAAAAACAAGAAAATAAAGTTGAAATTGAAAGTCACAACTACTTCAATAAAAAGCAAGACTTTGATCCATCATCTCTTGGCTTCACACCAGGCAATTTAATGGATGAAGAAGAAGTACCATATAATAATGATGAAACAACACATAAAGATTTACCATCTCTACCACCTACAAATAAAAGGCCAAAGACTGAGCCATCTAAGAGAAAGAGAGTTAAGAAGAAATTTTCCGAATTAATGGGTATGCATCATGAAATATTGCAGGTGATAAATTAGAGACTGAAAACATTCTGAAATATAAACCAAAGAATGAAAACAATTATTTACTCGATTTAAATCAAAGTAATTAATTAAAACTTTCATAGTATTTTCTAAATATATCTCGTTTGCTATATTATATACAAGCTTTCATTTTTCTATAATCTACCATATTGTTGTGTAATATTTAAATATATAAACATAGTTTATAAGTGGGAATATAAAATATAATCAATTTACTCAAATTGTAAATGTCAATATCAATCCGAATGGTTATTGTTATCATGTTGAATTTGGTCTTCATGTTCCTGATTTTGAGCTCCATCTTGATCTTGGTTTTCTGAATGCAAATCCAATGGGTCGTTATCATGAAGGTAAACCGTCTCAATTGATCCACCCCTTCTTAATCTTCTACTGGAAACTCCAGATGGGAAAATTCCTCCACTTGGTGGGGGTCCGGAAATTCTATCTCTATTGACATTTCTTAAAATTCTAAATCCTGAAACTGGGGCATCAGAAGATTCTCCCTGAGAAGTTTGTATTCCATTACCATCTCTATTGATATTTATATCCATTACATTATGTGTTGTTCCAGTTTCTTGTCTTTGTGTTCCAAATCTTTCAGTGAAATTGGAAAAGAACTCTCTTAAAACGCCTGCAAAATTAGCAAACCCTGTTGAATCCGTTACTCTGCCTCTTCCTGAACTGTTACTTGAGCTGGATGTCTGATCTGAATTTAATGTTGTTGGCCCGGTGAGGGTATCTTGGTTAGAAACATCAGTAGTATCAACTGATGTCAAATTATTATTCGTCCCTGTGGCTTCATTGTTAGTTGTAGCGGCTGGTTGAGTTTGCTGATCTTGTTGTATACCCTCTTGGTTTTCATCAGGAATAATAATATTCAAACTTCTGTTGTTAAAGTCATCAATAACTTCACGTGCATTACTGATAATACTAGCCAAATTTGGTAAACTTACTGTGGTTTGATTCGGTGTAGCATTGGAACTTAGTGATGGAATTTTAGACCTGCACAAGGGACAAGTATTGTTAGATTTGAACCATTCTGCCAAACAAGATTGACCAAAAATATGACCACATGTTAGTTGAATTGGACAATGCTGATAATCATGAGGGTCCACAACATCTGATTTCTTCTTCTTATTTACGTCTATATCGGTATCATCTGGTTGCACATGTGTTCCATCTTCTGTTGCAGTTGTGGTTGCATTATCTGTAATACCATCGTTACCTTTGTGTTTTTTATTATTTCCATTGCAATCATCGTCATTATCATCATCATCTTTTCTTTTTCTTTTATTGGAAGAAACCTCTCCATCACCCTTTGAAAATTCATCCTCTTCTAACTTTTCATAACAAATAGCACAATCAAGCTCAGTCTCCTTTAAATCTTTCAAACTCAAGGTTTTAAAATGACTAAAAGTATCCCTTGAAACACCCCAAGATTTTTTGAGGATGGATCTGATGGTACGTAATGCAATAGCTGTGGCTAATCTAACTAAGACGTCGATGTTGCTCTGATTTGATTCGGAAATGATAGGAATATGCAAGATCAACAACCCGGTAGTGGTGGTATTTGGTTCGGGTTGACCACCATAAACGTAATTAACAGTAAGTATGATATTCCTAGGTTCGACAGGGAACATTGATGGACGCTGTGTCATGTTTCTTAATATTCTAGCTGATGAACCATCTCTTGGTAAAGCACGGGCAATAGTGTTTATTAGCTGTTCCAATGGAAGCGAGTTCCCTGTTGGTTGCATTGGATCATTCATGACACCTTCTCTTGAAACATCAAAAGCTGGAAAATCGACACCTCTAACTCCATCTGAGGTACTCTGTAGTGCATTTTGTGTAGGTTCGCTAGTTTCCTGTGGCTCAGTGGGCCTGGATTGTACGTTATTGGAGGTTTCTGTTGAAGGAACACTTTGATCGCTATTTTGTTGGTCTGTTCCATCCTGTGAAGCTCTTTGATTGGCAGAAACACCATCAGAAGCAGTGTTTTCTGGCTGTGTAAAGGAGTTGAGGAAACGGTGTACCATCAACACGCGCTGATTATCCTGGGCATCCTGAGAAGTAGGACCAACTTCGATTCGCACAAATTGGGTGCTGTTGTCGGAACGGGCTAACATGACGGGCGGAAGCGCATAGTGACCATTGGGTAGCATTTCTATACCAAATTGGGCCAAACGCTGGGCCCTTTCGGGGGTCAAATCGGGTTCTGTCATGGGGGATTAATAGATAGT
Source organism: Saturnispora sanitii (assembly GCA_030563185.1). Taxonomy (NCBI): domain Eukaryota; kingdom Fungi; phylum Ascomycota; class Pichiomycetes; order Pichiales; family Pichiaceae; genus Saturnispora; species Saturnispora sanitii. The sequence goes on along the minus strand of JAKUBF010000015.1, from coordinate 7,624 downwards.
AGTGGTGAAGTAGAGATTTGATTAATCAGAAATTTTGCCACATTTGGTTATAATAATAAATTTATAAAATTCTTTGTAGATATGAAGCTTTGATAGCATCTGTATACAGAATCTGTTTAAGCAAGCTTTTTTCGGTAATAATGTCTTTTAAATTTTAAAGAAATGTCACTTTTAGACCGTCTATAGTTATATGTTTGTCGATTACGTATTTACTCAAGTGAACTTACAATTTCTCAAAATAAGATCGAATTATTTAAACTGTTGAATATTATTAGATTGCCACTATAATTGCATAGTCTTGTCAGTAAAATCCTTAAAACACTATTTATTAAATTACATAATATAGGCTATTCCCATTTGCAGTGAAACAAGAGGTATTATATTTCAAATATTTAAACCAATGTCCATAAAGGGATTAGTTGAAGTGATATTATTCAACGCTAATTCATTTTTCTGTGTCTTCAGCATCCATCTAGATAAATAAATACTTTTATATAAAACATTGAGGAATTGAAAACGAATTACAGTTTCTCTATTTTTTTGATAATTGATCACCATTGGTTTTCTTCCATGGAAAACAAATTGACTTGATCTTTTCTTTTGGAAGTACTGAGTTACTAAAAACTTTCAGGAAAAAATACAAATAACAATTCAATGAAACAAACTTTGTTCAACAGTTACTACGTTGCTGAGCAAACGCGTAGTAAAATTTTCATTTCTGTACCTCATTTTATATGTATACATTTACACTATTCAATCTTATATTTGATCAATATGAGTGTTAGAATGCCTAGTAGGATGACAGAGTCATTGACTCCTGATCCATTTCCTACTCATGAGGCATTTAAAAAAAGATTACTTTACTATCTCGTACATCTTAAAAAAGAAACATACGAGGTCTCGGGTTTCATGTTGCGTAAAGATTCACTTGAAATGTATATCAAATTTGTTGAAAATTCAATAACCCTTGATATGACATCAGTTCCTTTACAATTTCCAGATTTCTATAATTACTGCTTTTTCAAACTTGTTAACGTGATTTATGCATACCATGATAAAGGACTTGTGAGTAGTCAGAAAATCGTAAAGTTCTATACAGAGGGTGTTAAAAATTTAAGAATTAATTATGCAAATTTTAGTTACATATATTGTATCACAGCATGGTTTGGTCTGAGAAAATCTGCAATCCTTTCAACTAATGAAATTTTAGCACCTGAATTTTTCAATGATGTTAGAATCTTTGATAGTTATATGGATGATTCTTTTAAAAATAATCTACCTGATGTTTATCCTGGTTTGCCCGATACTGATTTCTTTTTTCAATTAATGGTCATGTTGAATAATATAATTACATCCGAAATTCCTCCAAGTCATAATTCTCTTTCAAAAAAAGATGCTGATGAGTTCAATCACAGTTTTCACGGAGACTTCAATTTAAATCATGAGTCTTTTAAAAAGTTTTCTGCTCCTGTCATTTGGAAATTCTTAGAACTCTGTAACTACGTTTATTATATTAAGAAAAACGGTATCCTTCCAGATATTCAAATTAAGACTTATCAAAAATTTATTGAAAATAATGAAGTTGATTATTCCCAATTGGTTCATGTTAATGGTATAGATGATTGGTTTAAAAATTTAGAATTCAAAAAGGGGCCATCTTGGAATATCTTCACCAAGGCAAAATTAGATAAATTCAGCAAATATCTTACTGAATTTTATCCTTCAACAATTTTGCCATTTGATAACTTTGAATTTCAAAATAAGATATTTAATTTAATTTCAACAAGACAAATTATTGATTTTAAGGACCCATGTTGGATACAAAATTTTAATTATACAGAATTAGAGATTCTCCGTGACATTATGCGTGCTGGTACTTTTAAAGTACTAAATGAAGATATTTTAATTGAATATTTGTCAAATCCAAAGAACAAACCAGTTATAAACTCTGTATATAAATCAGATTCTAATTATGATACCGATGATTATCAAGATGCTTTAAGCGAACAAGAATTATATTCTGATGATGATTCTGAAAATGATATGCATGAGTTCGATGAAGATAAAGTCAGTTGGACTAGAAGACCAAATTTAACGGCTCCTTGTGGTAATTTTAGTCAGTTTGGTCACAGTGAAAAAATTAAATTGCTCACCGATGATGACATTTTCAAAATTTGCCTATATTTGGAAAAGAAACAAGAAGTTGATCTCACTGAAAGTTTTTGGGTAACTGAATTTGAAATTGAAACTTTAATTAATATCCCAATGTTATTTCTTGATATGAATTTGATAGATGAAGATGATGTTAAGAAATTCAATGATTCTATAAAAGGCCGACTGGAAGCTCATGAAAAGAAAAAATTGGAGCTCAAATTGAAACAACAAGAGATGATAGAAGCGAAGTTAAAAGAGGAAAAGTTGAGAAAGGAAAAGTTGGAGAGGGAACGGTTGGAACTTGAAAGAATTGAATTGAAGAGAAAAGAAGAGGAGGCCAAACTTCGTGAAATTGAATCCAAGAAAAGAGCTGAGGAACTCAAGCTTAAGATAGCATTAGAAGAAAAGCAAAAACTTGAAGAACTAAAGAAAGAAAGAGAAATTGCACTTGCTGCTCAACGGAGGATGGAAGAAGGAAGACTTGAACAACAAAGGCTTGCTGCTCAAAAGAAGTTAGAATTGGAAAAAGAGCTCGAAGAAAAGAAAAGAAAGGAAAGAGAAGAGATCGAATCCAAGAAGAGAAAAGAGATGGAAGCTAAAGCTAAGGAGAAAGCAGAAAAATTAGAGGCAAAGAGACTTGAAAGGGCTCAAAGGGCATCTGAAAGGGAAATGAATAAAATCATGAAGAAATTAGAAAAGGAAAAGAGAGCCCATGAAGAAAGTTCTCTTCTTATTGCTAAACAACTCATGTTGGAAGAGGAAAGGAAAAGAGAGCAGCAAGTACGTGCTAATCTACAAGCTATCGCAGATGCCAAAGAAGCTAAAATTCTTCACTGGGAATTGAAAAATCAACAAAAGGATGCCATTAAAGCCCAAAAGAAGTTAGAAAAGCAATCCAATCTTCAAAATGCTGAATACATGGTTGAAATTCAAAGAAAGTTGAATGAAAAAGAAGAGCAAGAAGAGATCAATAGAATTAAAAGGATGATTGCACAGGAGGAGTTATTACAAGTTGAACCTTCTGATCATAAAATTGATTCAGACGTAGAATTTGATGACAATTTATCTTTTGAAGATGAAAGAAATTCGGAAGAAATTTTAGAAAATGCTATTGAACATCAAAGGCAGATAGAAGAGAAACTTTTAGCTGATCGTCAAAAGGCAGAACAATTAAGATTGGCGGAGGAGAAACTTTTAGCTGATCGTCAAAAGGTAGAACAACTAAGATTGGAGAAAGAAAGAGCTTTGGTTGAAGAGGAAAGATCATTAAAACAGAAAGATTTGGCGAACAAAATCAAGAAGAAAACAAAAACAACAACGGAAGCTGTGCTTCATGAAAAGAAGACGGTGCCTAGTGATACCAATTTGCTAGCAAAGGAAAAGGAACAGAGGAAGAAAGAAATTTATATCCTTCAAGAGAATGAATTTAAAAGAAAGTATATTAAAAAGTCATTCCATAATGAAACTCCGAATGTGGCAAAGCAATTGCACTTTTTAGAAGTACCAAAGAATTCTGCTTTTAATAAATTTTCAAACTCTGAAATCAAGGATTTTGCGAAAACATTAGAACAGTTAGAAGAGCTTGATTTTTCAAATGAATTTTGGCATAAATTATACCCAGGATCCAAGATTGCTGATTTGATTAAGATGACAGGCCAAATGAACTTTTTGAGTGAGAAGGATCGTCGTTTCCAAATTGAAAGAATTACAAATAAAAATTTTACAAAAGAAAGACGTCGTATTATTGAACCACCTATTGATATGGATTCCTTTGAAGATACTTCCTCTGAAATTGATGATTTTGACGATTATAATTCTGAAGATGATGATGTTACTGAAGTGATTGATTATCCAAGAGGAAACTATTTAATTCAATGTGGTCTTATTAACAATGAGTTGTATGTTAAATCAATTGGTGATGTTGCAACTTCTGACGAAAGAAACAGAGTCATTGAAAAAATTAAAGAGCAGATGGGTTTAAGTTACAAACCAGGTGATGATGTTTTAATCACATACACAAGTGATGAAGATTCAGATGTTGTTTATGTCAATCCAGGTGAATACCCAGATGTGGATGTTTCCAGTAGTGAAGAAGAAGAAGAATATGAAGAAGAAGTGGAAGAGGAGGAGGAGGAGTTGTTAGACGTTGAATCAGATCATGATGAAGATGAAAATGCTTCTGAGTACGAAGATGTGCAAATGTCTCCAGAAGGAAATAACGTTCCTTTTAATTCAAATGTTATTGATTTAGAAGATGCCATGCATTTACTGCCAAAGGGTTTAATGGATCTTTCACTTGATCCAAGAAATGAAACTTCATCTACTCCTGTTGTTGTTAATAAGACGCAAACCAACAATTTGTCTTCATCCAGTACTGTTAATACCGATGTTAATACACAAGTTAAGATGAAATTCATCCCCAAAGGTCAAACACACACTGTACCACAAATCACCACACCATCTACTCCATCATCCTCTAATTTTATTACTCCTGATCCAAGCCCAATACCAGATTCTTCACATAATTTCCACAATACCGGTTTTACCAATATCAAAGATGCATCATTGAAATCCTTAACAAATGAAAATAAACATTTATCCAAGACAAGTCATCGTATCAATGATAATTTATACAGTAAGGCTTTTGATGAAAAAGAATCAGAACCAGAAATTATTTATTCAAGTTCAGATGATGAAACAGATGATGAAGCAGATAAAAATCCATTGACATCAAGTGAACAAGAACTGCTTCAAAATAGGGATCAATTGTCGATTATGTTTCCTCATATTAATTTAAAACACATTGCTATGATTTTGGATGATTCAAATGGTGATGTTAATGAAGCATCAATTACATGTTTAAGTTATGAACACTTAGCAAGTGCTTTCTCATCACAAACTATTTCCTCCAAATGGGAAATTATTGAACAAAAAAATGAAGTATTTGTTCAAAAACAAATTAAAAAGAGGAAAGAAATCGAGATTAATGAAAAGGAAAGTCTTAATGTTACCATTGAACGTATGGACAGAACAGAAAAGATTTATGAATATTTATTATTGGATAATTCAAATCAAGAATTAGTTGCTTACTTTTTAAGAAGAAACAAGGATGTGATTTATACTACAATTCTTGATATTTTAGTCAATTGGAGATCTGATAAAGATATAAATGAACAAGGTAATAGACCATTGCATGAATCTTCTCTTCCAAATATTAAATCAAGGGGTAAAACTTATGCCCAAACACTTTTAACTGATTTAACAAGAAATATTAAATTAGAAAGGTTGGATGAAGTTGAAGATAAAATGTCAAAGGATGATTGGATGACATTGGCCTATTATATTAAGAACAATCCAAGTTTACAACTTCCATCTAATTTTTACATTAATGCACTTGTTTGGTTTAATTTTAATTTAATTAATGTATTGATTTTAGCAAGTTCATTAAATGGCCTTCAAAAGAAGAACGGTAAAGGTGTTGCTATTTCAAAACAAGAAATGTATCAATTTGTTGCCAATGATAAATTATATTTATATTCTAATTCTAAGGCAATTTTTGGTGATGAAGAAGTTGAATTTAAAATTCCTAAGAAAGATGAAAGAAACAGAAGATTGAAAGAATTACAAAAATCAATGGAATCTACAAAATTAACATTGTCTAGTGAATCTAATACATCTGTTAGAGGACATTATGCATCGAAATTATCACAAATGAAGAATGAAGCACGTACATTGAGAGGTTATGATCAAGATGAACTTTATTCTGAAATGTTAACAATGGCAAATGAACGTTATATTGTTGACTTACATTCATTTACTGTTAAAAATGCAATGAAACTTGTTAAGGAAGTTTTAAATGATTGGTGGGGTGTTGAATTGACTCAAAGAAAGTTAGGGAATGGTGGTTCGGGTTCTAGAGCTCAATATGTTGATGATTTTAAAGTCATTACTGGTAGAGGTCTCCACAGTGCTAGTGGTCCGGTTATTAAGAATGCAGTTGGGAAATACTTACGTGCTGAAAACTGGGTTTATGTTGATAACACCGGTTTTTTCTTAGTCTGTGGTAAGAGGGGTAAGTAATATCTTGCATGATTTAAACATATATATTTTCACGTTGGTACATTTAAATTACATATTTTGAAAATATATTGAATAGAAGAAAAGTTAACAAGCATAAACATGGGCATATTGAGCAATGAATATAATCAAACTTTTCAATTTTTGCACATTGGAATGAACGATGGGTAGATCTATTACATTTGAATAGATATTTTCTTGTATTCGATTTTGGATCTATTGTTGGTTAGGGTTTTGTTTTAGTATCCTAAGCTACAAAGTAAAATGATATTAGAAAGACATGTTACAAATTTAAATTTCTTTCAGCCTATATCATTATATAAAGACAAATAAAATAGTTTAAAAAATAAACAAATTTAAAAGATCAGAAAAAAACCTTATAATTGATCATGAGCGTGTAACTGGGTGAGAAGTCGTTTAAAATAGCATTTTAATAAAGTCAGTAACGAGCTTTGACTGCTTATACATGAGTGTAAAATCAATTAATAAATCAATTGAATTTTCTTATTCTTATAATGTTCATCTAAACTTAAGTTGCGGATGTATGCCTTGTGCCTTAAAGCAACTTCAGATGTATTGTATGACTTAACTTTTTTAATTGGGTCACTGTTGACAAGGAACGTTGTTTAAAAAAAAGCAAAATACTTTAAATTAAAAGTTGACACAAAGTTGGTTTAGGTTGATTCTTTGGCTTTTGAAAATCAATTTTAAACAGGAATTGCACATTTTGTTTATTAATTAAACTAAATTAACTAGTTACACCAATAGTTTGACCCAATGTCAGTGTATTGGATAAATAATAGCCATATCTGTATAATAAATAAAATAATGCTCATGACAAATAATAAAATTTCACGACAATGCATCAGTTGTTGGAAAATAAAATAATTAAAATATAAACCAATTTTAATTAAAATTATTGCAAAATTGGGTAAGGGGCAAATTGGAAGATTCTCTATTATATAGTGTATAAATCACTACTTTAGTGAAAAAACGAAAATTTTTAACTGTTTTGAAAGTTAAATTTGTGAATTATTAAATTTATCAAATTTCATTAAAAACACTGAAAGGTAAACAAAGAAAAAGCCGGCTTTTGGGGCCTCCAATTTGGTCATCCAAACGCAGTGTTCTATAATTCCTGTTCCTTCTGCAATGAAGTTGTTGGGGGAATTAATCACGTTCTTTTTGAATGTCAAGAAGTCAAAAGGATTTATCAATCGATGTCTACCATTCCTCCTCATCAAATGGTAGAATATGTCAATTTAGCTATGGAATGGGCCCTAATGAAATATTAGAATGAATATTAATAGAATTCTAATATACTTTATAAATAAGATTTATTATCATTTAATAAATCTTATAAATAGTTCAAAGAAAAGAATTTATTCTTTTC